>CM042169.1:26011603-26046603 GCA_023376005.1 Doryteuthis pealeii
ATATATATATATATATCTTCTTATAATGGAGATAGTGTGTTTTTCTCTCAGTAACCGAAACTAAATAACTACTCAAGTCACAATTCCCTTAGTAATTGACGTCACATTCACCATGAATTTATCCTTATTTTAACCTCAATTATTAATAAAATTGTTTTACATTATTTATACTGTTAACTATATCTACATACTAACAACATGCAATTGTATTTTATATACAACAAAATAGCGGTTTACAGTGTGAACGGAAGCCTTAATCTCCGTGGGAGAGAGAATAATTCAACTTGTGCGGGCGATAATAGAAACGCGTCTTTCCTACCGCGTTAAAACTAGATATTTGCAGTCATGATCCAAGGATTTGGTTGGTTGGTTGGTTGTAGGCTGGTTGGTTGGCTGGCTGGTTGGTTTTATGGCATTTCAACCTCTTTCGGACCATTTAATATCGAATAAAGTTATTTTCATAAACAAAGGACTCAAATTTCTTACAGTACCTGCTGTTGCTTAAGTTGTCACCTAGTTAAGTATTGCACAAGGTCATTACTGAATAAGTTCGTTGATCTAACGGGAACCGGTGCTTTTAACAACACTTGACCGTAATAGATAGATGGACAGATAGATATTGAAATAATAGATATATAACTGGTTGGTTGGTATTACGGCATATCAACCTCTTTCGGGTCATGTAATATCGAACCAAGTCATTTTGATAAACAAAGGACTCAAATTTCTTACAGTACCTGCTGTTGCTTAAGTTGTCACCTAGTTAAGTATTGGACAGGCTCATTGCTGTTTATCTTAACTGTATTTAGCGGGAAATGGTGCTTGACCGTAATTGATGGATGGATAGATAGATATTGAAATAATAGATTGATAACTGGTTGGTTGGTATTACGGCATATCAACCTCTTTCGGGCCATTTAATATCGAACCAAGTCATTTTGATAAACAAGGACAAATTCCATACAGTACCTGCTGTTGCTTAAGTTGTCACCTAGTTAAGTATTGCACAGGGTCATTGTGAATAAGTTCGCTGATCTAGCGAACCGGTGCTTTTAGCGTGAATTGACCGTCATAGATAGAATGATAGATATTGATAAAACAGATAGATAACTGGTTTGTTGTTTAAGGCATATCAATCCTTTTCGGGTCATTCAATGCCGGATCAAGACGTTTTGACGAACAAACGACTCAGTTTGGTTACAGTACCTGCCGTTGCGTAAGTGGCCTCCAAATTATAAAGAAAAATTCCAAAGAAAAACAAATGAATGGATAGAACTATGTTGTACAGCCGTATATACCCAACATCGGGAATATAATCGAGAGAGAAGACTCGGGTGAGAGAGAGAGAGAGAGAGAGAGAGAGAGAAGAAGAGGGAGAGAGAGAGAGAGAAAGGGAGAGAGAAAGAGAGAGAGAAAGAGAGGGAGAGAAAGGGAGAGAGAAGAGAGAGAGAGAGAGAGAAAGAGAGAGAGAGAGGAGAGGAGAGAGACAGACAGACAGACAGACAGACAGAGGCAGAGAGGAAGAAAGAAAGAGAGACAGAAAGAGAGAGAGAAAGAAAGAGAGAAATAGAGAGAGAGAAAGAGAGAGAGAGAAAAAAGAGAAAGAGAAAGAGAAAAAGAGAGAGAGACAGACAGACAGAGACAAAGAGAAAGAAAGGAAGAGAGAGAGAGAGAGGGGAAGAAAGAGAGAGAGAGAAAGAAAGAGAAATATATATAGAGAGAGACAGAGAGAAAGAGAGATATACTCAACATCGGGTATATAATCGAGAGAGGAGACTCGGGTGACAGAGAGAGAAAAAGAGAAAGAGAAAGAGGAAGAGAGAGATAGAGAAAGAGAAAGAGAGAGAGAGAGAGAGAGAGAGAGAGAGAGAGAGAGAAGAGAGTGAGAGAAAGAAGAGAGAGAAGATAGAAAGAGACAGATATATAGAGAGAGAAAGAGAAAGAGAGAGAGAGAAAGAGAGCGAGAGAAAGAGAAAGAAAGAAAGTGGCAGAGAGAAAGAGAGAGAGAGAGAGAGAGAGAGAGAGAGAGAGAGAGAGAGAGAGAGAAAGAGGGAGAAAATGAGAAACAGAGACAGAGACATAGACTTACTTCTGGCTTAATTTCTGCTTTACAGCTTCGGCTATGATCGTCATCTTTTCATCTACAAGTTGCTGTGTTCTTCTAACCGCTTCTTCAAAGGGTTAACTTTTTTAAGTCCTGCAATTAATTAACTGACAAGACTTTTATTTTCTTGATCAATGTTTATTCTTCTTGCCCATTTTCTTCCACACGGAGAGTTAACAACCTCAGCAGAGAGATACACGGCTCTCTGCTTCCATGTCAGATCAAAACTAAATATAACTAGTTACATTTTACTCCTGGCGCTCGAGATTCGCGCCTCTCTAGGGGTCTGTTGGGGTCATCCAACAGAAATCTACCGGCCTACGCTTTTAACTCCAAGTAAAATATTTCAAACTAACTACAGGGTCTTGTCAACAACCTATGATACCACATAATATGGAACAACTACACAGTCGAGAAAGCATCAGAACACTTTGGAAAAACTACAAATACCTGTAAATATCTGCGGTGAAGTTTTAAAAAGTTACGAAAAACCAAAACATTATTAAAACAAACCATAGATATAGACCACAATCTCAAAGCGATTTTCGTTCAGTTCTGTCGGATGTAAAAAATGGCTCAATAATTTTTACGTAATGATAAAAATAAAATAACAAAAAGAGTATACTTACTTTTCGCACATAGGTTTCTTATTTTCATAATTAATTAATTAAGTTTGAAATGAGTAAAATACGTAAAAAAAACAAACTACTTGGCTCCGAAATAAAAATTAGCCAATGAGATTAGTGATTTTATCTGCCATTTTATAATCAGCCAATCAGAACTGAGGTTAGGAAACAAGCAGACGAAACTAAAATCCTTTTATATAAGATAAACAAAAAGTGTTTTTCCCTTCGAAAAAATACAAAATCTCACAATTTGTAAAATATGTCGATAAATAGAAGAATTTAGAAGCTTGACAAGCCTTAATTTTACATCCGACGGATTTTAAAAAGTAAATCACTTTTCGCCTCTGTTGATTAAAACTTACGAATAATCGAAATTAGGGGATTCAAATATGACTATCTGAAAATGGACAGAAAAATTACTTCCAAAAAATCCCCAAAAACCAAAAGAAAACAACGGCTATACTTTTTCATCCCCCTAAAGGAAAAAAGAAGTTTGGTCTTAAATTCGGGGATTATTTTTTAATACTCGCCGCATTATAAACAAATCCCCCAGTTTAAGTCCAATCTAGTAGATTTTTAAATCTTCACATATCTATTAATAATGGAGATTCGCTGTCTCTCTGTCTGTAACGAAAACTACGTCACTGCTTAGGTCACAAAATCCAATATCACCATACTCTCGCCCTTTTTTCAGTAACAAGAAGTTAACTAAAAGGTTTACAAATAAGTAAATACCTACGATTTGTGTAAAATAAGTAAATACCTACGAGTAGCACAGGTATCTGTGCGGTAAAGTGAGGAGGTGGTGGTAGGTGTGGCGCTCCACCTCAGATACTAAAATAATCTCCTTGGTCTAGCGCTAGTGGAAAATGGGATATACTCCTATTTGACTGATACCGACATTAGGCTACCCCGACGACTTTACTAATAATTAAGTAATAATAATAATAATTAATAATAATAAATAATAATAATAATTAAGTAATAATAATAATTAATAATGGAGATT
Organism: Doryteuthis pealeii; assembly: GCA_023376005.1. Taxonomy (NCBI): domain Eukaryota; kingdom Metazoa; phylum Mollusca; class Cephalopoda; order Myopsida; family Loliginidae; genus Doryteuthis; species Doryteuthis pealeii. The sequence continues at coordinate 26,015,343 of CM042169.1, forward strand.
CACCATCTGTCAGTAATGAAAACTACGTCACTGCTTACGTCACAAAATCCAATATCACCATACTCTCACCCTTTTTTCAGTAACAAGAAGTTAACTAAAAGGTTTACAAATAAATAAATACTTCGATTTTGCGTAAAATTTATGTGTAAAATATTCAAAATAGTTATCTAATTGATGATTAACAGATGCATGTAACATTTTATTTGAAGGGAACAGAACGAAGTTTCCAATTCAAATTGTTTTATTTCTTTACTCCTTTAATGAATTTGATGATTTTGCTTATGATATAAACCCCCTGACACTGAATGTTTAAGCCCCCCCCCCTCAGCTAATATATCTAAAAAATTAATTTTTACACTGCCTGGGCGTGGGGGGCGTTTAATTTTGCTAGTTTTATTTAAAATCTCTTCAACAGAAAAGAAAAAAAACACAAATAAAAATAAAAATATTGACCCACCGGAAAATCCGATACTATCAAAGATGAAATAAAAAGTAAGAACGGAATACTTCAGGAGAACAAGAAAACTCATATACTTTTCAAATGTAGAGCACTGGTGAAACAGAATTCAACTCAGGTATCTCTTCATTAAGACAAGTCGATATAAAAGTATTTGAATTTATAATTCAATGTAAACGAAATTTTCTCCTGTGCCAAATGTCACCAACCGTTATTATGAGGTGAATTTTCAATATTCATAGTTATCAGAATAATATGTGAAAGTATGTTGGCCACGGTACCAAATGTGATACGTGTCATATACCCACATTGACATCGCTAATTGGTGAGAGTGAGGATAAGAGAGTTCTTAGATAAGAGAGAGAGACAGACAGACAGACAGACTTACTTGGTGTGAAGATCTTATTTCTTTCTAGCTGATACTTCTACCATCGCCTCCGGCTGTTATGTTGGCCACGGTACCAAATGTGATACGTGTCATATACCCACATTGACATCGCTAATTGGTGTTCACTGAGGAAAAATTGTGATACTGTAAAAATTACCTGATACCAATTAAATAAGCATAATATTTATAATCTTGATGTAGATATAATATAAATGATTTATCTAAATATCTATGTTATATACCCCATCGTTGAATATCGTTGGGTATATACATGAGAGAGGAGACTCGATGAGAGAGAGAGACACACAGAGAGAGAGAGAGAGAGAGAGATAGAGAGAGAGAGAGAGAGAGAGAGAGAGAGAGAGAGAGAGAAGATAGATAGATAGATAGAGAGACAGACAGACAGACAGACAGATTACAGGCTTGAGACTTACTTGTTTGTTGCTTAATCTCTTCTTTGCTATCCTGTGTAGCTGTTTCCTTTTTTTTTTTTTTTTTTTTTTTTTTTTGCCGTCATGTTGTCAAGTCTCTTCTAAGAGCTTCTTCTGGGCTAACTCTTTAGTCATGCGAATTAATAAACCCACAAGACTTTTATTTTCCTTGAACAAGATTTATTTCTCTTGTCCATGTTCTTATTCACCATGCGGGAGAATCATCTTCGCAGTGACACGTCTACCCTGCGTCACCTCTGGTTGAGACTAATTTCTAAACTAACTAAATCAAGTGACATGTGAGATTCCCGCTTCTGGGGTCAAGGTTACCAACGGTACTGGTATTTTCCCACTTGGACCCCTGGAATTCTCACTACAGGGTCCATCAACAACCCACGCCACCACACAATTATGTAACATCTAGATAATAAATTAAAATAATTTATAATAAATCATTTCAATTGTTTTCAAATACATGTCATCATTTTTCTATGAACTTAAACCTTTAACTTAACTAATCAAGTCATTTTAGAATTTGACTAAGATAGACTACTCATTCAACAGTGGCATATGGAAATCTAATAGATTGCAATGGAAACATATGGATAAGTGGATAAAGGAGTTGGGTTAAGACAGTTCTAAGAGACAGTTATCTCTAGACTGCAGGTTCAATCCTGATCAGGGGCAGCAGTAACATAGAATAATGATTAATACAGCTTAACACCTACACCCCAGCTATGGTTAGCGGAATAAGAACATACCCCTGTAGACTTAATAAAGGGTTAGATTTAAAGTTCCGTGATGGCTCCCGATTACGACAAGAAGGTTCCCGATTCCGAAAAGAAGATTCACGAGTTTGAAAAAAAGGTTTCGGAGTCCGAGAAAGTTCCCGAGTCCGACAAAAAATACCTGAAGAAGACCGGAGGGTACATCGTCCGAAACGTTGTACTGATAACAATGAAGATGAGGACACTAGTTCGAATAATCCAAATAATACTGATTGCAATGGAGTTATCAGAATAATAATTAATTAGAATAATTCTATCTAATTTGTCATACAATGGTTAAATTGCAAAAAAAAAAAAAATAAAAAAAATGCTAATAATACCGGGTACTCACTTGGTTGCTTCATTTTAGAAATGACCCCTAGCCGTACAGGTACCAAGTACTTTTTATGATATCACAATTTTTCCCTAAGGGGATCCCACATTTTTTGCATACATGTCCGGTACCTAAACTTTGCCCCCTCCTGCTCCGAGTCAAAGTGAATATTGAAGCAATGAAGGAGTATTCCACAATCCCCAGAACTTAAGCCTCACCATCAGATGCATCTCTTTTTTGTTAGGTATTACTCAGCTCAGTCGGTAGAGCACTTGCCTTGGGATCGACAAGGTTCCTAGTTCGATACCGGCCCTTCTCAACTCAGCGTATGACTAGCACAGGGATCTGTGCGATAAAATCATGAGCTGATGGTAAGCGTGGCGCTCCACCTCAGACGCAAAAACAACCTCCTAGGTATAGCGCTATTGAAAAGGGGATAGACTCTCTCGCTGATTGGATGACACCGACTCTAGGCCACCCTACGACTTTACTTACTTATTTTTCCCTAAGGGGATACCACATTTTTGAATACATGTCCGATACCTAAACTTCGCCCCTCCTGCACCGAGTCAAAGTGAATATCGGAGTAATATTCCACAATCCTCACATCTCCAGAACCGAAGCCTCACCATCTGATACAGTTAAGTATCATACCTAGGACATCTCTTTTTTGTTAGGTTACTCAGCAACAGTCGGTAGAGTACTTGCCTAGGAATCGACAAGGTTCCTAGTTCGATACCGGCCCTCGCCAACTCAGCGTATGACTAGCACAGGGATCTGTGCGATAAAGTCAGAAGCTGATGATAGGTGTGGTGCTCCACATCAGACGCAAAAACAATCGCCTTGGTCTAGCGCAAGTGAAAAGGGGATAGACTCCCTCGCTGATTGGCTGATACCGACTTTAGGCCATCCCGACGACTTTACTTTTTACTTACTTATTGATTGATTCATTGGTTTTAACGACATGTAAACCCCCTATCGGTTCAGGTACCAAGTACTTTTTATATCACAATTTTTCCTTAAGGGGCCCACACATTTTCTGCATATATGTTCGGTCCCTAAACTTTGGACAACCCCTTCTTGTCCCGAATCAAAGTGAATATTGAAATAATAAAGGAGTATTGCCTACCTCGTTGTCTGGCTGATACCAATGTAAGATTCAAAGGTTATGACAAAGTCATAACTCGTTGGAACGCAAACAAACTCCGAAAAAGGTTGAGGGACAAAACATCTAATAGGTATACAGCACATGGATATGACGAGATACATGAAGAATAGAAGATAGAATAGTGTATATACATACATACATACATACATACATACATAAAAGTCACATAATATATAGGTACAGACATGAGACTAAGAATAGTCCATGCTGTATAAATCACTTACAGGGACAAGTCCGGCGTTGAGGGCCGAAGCCCCAACGAGAAGGGAATGACAATTGTCTAACCCATGTGGTCTCTTAGCGAGTAGCAGGCAAAGAGGAAGAGAAATTCAAAACAGCCGCTTAAATACACGAGGCCCCTAGCGGGAAACAGCGACACTAAACGGGCAGACAACTCCCCAGGCAAATAAGAAAATACCCCCCACACCAACATTATACCAACCCGTTGATTTATCCCTCCCCCTGTCACAGTCTGTATATTTTATGCCCCAATCGATAGGGAGTGTTAAATAGTGAGGATAGTGCAATGTGAAGATCTCGAAAATGTCTCCATCATGGAGAGAGAGAGAGAGAGAGAGAGAGAGAGAGAGAGAGAGAGAGAGAGAGAGAGAGAGAAAAGAGATGTAGATGATATTTTGATACATGATGAAAATGTGATAAGGAAAACAGTGTAATAGAGATAATGAAAAGGGAGATAGATAGATACATAAGTAGAGAGAGAGGGGAAAGTGAGAGAGAGAGGGGAGAGAGAGGGAGAGAGAGAAGGAGAGATATTGAAAAGGGAGATAGATAGATAAGATAGATAGATAAGTAGAGAGAGAGGGGTATAAATAGATAGACAGATAGAGAGAGAGATAAATAGAGAGAGAGAGAGAGAGAGAGAGAGAGAGAGAGAGAGGGGAAGAGAATGGGGAAAACTAACGTTTGATTAGAGAAAGAAAAGTAATCTATACATATATAAAGGGCAGTTTGTGTGCATGTATGTCTGGAAGAAACTATGAAAATAAATGACAATGTACATATTTATATACACATTCAATATCACCAGATCTTGGTTTTTGAGCAAAAATAATGAAGATTTGTTTTATATTCGTGAAGATAATTAAAAAATAAAATTTAAATGATAACAGCATGACTTTTTTTTGCATTAAGTATTTTAAATAGGAGACATTCATTTTTCTTTTCATATTGTTTGGATCAACACAAGGTCTTTTTTTGCATAGGAATTTTAATGGGTGCAGTTTGCTTGTTGCACTTTATTACTTCTAGCAGTCAATCCCTTCTTCAGAATAATTTACTAAAAATGCATTGAAAATTATTTTAGCTAAAATAGATATAGAAATTTTCAGAAATAATTTTACTATAAAAATGCATTGAAAATTATTATTATAAAATAGATATAGAAATTTCTCAGAAATAATTTTACTATAAAAATGCATTGAAAATAATTATTATAAAAATAGATATAGATTCATAAGAAATAATTTTCTATAGAAATGCATTGAAAATTTTATTATAAAATAGATATAGAAATTCATAAAAATAATTTTACTATAAATGCATTGAAAATTATTATTACTAAAATAGATATAGAAATTTCATAAGAAATAATTTTACTATAGAAATGCATTGAAATTATTATTACTAAAAATAGATATAGAATTCATCAGAAATAATTTTACTATAGAAATGCATTGAAAATTATTATTACTAAAAATAGATATAGTAATTCATCGGAAATAATTTTATTATAAAAATGCATTGAAAATTATTATTACTAAAAATAGATATAGAAATTCATAAGAAATAATTTTACTATAGAAATGCATTGAAAATTATTATTACTAAAAATAGATATAGAAATTCATCGGAAATAATTTTACTATAAAAATGCATTGAAAATTATTATTACTAAGAATAGATATTCTTTAGCATATTGTGAATTCTCCAACTGAAAATTAGGGTAGATTGATTTTTCTCTTCTTTTAAATTTAAAATTCTCTCAAACAGTGGTAGTTGTGTATTGGCATACTAAATACTGGAATATTTACCACGTACCCCACGTGTACGGGTCAGGCACACGGCCCTATTAATGTGGGACCATCCACAAGGCGAAACTCATGAGTGGCGGGTGTAAAAAATGCGTTGATCCCGTCGGCATTCACCCCCAAGGAGCACGCCTCAAGCACCGGGCAATAAGCCCAGCCCTGACCCTTTAAATCGAAGGGGCTGGTGTTGCCTGGAGTAACGGGCTCCTGGGATCAACGACATTAGCTTGTTAGATCCAGGACCAAAGCCACTGGACTAAAAACCAGATCTCTTACTCGCACGATTATTTGAGGAAATAGCATAAAATCGTCTACTAAAATGCGCCAAAAATCCACGTTTTTGTAATATTCAGCCTTAGGAATTGGTTAGAAAATTTATTGTTTGTTTGTTTTGTTTTGTTTTACGGCATATCAACCTCAGTGGGTCATTTAATGCCGATAAAGTTTTGAAATAAATCAATTCTTAATGGATAATACAATTTTTTTATAAACTCATGTTTTTCTTTTTAACCCATAGATGGGACCCTAACAGGTACTACCACTCCGGGTCAGAGTGGACCAGGGAGCGATGGTGATGAAGGGGCTCCACATTCCCAAACCTCCAAAAACTGGAACCTACCATCAGATAGAGTGTAACGTCATTCCCAGGACATGGTAGACCCGCACACCGCCTTCTAGCACCCATATGATAAAAAGGGGTTGGGGCTTGCCATAAGGGCAATAGGGTTGGGAAAATCATATAGGTGCTAGGGCTTGACGTCACCAGCCGATTGATCGGAGGGGGCCTCTCTGACCGCCTGTCTAGCCCAAGATAGGGCCAAAGTGGAATATTGCATGTCATGAACTGCTCATCCACCTGGGCTCCATCCATAAGCATCACGGGTCGCCATCCACGGCCAACAGGTGGCCCCATTGGGGGAGTCTTACCCCTCTGCAGAGGTGCAGTCGGTGCATTCTAACGCCCCAGCCGACAGGGTGGTAGAAAATTTAGCAATTTCAATATTTAAAACAGAAAAGGTTGTCATTTTAAACGAAGCGAATAAAATAAAACTAGAATTCAAATTGAAAATATGCCCCCCATCACCACCGACACTCCGATATGCTGCTTTTTACTTAATAATTAAACTGTAACAGTGATAACTTTTTAAAAGATTCAAGTTTTGGAAAAAGAACATTTTGTGTTGTAATTATTTATGTTAACTAGCAAATATATGCACCCTCCGGGTGCAAGTAATTAAGTTTAAATGTAATAAAATATTAGATTAAATCAGAAAGGCTAATGAAACTAATTAAGAATTCAGATAAAAAGATTTGAAACGGAGGGGGTATAATCGGAAAATAGAACAACTGAAACTTACTCTTTCATCACTTCCGTTTTTCAATGCTAAATTTTGCTAATTTAACTATTTAGTTAAAATAAGAACTAAAGAATAAAATTACAGTTATTTCTTCTTGTTAATGTATTTCTTTTAGGATTTATCCTCGAGATTTTTGTTCATATTCATTAAGATAAAACCAAACAATTAGAAATCAATAATACCAAGCATATTTTTATTAAAATCAGTTTTTTTAATATCAATATGCAAATTAGCTTTACGTTTACACTGAAAACTGGTATTTTGTTGTATATATAAATACAATTGCATGTTATTAGTATTTAGGTAAGGCCAACAGTATTAATAATGTCAAACAGTTTTATTATTAATTGAGGTTTAAATAGAAATAGAATCATGGAGAATGTTACGTAAATAACTAAGGAAATTGTGACTTGAGTAGTAATATAGTTTCGGTTACAGACAGAAAAACACACAATCTCCATTATAATAAGATTTACAGCTTTCACCACAAATGGGAGATGTTACAGTTCCAAAATCAACCTACTCTATTGAACATGAATCAAATTGCTTCTCACACATATCTAGAAAGAAGAAAAGAAGAAATTAATGACTGATTTTTAATTCGTTTATTTTTCTTTATTCTCTTTCATTTTTCTTTTTCTCCGTTGGTGTGAATAGGAAAGTAATGTGGCTTGTCTTTTTAATCCTAATTACTTTTACATTCCTGACATCTTAGAGACGGAGCCGAGAGACTCCTTATCCGAATACCTGCCACGTTTAATTGCCTTGACGGTATTGTTTCAATAATTTGCATAGACGCTTGGCGACTTAGACAGCGGAAACAACTTACGACTTACAGAACTACGAAACTAAGCTGTTTATCTAAAGGTTCAACACAAAAGAAACATAGCTTAAATCAGGAGACACGGTTCAATCGTAAGGGATTTGAACCAAGTAACCAATAAGCACCCCAGTTGGGAGATGTTTTGAAAGGAACACTTTTTGCTTTTCACTGTAAATTTCCGGTTGTTTGTTTTACAAATAATAGACGATTTTTTTGCATTAGAATTTCACGGTAATATTTTTAAAAAGTTTGTTCATTTATATTTACAACCCAAAGGCACGTTTTTATACTAAAGTAGTTTTCGATTTTAATAAAAGAAAATAGGGTAATTTATTAGAAAGACCGTCCCGGTCTCCTGCCTCAAAAATTGCCACCCGGTGACTGTTAAAATAACGACCCCAGCTACGTCGTCGCGGCGGTGTTACTTGAAAGAAAACAACCAACTTAGGGCGCTAAATGTATTTTAGGGGAGGGCTTCTTTTTTGTCGTAATTCTTGTTTATTTATCGTAATTTGTCGTAATTCTTGTTTATTTATCGTAATTTGTCGTAATTCTTATTTATTTACCGTAATTTGTCGTAATTCTTGTTTAGATATGAAGATGGATATATAGTTTTGAATAGACTGGGATAGATAGATAAACAAACAAAATAATATAGGTAGATATGAACAAATGGAGATAGATAGATAGATATGAAGAAAGTAAGTCATATTTACCCCCCACATTTTTTTTATATATATATGTATATTACATTTACTTGTCGAAAATATACTGGAGGTGGGGTAAAATATATAAATTTATTGGTTACTTGGTCCCAACATCCTTTTATTTAAATAAACATAAAAATATTTTGTAAATAAAAACTATTTTCATTTAAATAAACATATCTGCATTTCTCTTTTGATTAAATAAAAACTATTTTATATAAAAACGTGTCTTTCCTTTAAAGTTTTTAAATCTTAAAAAAGAAGCCCATTGAATTAATAACAACATGAAATAACCAATTTTCTTTATTAAAATAGAAAGCTATTTTATGGGGTTGTGAATATACATGAACAAACTTTAAAAAAATCTTACAGTGAAATTTTAATGCCAAAAAAATCGTCTGGGTTTTTAAACAAGCAACCAGGAGTTTAAGGTGAAAAGCAAAAAGTGTTCCTTTCAAAACAGATCCCATCTGGGGTGCCTATTGGTTACTTGGTCCAAATCCCTTACGATTGAACCGTGTCTTCTGAGAGAGAGAGAGAGAGAGAGAGAGAGAGAGAGAGAGAGAGAGAGGGGGGGTAACAACAACATGAAATAATTTTTTAAAAATGTCTAAAAATTGTCTGTTAACAAACAACCGCAAGTTGTTTTTCTTAATTTGTTCTTATGTCATCGTTGGCTAGTGTATTATACCTATCTTGGAATTAAAAGCTCTTTTCAGAGAGAGAGAGAGAGAGAGAGAGAGAGAGAGAGAGAGAGAGAGAGAGAGAGAAGAAAGAGAGAGAGAAGTAACAACAACATGAAATAATTTTTAAAAATGTCTAAAAATTGTCTGTTGACAAACAACCGGATTTTTTTTTTTTTCTTAATTTGTTCTTATGTCATCGTGAGCTAGTGTATTAAACCTATCTTGGAATTAAAAGCTTGTTCGGAGAGAGAGAGAGAGAGAGAGAGAGAGAGAGAGGGTAACAACAACAACATGAATTAACTAAAAATGTCTAAAATCGTCCGTTAACAAACAACCGGGAGTTGTTTTTCTTAATTTGTTCTAATGTCATCGTGAGCTAGTGTATCATACCTATCTTGGAATTAAAAGCTCTGTTCAGAGAGAGACAGAGACAGAGACAGAGAGAGAGAGAGAGAGAGAGAGAGAGAGAGAGAAGAGAGAGAGAGAGAGAGAGAGAGAGAGAGAGAGAAAGAGAGAGAGGTAGATAGATAAATATATATATCTATATATACATATATATAGATAGATTGATTGATAGAGAGAGAGAGAGAGAAAAGAGAGAGATTTGTGGTTCAACCATCAATAAGTTTTCTGTAGGTTGGCATATGATTGACTGTTGTATTTAGCAAAGAGTTGTTTTGGCAAGAAACAAAAGAAATCGAATCGTAAAACTCTGCTGCTCTGTAGTCAACTGTTTCGGCCTACGGAACGTTATTATATTATCGATGCTGAAGATAATGACGATGTAGATAAGGACGGTAAATTCATTTCCCTCGTTTGCCCAAAACATGAGCGGCAGTTGCTCCAGAGCAAGTCTGTATCGATATCCCAGCTAGCCGAGGGACCAATTATCGTCATGTTTGGCTCTCGAAGATTTTTCGAATATTAATGTTTCTGGCTTCTGTATAGAATGCCAGGAATTGGGGGTTGAAGAGGGTTGAAGAGATACGGCGGGAAAGATCGAAATGCTGAAAGGGCAAGTTACAGAGCTGATATAATTCTTGATCGTTGGTGGCTCCATAAAGTTAGGGAGAAGGAAGATGGCCCACACGCGAGTACAGTACGTACATTATGGGCATTAAATTGTATGTGTCTATGGGTATTTATGAATGTTTAGATGTGTATTTGTGAGTGTGTATAGGTATATCTATGAGTGTGTATACGTACATTCTGAGTGTGTATATGAGCATGTATGAGTGTGTATATGTGACATTTATGAATATCTATATACGTACATTTATGAGTGTGTATATGTGACATTTAGGAGTGTCTATATGAGTATGCCGAGTTAGCCCAGTCGGTAGAGCGTTCGGCTAGAAACCACAAGGTTCCTAGTTCGATACCGGTCCTCGCCAACTCAGCGTATGAGTAGCACAGGGATCTGTGCGGTAAAGTAAGGAGCTGATGGTAGGTGTGGCGCTCCACCTCAGACGCCAAACCAATCTCCTTCGTCTAGCGCTATTGAAAAGGGGATAGACTCTCTCGCTGACTGGCTGATACCGACTTTAGGCCACCCCGACGACTTTACTTACTTATATGTACATTTATGAGTGTGTATATGTACATACATGAGTGTGTATATGAGCATGTATGAGTGTGTATATGTGATATTTAGGAGTATTTATATATGTATTTATGAGTGTGTATAGGTATATTTATGAGTGTGTATATGAACAACTATGTGTGTGTATATGTACATTTATGAGTTTGTATATGTGTATTTATGAGTGTGTATAGGTACATTTACGAGTGTGTATATGCACATCCATGAGTGTGTATATGAGTATCTATGAGTGTGTATATATTTATGAGTGTGTCTATATATTTATGAGCGTGTATATATGAAATTTATGAGTATTTATATATGTATTTATGAGTGTGTATATGTACATTTATGAGTGTGTATATGAGTATTTATGAGTGTGTATATGAGCATCTATGAGTGTGTATATGAGTATTTATGCACGTGGGAAGCACGTGGTCTGATTCTTAAAGTCATGGGAAATGGACTAGTTCAAATCCTGGATGAGGCTGTTTGCATTTCCCTTAGCGATAATACCCTTTGGAAAGGTATGGATCATACTCTCCCTACAGCTATGGATAAATAATAGGGCGGACCGGGCTTTTTAACCTTGGTTTGGAATTCAGAGTTTTCCTTCTCCTAGACTAGTTAATAACCAAGGTTAAAGAGCCCAGTCTGCCCTACTATTTATCCATAGCTAGAGGGAGAGTAAGATTCATACCTTTCCCAAGGGTATTAGCGCTAAGTGAAATGCAAGTAGCACGTCCAGGATTTGAACTCGGGGTGACGAGTCCATTTCCCATGACTTTAACCATTACACCACGCTCTTCCCAAATGATTGTGTATATGTTCATTTATGGTTGTGTATATGTACATTTATAAGTGTGTATATTTGTATCTATGAGTGTGTATATATGTATTTATAAGTGTTTATATGTTTATTTATGAGTGTGTATATGTGTATTTATGAGTGTGTATTTATTCGCGGGAGTCGGTGTGTGTAAAAATCACTATTATATAGCATTAAACTAAACAGCAGGAAATTCTGACCGGAAGATCGTCTGGCGTCAGTCTTCGAAGTTGAGTGCGGGTGGGGAGTGCCTGCCCGGAAAATAACAACTTGATTTTTACCAGACTCGAACTTGTCACGCCAGGCCAAGCACCTAGATGATTTCCCCGACCGTATGTCTCTTATGGCAAACCCCTAACACTAAGGCGGGGGTGAGGGTGTTAGTATCCTAGGTATGACAGTAAACTAACAGCATTATCTCTCTCTCTCTCTCTCTCTCTCTCTCTCTCTCTCTCTCTCTCTCTCTCTCTCAAACACACAGTGTCTGACTGAAAGTAACTTATTATAGAAGAGTGGCCGGTATATGCCACACAGTGAGACTCTAACTCATTATTAATGATCTATTAGCTTAGTTTCCCTGAAATAGTCTATAACGCTAAAAATCTAAATCTTCTTCGTTATTTTTACTGATATATATATATATATATTATATATATATATATATATATATATATATATGTTGAAAAATGGAAATAAATCCGACAATATACAGAAAGGATCAATAAATAAAGGAAAGAAAATGTTAAATGGATAAAGTTAATTTAATAAATTACCAGCACGTGTTTGTATGCATAAATATTTCATAATTTTGTATTATTATTTTATTTCATATTTAAAATGATAAGGAATAGAATACAAATTTTAGATAAACAAACTCCCAGCCGAAACACGTGTTGGTATTCATTAAACTAACTTTATCAATTCAACATTTTCTTTCCTTTATGTATTTATCGTTTCAACACACACACACACACACACACACACACAGGCACATACACAAACATGCGCACACATCACACACACACACAGACACAGACACACACACACACACACACATATATATATATATATATATATATATTATATATGCGTGCGTGTGTGTGCGTGTGTGTGTGTGTGTGTGTTCAAATCCTGGATGAGGTAATTGCATTTCATTTAGCGCTAATACCCTTAGGAAAGGTATGAATCATACTCTTCCTCCAGTTATGGGTAAATAGTAGGTCAGACTGGACTCTTTAATCTTCTGTTAGGCAACCGGTCTTGGAGAAGGAAAAATCTGAATTCAAACCTGTTGAACTCCTCTTAAGAAATTGACCTTGTGTCCCATCCTGCTCGTACGGAGGGTTTGGTATATATATATATATATGTATATATATATATATAATATATATAATTATTAATTAATTAACTTTCAAAATTAGGTACGACTTCAATTAAGCACATATTCTCCCAAAAATTGTCGGCTAAAAAAAGCCATATCATAAACACATAGCTTGTGTATCTACTTCTCATATATATATATATATATATATATATAATATATATAAGTTAAGAGAATGGAAATGAATCCGACGGTATAAGTAGATAAAAGGATATGAAAACACACAATGCGGTTAAAGTGAATATGATATAAAATATTTTCACTTTAACAGCATTGTGTGTTTTCATATGCTATTATCTATCCATCTATATCTATATCTATATCTATATCTATATATATATACATATAATAGACTCATTATATATATATATATATATATATTATATATATATATATATCAATAAAGGAAGGAAGAACTCAATACAGTAATCCCATAATAAATTTATTTCGACGAAAATTGGGGCCCATATAAATCTAAATCTATCTATCTATCTATCTATCTATCTATCTATATATATATATATATATATATATATATATATATATATATATATATATATATATATTTATTTATTTATTTATAATTACAAAGTCGCTCCTACCATTGGTTTCTGAATAACCCTTTTTTTTGGTGTTATTCGTCTTCAGAGGCGTTTGACTTTTGAAAAAAATTTGGACAGTTTTCAACTCCCGGCACGTATCCACGCGATCCGTTAATAGCTCGTGCATTTCGCTTTCATCATTCAACGGCATCACTATTTGTCGTCATTGTTCTTATTGTGATTTTAAATTTTTTCCGTTTTTATATTTATTTTAGTTCATGTGTGTTTATTTATATATGAATTCTTAATTATGGCGGTCTGATGTTTTGGTTAGTCCAATTCCATATTAAGAATTTTTTCCTGTGTGGGCATGCTCGAAAAATTTCTGTTTTGTTGTTTAGGAAATTTAGGAAATATATATATATATATTATATATATATATATATATATATATATATATATATATATATATATATATATATATATATAATATATATATATATATAAAAATTGGGGCCCATATAAATCTAATCTCTCTCTCTCTCTCTCTCTCTCTCTCTCTCTATATTATATATATATATATATATATATTGCCCGCTATTTTAAGAGATTGGCTGATGAAATTTTCTCCCCAGAAAAAAAATCTCACCTAATGATTGCTATGTACAATTGCCAAACATTTGCAATGAATTTGATTAACTGACCCACAGCATCCCCAATGGATATATCCACAATAATAGATAGTTTGGTGAGAGGTCACTACAACGACTTGCTCCCGCCTCCCGCCATAAAAGTTATGGCGTTTTCCTGGCAGCTCTGCGTTTATTATTGTTTTCTTCTATCAATAATGGTCTGCCTCTGATCGATGATCGACTTGCTGGTCAATTACATCCACACCATGGCTCTTTTAGTCGGCATTTAGATGTGAGATGATGCACATAGAGACTCTTGCATTGATCTGATCTCTTACATCAGACCAGTACGCACCAGCATCGCACGGAACATCCCGCACATCAGGATACACAAAAACTGCTCGAGTAACATGTGTACCGGGTTATTGTTACACACATAATGAGAATCACACACACACACACACACACACACATATATATATATATATATATATATCTTATTATAATGGAGATTGTGTGTTTGTCTGTCTGAAGCCGAAACTAAATCACTACTCAAGTCACAATTCCCTTAGTTATTGACGTCACATTCACCATGAATTTATTTTTTATTTAAACCTCGGTTATTGATAAGATTTTTATACCTTATTAATACTTTTGACTTTATCTACATTCTAATAACATGCAATTGTATTTATATATACAACAAAATAGCGGGTTACAGTGTGAACAGGAAAGCTAATTTGCATATTGATATTAAAAGTTTAATTTTATTAAATATGCGCTTGGTATTATTGATTTCTAATTGTTTGTTTTTTTCTTAATGAATATGAGCAAAACACTCGGGGATAAATCTTAAAAGAAATCCTTTAATATAAAGAAATAACAATAATTTTATTCTTTACTTCCTAATTTAACTAAATAGTTAAATTAGGAAAATTCAGTAATGAAAGGAGGGAGTGATGAAAAATGGTGGAAGACTTAGTTTCAAAGTTGTTCTATTCTTCGATTATACCCTCTCTGTTTCAAATCATTTTATTTGGATTTTTATTTAGTTTCAAAAGTATTTCAAATTTAACATATTTCATTACATTAAAATTCAAATACTTGCACCCGGAGGGTGCATATATTTGCTAGTATATATATATATATATATATATATATGTGTGTGTGTGTTGTGCGGAAGTTAAACTGCAATAATAACATTTTGTTCCTTTTTTGCAACATCAAGGATTACATTTGGAATTCATATCACAGGACTACAAAATTTAAAAAAATATATATAGATAAAAATCTGTTTTCAAATGCCTTTAAAGTAATAATAAATTTCATCATTCGCATCTGATGAGTCGGGAGATTTAGACTATTTGTCTAAGCTCCCTGAAATAGACTATAATGCTAAATCTCTAAGGCTTTTGTTATTTCTTTACTTATATATTTGCTCTGTGACTCTAACATTAAGAGCACACATTGAGCTCTCAAACAGCAACTTGGTTTTGTTTAAATAAAACTCTTGTGTCGTAAGGAAGATTTCTTCTCTGGACTTTTGGATTATATATATATATATATATATATATATATATATATATATATATAAAGAAAATTGGAAAAAACAAGTGTTCCGAAAATGGGATGAATTTAGTTATCGATGTTTAAACATTTCGGTTACATTGAACCTTTATCAGGGTGTATCTTGGGGTTTCAATGATACCGAAATGTTTAAACATCGATAATTAAATTCATCCCATTTTCGGAACACTTGTTTTTTCAAATTTTCTTTATATTGTCGGATTTATTTTCCATATTTACTCCCATATATATATATATATATATATATATATATATATATATATATATATATCTCTTATTATAATGGAGATTATGTGTTTGTTTGTCTGTAACCGAAACTATATCACTACTCAAGTCATTGTCCATTTAGTTATTATACATCACATTCTCCATGAATCATTTTTACTTAAGCCTATCTACGTACTAATAACATGCAATTGTATTTATATGTACAACAAAAAGCGGTTTACTGTGTGAACGGGAAGGCTAATTTGCATATTGATATTTAAAATTTGATTTTAATAAATATGTGCTTGGTATTGTTGATTTCTAATTATTTGATTTTATCTTAATGAATATGAGCAAAAATCTCGGAGATAAATCTTAAAAGAAATCAATTAACAAAAAGAAATAACTGTAATGTTATTCTTTACTTCCTAATTTAAATAAATAGTTAAATTAGAAAAGTTTAGCAAGGAAAGACTGGGGTGATGGAAGAGGTAGCTACAGATATTATATTTTTCGATTATACCCCTCTCTGTTTCAAATCATTTTATCTGCATTCTTATTTAGTTTATTTAGACTTTCTAATTTAATATGATATTTTATGACATTAATACTTGCACCCAGAGGGTGCACATATATGCTAGTATATATATATATATATATATATATATCATTTAAGTTTTCGCGTATGCTTCTAAATTATATAGTTAAAAATTATTTAGTTAATAAAAAAACAATTTTTAAATGTGTATATATCTAATCTTGTCTAGTTAACTTCCGGTGATATATCTTAAATTCAAAATTTTATTTTGAATTCAAGATAGTTACAATGTAGCAATATTCACCGGAAGTTAACCAGACAAGATTAGATATATACACATATAAAAATTCAAACCCATTCTCAACAGATATTACAAAGGTAAGAGACGGATTTTATCTTCTCTAATAACTTATAATAATTATTTATTTATAATTATATTAACTTGATGCTTCAAAGGAGTCTAATAATAGATGAGAAAAACTTTCTATCAGGGACCCCACTCTCAAAAAGTGTTTTAATACTTTTGAGAAGGGTCCCTTGGAAAGGATTTTTCATTTATCCCCTTCATTTCATTCATTTTTATTTCATCCATTCATTCACTTTAGCATCAATTTTTAACTTATATATATATATATATATATATAATATATATATATATATATATATATATATATATATAATAAATAAATATATAAAGGTTTTATATATTTAATGACATAGGAACAGTCACGACCATTGGTTTCATGCATGCGTGCGTAACCGCAAAAACCTTTATATATTTATCTTTTATTATATTATATAATAGCTCTATATTATATTGAGCACTCTCCCAATAATTCTGCACTTTGGCATACCGTTCTAGTAAAAGCTGAAACAGTGCCAATCCCACGATATATATATATGAATGATAGGGCCGGTTTAGCTCAGCCGGTAGAGCACTCACATAGGAATTGCAAGGTTCTTGGTTCGATACCGGCCCTCACCAACTCAGCGAATGAATAGCACAGGGATCTGTGCGGCAAAGTAAAATGCTGATGGTAGATGTGACACTTTACATCAGACGCCAAAAACCAATCTCCTTGGTCTAGCGCTAGTGAAAAGGGGACAGACTCCCTCCCGACGACTTTTATATATATATAAATACATGGTATAATGTTTAGTAACCATTATACCATGTATGTATATATATATTACTGGACGAGGCGGTTTGCATTTCACATAGCGCTAATACCTTTGGGAAAGGTATGCTTCTACGTACTCTCCCTCCAGCTATAGATGAATAGTAGGACATACTGGGCTCTTTAACATTGGTTAGGCAACCAGTCTAAGAGAAGGAAAATTATGAATTCAAAGCTCTTTAACTCCGCTTAAAGATTGACCTTGTGTCACATCCTATCATGCGGAGGATTTGGTATATATCTATTAATAATGGAGATTCGCTTCCGGTTTTTGTCTGTAACAAAAATGACGTCACTGTTTACGTCACATTACCCAACACATAATCCAACGTCATAACATAGAATAAATATACTCAAAATGTGAACATGCAACGTTAGACAATCCTCATTGTTTCAATAAATAGATGCCCGGCGTTAGATATTTATATATAGATTGTTTTATTCTAATATAATATTTAAAGTTATCGGGACTGTTTCCATTTCAAATTGTCTTTCTTTCTTTCTTTCTTTCTTTTTTTTTTTTTTTTTTTTTACTCCTTTAATAAATTTGACGATTTTACATACTTATGGTACACACTCTATGACATTGAATTTTTTAACTCCCATCCCTCAGGCAATATCTTTCAAAAATAATTTTTACATCGCCTGGAGGGTGTCTTTTTATTTTGCTAGTATATATATATATAATATATATATATATATATATTATATAATAAAGTATATTTTGGCGTCATTTTTTATTTAAACATTTTGTTTTGTTGAACACAACGGACAATTTCTGTCTGACGAGCTTTCTTTCAATCGTTTCTAATTGTCTGGCCATCTTTTTAATATCTGGGTAGAATTGGTGTATGAATCCACCAAAGGTTCTAACACGAGTACTTTCTGCACTACTTAGTGCCACCATCAAGTGTGGAACTGGTTTTCATTGTTTCTTATCCGTTTACGCAAAATCGTTTAAAAAAAAAAAAAAAAAAAAACAGCTGATTAATTAAAGAATCAAAGATCGCCAGATGATTTAAGGGAAATAACAGGTAACTTTAAATGAAAAGGACATTTTTAGCCATTTATTGATAAATCCTTATTAGGAATGTGGTTCTGGACTTGGAATGCCTTTGTTTAAATGTAATATTAAACATATTTAGTAGTCTTTGATTTAAAGGAAATAACAGGTAACTTTAAATGAAAAGGTCATTTTTAGCCATTTATTGATAAATCCTTATAGGAATTGGGCTCTGGACTTAGAAAATCCTCAACAGGATGTTAAGAGTTAATGAATAAAAAATATTATACACCAGTTATTTTATTTAAAAACTTTTACATTTTTTTCAGGTCAGTTAACTTTGAACCACCTATCTTTCAGGCGTAACACAGATTCTCATTATTTTGCCTTATCAATTTCCAATTAATCATAAACTCTATAAAAATGATTTAATCTGACATGGAGTTTAATGGTAACCTTTCATGACCTTTAAAATAAAATGTAAATTTATTTCTACATATTGCTGAATGGTGATTTTTTTTAATGTCATGCGAAAATAGACTTGATAAAAACGACTTGCTCACAATAAACTAAATATTGTAATTTGTGATTATGCATCCCTAGATACTATATAAAAGGATTGCATAAAAAATTGTACTACTGGACAAATTAAAGAAAACCTTATGACACCTTGAGGCTTGAGCCAAGTCAGGGGTACTGATTTTTTTTTAAGCCGGTGGGGTGTGATAGATTATTTTCTTGTTCAATTGAGAAACTTTTCTAAAACTCAAGATTTAATAGCAGAAAATTGTCAACACTTATTTCCCTACATCAACACAAAATTTAAGGAATAGGAATTAACATCGGTAGGGACATAAGCCTATCTATCTATGGTTTCGAGGGACTAAGTTGTGTACATGTGGCTGTTCGTTTTAGCTTTAATTAGGAAACATGGGTTTACATGCATTTTAACAAAAATAGGACCAACTTTAAAATTTGATTTAAATAAAACTAAATAAATAAGTTTCCTTTAAATAATGCCACGCTTCATTCTGGAAGCTTCATTCTTATGACCTTGTGTCACACACCTTTCCGGCGCTGAAAGGATTGGCTAAAAAGGCACCCGATCTTGGAGTTAAGAACAGATACGATGAAGTCAGTAAGTCTTATTCATTCCTTACCAAACAATTAAAAAAAGAGCCGCTAGATAAATATGTAATCATCCAGATATCCTGATAAAAAATCAGATAAATCCCATATTTCTGACGTTCTCGACAAATCCTACTCCAAATTAGAAAAAAAAAACATATTAAAACATAATTAAATCTGAACTAAAACTCCGAATTGAGCACTTTTTTCTCTATCAGTAAATTCCACACATCACAATCCATGAGAAAAAACAATAAAATGGATAACTTCAATTTTCACCAAAATACGTAGACTTATAATGACTGAGAAATGGCATTTTTGGTGGCATCTTTGAAGCTCCATATCTCCCCCAATTGTCTACAGAATTCAACCACCTTTACTATGTGATACCTTCAGATAACTTCAATTTTCACCAAAATACGTAGACTTATAATGACTGAGAAATGGCATTTTGGTGGCATCTTTGAAGCTCCATATCTCCCCCAAATTGTCTACAGAATTCAACCACCTTTTACTATGTGATACCTTCAGATAACTTCAATTTTCACCAAAATACGTAGACTTATAATGACTGAGAAATGGCATTTTTGTGGCATCTTTGAAGCTCCATATCTCCCCCAATTGTCTACAGAATTCAACCACCTTTTACTATGTGATACCTTCAGATAACTTCAATTTTCACCAAAATACGTAGACTTATAATGACTGAGAAATGGCATTTTTTGTGGCATCTTTGAAGCTCCATATCTCCCCCAATTGTCTACAGAATTCAACCACCTTTTACTATGTGATACCTTCAGATAACTTCAATTTTCACCAAAATACGTAGACTTATAATGACTGAGAAATGGCATTTTGGTGGCATCTTTGAAGCTCTATATCTCCCCCAATTGTCTACAGAATTCAACCACCTTTTACTATGTGATACTCCTCATTGAACCCTATCAGAAAATCATATCAAATTGGCACTTTAATTTTGTACGAAATTGGCCATTTTCACCCACTCTCAGGCCTCAAATCTCACCTAAAACTCCGAATTGAGCACTTTTTTCTCCATCAGTAAATCCCACGCTTTACAATCCATGAGAAAAAACAATAAAATTGATATCTTAAATTTTCACCAAAATACGTAGACTTATAATGGCTGAGAAATAGCATTTTGGGGGCATCTTTGAAGCCCCATATCTCCCCCAATTCTCAACAGACTTCAACCATCTTTTGCTATGTGATATTTTTCATCGAACTCTATCAGAAAATCATATCAAATTATCACTTTAATTTTGCACGAAATTGGCCATTTTCACCCACTCTCAGGGAGATTATCAGGCCTCAAATCTCACCTAAAACTCCGAATTGAGCACTTTTTTCTCCATCAGTAAATCCCACGCTTTACAATCCATGAGAAAAAACAATAAAATCGATATCTTAAATTTGGCTGAAAAATGGCTGAAAAATGGCATTTTGGGGACAACTTTTAAAAAAAAAATATCCCCCAAACCCAACTAATCTACTGAAATCCAAAATACACTCAGGTCCTTTCTGGCTTTGATTTCTCTTGCTCTTTTTATGGACTTTCTTTTTGCTTCTTTTCTCTTTTTTATTGATTTTTCTTTCTTTCTTTCTTCCTTCTTTTTTTCTTTCTTTTTATCTTTCTTTCTTTTTTTCTTCTTTTTTTTCTTTCTTTCATTCTTTCTTTCTTTTTTCTGTCTTTTTCTTTCTATTTCTTTCTTTCTTTTTTCTTTCTTCTTTTTTACTTTCTTTCTTTCTCTTTCTTTCTTTCTTTCTTTTCTCCACAATTCTTGCTTACAAACGCTTTATTTCTCATTTTCCATTAAAATTCTTTTTCCCTTTTTCTTCTCCCTTTTTCATTTTTTTCATCGAGGGAGTCTATCCTCTTTTCCCTAGCGCTAGACCATGGAGATTATTTTTTTCGTCTCTATTGGAGCATCACACTTAGAACTAACTCAAGATGTAGGCAGTGAGCATTTGGGTAATTTTACACCATTCTGTAATCTGATGATATTCCTCCTGTTCACTTCATTTTCAATTGACGCAAATATACGTCAATATTTATTTACTAATTTTCTTTGATGTGGATGACAATTTAATGCATCTTTTTCACTCCCACCTAAAAGTCCTTTTCATCCAACTTTTACGTTTATATTGAATACAAAAAATAATATAAAATAAATAGAAAGAAGAAATGAAACCCGATAGTTTAAATAGAAAAATTGATTTGAACAGGTGCATATACTTATGCAAGTTAATCCAAATTGCTGATCAGAGTAAAAATCTGGAAGTCTCTTCTTCATGCGTTAGAAAAGGAAAGAGGGGAAAAATAGGTATATAATTATATGGAAATTAAACTCTCGGTCTTACTAGTCACGCAACACATGCGTGCACAAGTACACATACCTATATACTACATACATATATATTATTATATTATATATATATATATATATATATTATATATATTATATATATATATAATATATATAAAATGACAATTTTATCTATATATATTATTGAGCTTATCATATATTTATGTCATTAATGAACTTATATTATCTAATTACTCCTCTCCTCCATGTGTGACATATGTGTGCGTGTCGAGGTAGGCGAGGCTGAGGACAAATAAGAAACAGCACAACACACTGAAAGCAAGCATTCACAAAATACTAAACTATAAATATATAACTTGATGGCAATTAGCTGTAAGACTTGACTTAGAGTTAAAAACTATTATCGGTTTATGCACAATCTGCATTCATTTTCATACTGCGACGAGCAGAATCGCGACACATTGTGAGAGAATGTTAGGTAGCGATCTTGTGAGGGATACCCATTCCATTCTCCATCTCTCCGAGTCAATAATTTGACTTCACCCTCATATAATATTATAATAAATAGTAAGTTATGAGTACGACGCTGGCCTATAAAGAACCGGTATGAAGCTACAAAATCAATGAGCATGTGAATATATATATCTTTATCGTCACTCATCCTAGTATTAATCTCAGCAATACACTGAAAGCGCCACACTTTCGTTCACCACGGATATAAGAATGTTTTTATGAGCGTTTGAGTGGAGCGACCCACATAAACATACCATACATAAATCTATATAACTAATAATGTATATTAGAGAGTAGAGATGCACTAGAGAGAGAAGAGAGATGAGAATAAGTAGAGAGATTGAGCATGAAGCATTGTTGAAAGAGTATGGTTAGTAGAGAGAGATGCCATTATACTTGTAATTTTGAAAGAATTACAATGCAAGCAAAAAGTTAAAAAACATAACCAGAGAAAAGAAAGAATTATTTCGTAATATACTCTTTGTTAGAGAGATTCGCGATCTCAGCGTAATACATACAAAAAGATTACATTTTGGAAATAAAATCGATTAGTGTATATAATAAAATACACAGACTCTTTTTGATGTATATTTTTTTTACTTGCTATTAATTGCTTATTAATAAGTGAGAGGATATGTTATTGGGTACTGGTAACATGTATATATATACCGTAAATACAGTGGGTGGAGGAGGCCTCTTAATTAAAATCTGGTATAAGAGACAGAGGAGCTTCATTATGTAAAATGATATTTATTGGTAAAAGAGACGGCTTCTATCCTAAAAATTGCCGCGTATAGCAACACCCGCATGTGAACCTATATATTAGTATTTTCGCACGCAATTTTACCCATGCTCATTGTCCCTAATTTTTGATACACATCACACACAAAACACACAAAAAATCATCTTATATCAATACAAAATTATTTATACTAATTAAATCATAATTCTAATTATACACCTAATATTTACAAATCTTTATAGATTTCCAAATGGCCTATAGTTATGTAAATTTTAATAATATATATAATAATTACTTAATTCTAAATGAACTTATAAATTAAATGATTTATAGATATCACAAACGAGTCACAAATCAGATACACCCACCAATTCACATACGCGACAAATTTTCCTTAAGCCTTCGGTAAGAATTAAATAACTTTAACCCGCCTAACCAATTCCATTTCATATCACTAGCGATCATAACACACACAACAACTAACGTAAAGAAGAGAATAGAAAGTTTACGTACACATATCTTACATGGTCAATTATAAGAAGCGAATATTAGAAATAATATCTTCATATTGATGATTTATTCTTTCTTGTATCCCACTTATATCTTGTTCGAGTAGTATCAACGTGTTTGTCTTCTATCACGATATTTTCATTTCTTGGTATTAAATTGTTTCCTAGTAAGATTATAATTTCCTTCCAACTTATTTTATTGTTCTAATTCGTTTCTCAATACCTCTATATATAATTCCCACTTCGTTCATAATTGTGATAACCTATATATTGTATATCATATTATCACTAATCTTTGTATTTTACATTATCAAATTTTCTTTGTATATTGCTTTTCTTTTCTTTCTTTCATTTACCCATTCTTATCTTTTATCTTTCTATTTTTTTTTTTCAATTTCGAATTCTTACATATTTAATGTTTATTTTAGTCTATTTCGTAATTTTTTTCATGGATATATTCTTATATATCTTATTATTATATTTATTTCATTCTTTTTATATAATATCTTCTCGGGGTCGATAATTTATTTCATTTATATTCTTATTTATATTATTTATTACTGTATCACGTATAATTACTTACTATACTTTTTTGGTGTATTTGTTGTCTTGTTCTTTTTTTGGTTGTATTGTCGGTTGTGTGTGTGTGTTGTTTGTGTGCTGTATAATGTTATTGTCCAAACTGTTGCTAAAGTAGGGATGATCTACATTGGTGATCTTCATAAATCCACTGTATTAATATATTGATGTTTTAGTAGGTGCAAATACTATGAGGATTTTTAAATAATCTCTTATAGCAGAGCTAATATAATATATACTATATTTTAGATTAATACAGAGCACATTTACTCTTGGAAAGAGGGAAATAACTCAATAAATCCGTCATTCTGTAATAAATTCTATTTCGACCAAAATATCTTAAGAGGCGTCTAAAATTTTTTAACTATAATTTCCAAATCCCCCAGTTCTAGTCTCATCATAATTAACCCACACGAAATCTCATAGCTACATACAGCATATACATACTATATATTTATATCTTTCTTATATATTATCTATTAATATTAAAATTTTCAATAATTCTTATCTCTTTTTATCTAAAATCTAACTTTATTATATACTATTTTTCTTTCTTTTCTTTCTTTCTTTTCTTCTTCTTTTCTTTCTTTCTTTCCCCTTTTTTCTTTCTTTTTTTTCTTTTATCTTTTTTTTGTTTCCTTTCTTTTGTTTCTTTGGTTTCTCTCTTCTTTCTTCCTTTTGGGGTGTTCTCTCTTCTTCTTATCTTTTTTTTTTTTTCTTTCTTTCTTACTTTCTTTTCCTTTTTTCTTTTCTTTTTTGCTTTTATGTCTTTTTTTTTTTTCAATTCTTTATTTTTTTTCATTTTTCCTTTTCTTCCCTTTTCAATTTTCTCCTTTTAATCTCTTCGTACGTTTATTTTTTCCTTTCTTTGTTTTTTTTCTATTAAATCATTTTCTTTCTTCTATTCTCTGTTTTCTTTTCTGGGCTGCTATATTTCATTTGTTGGTCCTAAATTCGCGCGGNAGTAAAATGAGAACACAAGACGTATTTTAACGGAGGTACTGGACACACGTGCTTACATGTTGGTTTAAATGTATTGAACTGAATGATACAAGAAGGAATAAACACAAAGGGAAAAACGAATTGCGCACCAAATTATAAAAACGGTTTGTAAAGCAATATTCAAAGAGCGAAAACACAAAACGTATTTTAACGGAGGTATTGGACAGACGTACTTACACGTTGGTTTACTTCACTGAAAATGAATGATACAAGAAGGACTAAACACACAGTGAAAACGAATTGCGCACCAATTATAAAAACGGTTGTAAGCCAATATTCAAAGAGCAGAAAACAAGACGTATTTTAACGGAGGTATGGACAGACGTACTTACACTTTGGTTTACTGCATTGAACTGATGATACAAGAAGGAATAAACACAAAGGGAAAAACGAATTGCGCACCAATTATAAAAACGGTTGTAAGTCATATTCAAAAGAGCAGAAAACACAAGACGTATTTTAACGGAGGTATTGGACAGACGTACTTACACGTTGGTTTACTGCATTGAACTGAATATACAAGAAGGAATAAACACAAAGGGAAAAATGAATTGCGCACCAATTATAAAAACGTTTGTAAGCCAATATTCAAAGAGGAGATTTCGCGATAATTGGAGCCAAAATCTCTGCAAATGGTAAAGAACGAAAAAAAATTTGAGACAAAAATAAATTTCTATCTATTTTTCATTAATTTATGAATTGATAGAAATATACTAGATATGGCTTCAGAGGTAACATAGGCTGACTAGAAAATAAGAAGTTAACGGAGGGTGTTTTTTGTTGTTGTCAGTAATAAATAATGAATTTGTAACTTTGCTTTTTGTTCATCGATTGGCTGTAACTGAATATAGATTGCTCTTGGATAAACAATGGCTATTATTGTGGAAATTAAGTTCTTTTAGGGTTCTTCACAAGACCTCAGAAATTGATATCTACAAAAGGAAATAGTGAAGCATATCTACAAAAATGACTAACAGTATGAGTCTCGACTAAACCACACATATCAAGTAGCCTGTGCCTACTTATTCAACCATTTGAAATTGTAATTTGAAATTGTAATTTACAATACATCTTATATACACAGTTAATTTTAAAATAGAAAAAGAAAGCAATTCAGTTAAGGAAGTTAAAAAGTAAACCAACGTGTAACCATGACATGCAATACTCCACTTTGGTCCTTACTTGAGCTAGACGGGCCGTCGGAGAGGCCCCCTCCGATCAATCGGCTAATCCACGTCAAGCCCTAGCACCTATATGATTGCCCCAACCCTATTGCCCTTATGGAAAGCCCCAACCCTTTTTATCATATGGGTGCTAGAAGGCGGTGGCTGAGGGTCTACATGTCCTGGGAATGACGTTAAACTCTATCTGATGGTGAGGTTCCAGTTTTTGGAGGTTTGGGGAATGTGGAGTACCCCTTCATCACCATTGCTCTCTGGTCCCGGAGTGGTAGTACATGTTAGGGTCCCGTCTATGGGTTAAATAGAAAAATGTATTTACAAAAAAAATTGATTATTCCATTAAGAATGAATTTCTTTCAAAACTTTATCGGTATTAAATTACCCACTGAGGTTGATATGCCGTAAAACAAACCAAACCAAACCAAAACCAACGTGTAAGTACGTGTGTCGAGTACCTCCGTTAAAATACGTCTTGTGTTCTCATTTTTACTAACACTATTAATCGACTAAACCACACCATATCAAGTAGATCTGTGCCTAGGTAATCTGAGCATTAGTTACATAAATGAGAGTAACCTCCACTTGTTTCTTTCACTTTGAGGAAGCCGTTGTTTTGGTCGGCCATTTTCATTTCACCGTAAATCCACACTGAAAATACAATTTGTTCAAATAAATATAACTGCATGTTTTAACACGAAAATATCATAAAATGTGTTCTTAATTGTACTCAAGCATTATTTGAAATGAACTTACTTGTTATTAAGAACACATATTATGATATTCCGTGTTAAAACATGCAGTTGTATTGATTCGAACAAATTCGTATTTTCAGTGTAGATTTATGGTGAAAATGAAAATGGCCGACTAAAGCACATGGCTTCCTTAAAGTGGAAAAACAAGGGAGTTACTCTTATTTATGTAGCTAATTTTCAGATTACCTGTGCCTACTTATTCAACAAATGAAATTGTAATCTACAATTTTCTTTATTATATAACAGTTCATTTATAAAATAGTAAAAGAAAGCATTTTTTCAGCTAACACCAATATATATATCCAAGGGTAAATTTTTACTATTTTTTTTTTTTTGCTTTAATTTAAAAATTATAAAATCTGGCTGCATTATTTATTAATTCGAAAATATGCACCCTTCGAGCATAAATATTTAAGTTTTAATGTAATGAAATATATCAAATTAGAAAGACTAACGAAATTAAATAAGAACGCATATAAAAAGATTACACTTTTTTGGTTATATTCTAATTGGATTCTATATAAAAAGAGCGAGAGATTATTATACTTTTTACATATTGAACTATTTGGCAACGAACGTGTAAGCACGTGTGTCCAGTACCTCCATTAAAATACGTATTGTGTTCTCATTTTTACTAACACTATGAATCGCCTAAACCACACCATATCATGTAGCTATACGAAAGAAACAAGGGGAGGTTACTCTCATTTATGTAGCTAATGTTCAGATTACCTGTGCCTTTTGAAATCATAATTTACGATACTTCTTTATATACAACAATTCGTTTAAAATCGTAAAAAAAAAGAAAGGATTTTTTTCAGCCAATAACAATGTAATCATGGGGAAATTTTTACTAAAATGTTTTGCTTTTGCAGATGATAACGAAAAATGGCCAGATTAGTTGGTTGGTTGGCTGGAATTATCGGCATTATTATTATATTCACCCCTTTTGAGTTTTTCACATTAGATGATTGTATTTCACTGGAGTCTGATTGACAACAAGTCTCCTCAGGTCTCCAGTACTCTTCTGAGCATTCTAGCCGGTTGCAGCAACGCAGTAGTCTGGATGGTCTCAATTCTTCCTCTGATTTCCAGGTCCTCCAGTCTTTTTTCCAAGTTTATTGGGACCGTTCCAAGTGCACCAGCTACAATTGGTATGACTTTCACCCTCATATTCCACCGCTTTTTTTCAATTCTCTGGCAAGGTCCAGTATTTTCCATCTTTTTCGTTTTCTTCAATTTCCCTTGTGATCTGCTGAACCTTGATGTCCTGCAGTTGACACGTTATTTATTATTATTATTATTATTATTATTATTATTATTATTATTATTATTATTCTTTGAAGAAAAACTTCCCCTTTTGATCTAAGTTTTCCGTTTTCTGGGTGCAACATTAATGGTCCCCAATCGACCCTATCGTAATTTACATTTCAAAATTCACTGTAATTTTAAAGAAAAATTACTATTTTACATTGGTGACACGTGTTTCAGACCTTCTCATATCTTCTTCTGGCGTTAATTAACCACATATATACATATGTATGTATGTATGTATGTATGTGTGTGTGTGTGTGTACGTGTGTGTTTGTATGTTTGCAAAAACACACGAGGACACGCACACGCACGCAACACACCACACACGACGAAACAGTTATGTGCAAAAAACGTTCAATAATATTATTATACAAACAGGTTTTTTGTTTTGTTTTGTTTTGTTTTACGGCATATCAACCTCAGTGGGTCATTTAATGCCGATAAAGTTTTGAAATAAATCAATTCATAATGGATAATCAATTTTTTTGTAAGTACATTTTTCTATTTAACCCATAGATGGGACCCTAACAGGTACTACCACTCCGGGTCAGAGTGGACCAGGGAGCAATGGTGATGAAGGGGTGCTCCACATTCCCCAAACCTCCAAAACTGGAACCTCACCATCAGATAGAGTTTAACGTCATTCCCAGGACATGTAGACCCGCAGCCACCGCCTTCTAGCACCCATATGATAAAGAGGGGTTGGGGCTTGCCATAAGGGTACAAACAGGTGTTAATACACTTGTTTGTATAAGAATATTATTGAACGTTAAGAATAATTAACTGATTGCTTTAAAGAAAAACTTCACCTTTTGATGTAAGTTTTTCCTTTTCTGGGTGCAACTTTAATGGCACCCAATCGACCCTGTCGTCATTTTACAGCTTCTAACTTCAGCCTCCCATTAACCCGTAGAATACATTATTCTTAACCTGAGTTAAGTAAGTGATGGGTGAGATGAGATGAGTAACAGTGGGTTATGTCTGTTGATGTCGTAAAATACAAAAAATTGGCCTTTCGTGTTATCGACGAGATGTGTCTATTGAAAGCCTAACGGAACTTGTCCAGAGCGTGGAGCGAATCGGACAAAAATCATTTTAAAAGTCAGATCACGTTATGAAATCTTCGAGGATCTCTGTCGGAAGTTCTTTGAAAAGCCCTGCGGTTGATTGCAGACATTTTAGTTTGGTCTTTCATGCTAAAGAGATTTACAGACTGAAAAAGAAGAAGAAAAAGGAGAGAAAAAAAGAAAAAAAACATAATTTCGATACGTTCATTTAAAACAAACTGTGTTCACTTTTCAATGTCAAATAACTTCATATCGCTAAATTGATATATAAACAGACGCACACACACACACACACACACACACACACACATACACACACACACACACACACCACACACACAACACCATATATATATATATAGTATCCAAGTATATATATATATATATATATATATATATAATATACACAGTATCCAATTTAGCATATTATATATATATATATATATATATTATATATATATATATGTGTGTGTGTGTGTGTGTGTGTGTATATATATTATGTGTGTGTGTGAAGAGAAAGTGGAAGTGAATCCGACAGTATGTAATATGCATGATATGTATGTAATATATATATATATATAGATATATATATATATATATTACAATATAGGTACAAGTCATAACCTCCTCGGGTTTCGCCATAAGGATCTTCAGGATTAGATCCACTGAATTACAAGATATTGATTAAATTGCAGTCGATTACACGTGTTTATCGCGAAAGACACACACCTGTAATCGACTGCAATTAATCAATATCTTGATTAATTCATTGGATTTAACCCTGAAGATCCTTATGGTGAAACTCGAGTAGGTGATCACTTGTACCTATATTGTAAAAAATTTGCTTTACTAACGTATTGAGCACTTTGTATTAGTTATATCGCTGACTTACCTTTCTGCATTTTGCTTTAACTGACCATCGTGACCATATTCACCGGTAAGTCACATTTTCCATTATACATATATATATATATAAAGAGGTCGTGTCTGACTAGGAACCACAAGGTTTCTGGTTCGATACCAGTCCTCGCCACCTCAGCATATTCTCAGCTGAGTAGCACAGGGATCTCTGCGGAAAAGTAAGGAGCTAGTGGTAGGTGTGGCGCTCCACCTCAGATGCAAGCACAATCTCCTTGATCCAGCACTAATGAAAAGGGGATAGACTCCCTTGCTGTCTGGCTGATACCGACTTTAGGCCACCCCGACGACTTATATATATATATATATAACCACCTTCTAAGAAGATAAGATGAATTGAATCCTGATACTATCACAGGGATCAAAGGGAAATATATAAAGAAACCTCAGAATTTATCTGTATACCATTTTCAATAAAGATAGTGATCTGATGAAGATCATGGGTATACTCAGATATCTGTAAGGGGAAATGGTACCATAACCGCATAATAACCGATTTTAAAACTTTTTGCTTTACTATATATATATATAAATGGACTCTCCCGTCAATTTTCGACATATGAGG
>CM042169.1:26051603-26069910 GCA_023376005.1 Doryteuthis pealeii
AGAGAGAGAGAGAGAGAAAGAGAGAGAGAAAGAGAGAGAGGGGCCGAAAGCGACCGAAAGCGACAATAGTGAGTTGTTTTTATGTCTGGACGTTTTTTTAACCTTAGAAATCTAATAATCATTAAAAAGGCTTTATCCTCAGAATTAATTTACATAAAAAAAATTTAATATACAGATCTAATATTTAATATCTGAAGAATAATTAAAGTTCCAATTACCGTCGAACTGGGAAGACAAGGCAACAAACGATTGTAACTGAAATACAAACCCGAATGTCACAAAGTCTACTGCAGAATGACAGGATATATATAAGACTCCACAATGTCATTCAAATGAAGCAGTCAAGCAGCCAATCAGAACTCAAGGAATAGAATGACCCAAATCACCCAAATTCATGAATGGGGTCATTCTTGATTTCTATATATACCAACTGTCTTGGACACTGTTTAAGTTGTACTTAGCTGCTGTTATTCAAACGAACAGTAGACTTATTGACTTCAATAATATCTAATATAGAAATAAAATAAAATTATTAATTTAATTATTATTATAATCATGATTAAAAATTATAAATATTATTATTATTATTATTATTACAGTATTTACATCCAATATTACTATTATTATTATTAATTTTTATTAATGATACCATTACCTTATTATTAATACTGTTTATGATATTAGCTATTATCCTTATCTATAACAGCCATATATTGAATTCAAACTATAATTATTACAAGATTAAACTATAATTATTATATCATATGATAATTAATATCTATTAATAATGGAGATTGTCTGTATTTCTGTCTGTAACAAAAACTACGTCATAGCTCTACGTCACAGATTACGTCACAATATTCTTATTCTATATACACCCAAAATTTGAGTAAGCAATTTTAAAAATTGTTTTTTACTCTCGTGATATTAATATAATAATTATAGTATGAATTCAATATATGGTTGTTATTGATGAGGATAGTAGTTAATATTATTTTATGCCGAGAGTTTAGAGAATCAAGTCCGTTGTACGTTCGTATTTACATTTTTGTGATGTTTCACAATAGATTTGATGATAATGATAATGATGATGGTAGTAGTAGAAGTAGTAGTAGTAAAGTCGCCGGGGTGACCTAAAGTCGGTATCAGCCAATCATCGAGGGAGTCTATCGCCTTTTCACATGCGCTAAACCAAGGAGATTGTTTTTGCGTCTGAGGTGGAGCGCCACACCTACCATCAGCTCCTTACTTTACCGCACAGATCCATGTGCTACTCATACGCTGATTTGGCGATGACATGTATCGAACTAGGAACCTTATGGTTTCTTGCCGAACGCTCTACCGACTAAGCTAACCAGTAGTCGTAGTGAAAATATCCCCCATAACTGGACCAACAGTTTTTTTTATTATAGTCTATGTCTCAAAAAATATTAAGAAATTTATTTTCAATACTACAGAATGTTATGAATGGACTCTATGAATGGACTTTATGGAATGTCTGGGATTTGTAGTGTTAACATATTTTCGCAGTAACACCATTCATAAAAATGAGATATTTGCTAGTTAGGCCCCCTAGTGATCTAGAACCAAAGGCATTTCCAAATTTCTCTGACTGCACAGTCCGTTCACTTCTTTTCATTAGATCAAACTGTAAACTGTTTTGCTCAAGGAAATATGTTTTCATACACATTTTGCGCGGGCTAGTGGTTAGAGTCGTGGAAAATGGACTCGTCGATTAGAGTTCAATTCCTAGAAGAACCAGTTGGCATTTCAAATAGCGCTAATACCCTTGGGAAAGGTATGAATCCATATATTCTCCCTCCAGCTATGGGTTAAATAGTTGGGCAGACTAGGCTTTTCAGCCTAGGGTAGGTAACCAGTCTAGGAGAGAGAAAACTCTGAATTCAAAATTCCCTCCAGCTATGAGTTAAATAGTTGGGCAGACTAGGCTTTTCAGCCTAGGGTAGGTAACCAGTCTAGGAGAGGGATAACTCTGAATTCAAAATTCCCTCCAACTATGAGTTAAATAGTAGGGCAGATTGGATCCTTCAGCCTTGGGTAGGTAACCAGTCTAGGAGAAGGGTAACTGAATTCAAAATTCCCTCCAGCTATGGGTTAAATAGTAGGGCAAACTGGGTTTTTCAGCCTTGGGTAGGTAACGAGTCTAGGAGAGGGATAACTCTGAATTCAAAAATTCCTGAGGTCGGTCGTTGATTAGGTTTGTGGCAATCCTTGATGCACCAATTCTTTCCTATCGACTGTGCCAAAAAGTGTGGATGGTCCTACACAAGCCTTCACCACTATAAACAAATCGCTGTGTGGATGTTCATTGCATGAACACTCATACGTCTAAAATCGACCGAAGAGTCCATCATTTTTTGTAAATACGAACTGTGATTTTTAGGCAATATCTTGGGGTTTTATTTCGTATTGTGACTGGTAAAGTTATAACGAATACCATTTGGTTGACCCAGAAATAGTGACATAATCAATAATATGTACATATCTCTTAACTCTTTCAAATGCGCATTGGTGATTTTTTTTTATAAATGTAGACTGACTTAACATCATGCTGTAAAAATACTTCCATATTCTAATTTGCTTACACCCCTTTATTGTATTTGCTCATACAATGAAGAGTTTAATTAACGTACAATGAATGTCTAACCTCTAGGCATTATATAACCTTAAACGGATTGAAATGCCGTTAAAATCAATTAATCAATCAGTTAAACAGAAATCCTGAACGCGGCTGTTTGCATTTCACATAACGCTAATACCCTTGGGAAAGGTGTTGAGAATTTATTGATATAAGATGTGTGTTACATGCCCGCTCCTACTTATAGACTAGGCCAGAATCATGTGATCTAACTCTTGGCCAATCACTGGCAGTACTCTGAGGTTTATACAATACGTAAACCGACTTTACTGGTCATAATTACTGAGGCATTCTTTGACGACGGACATAGGATTGAATCACAGGACCTTTACCAATACGCGGGATAGGATTATAATCTTACCAAAGGATCACCAAAGGATTCCATAACATAGGACTTTCTTTAAACCATTTTCAACTGGACAAGGATGGCACTTAAAAACTTTACAGTTTTACTTGGGAATGGTGTGAATCCAAGTACTTTCGCTCCAGCTGTGGGTAAATAGTAGGGCGGACTGTGCTCTTTAACCTTGGCTAGGTAACCAGTCTAGGAGAAGGAAAACTCTGAATTCAAACCTGTTAAACTCCGCTTAAGAAATTGACCTTGTGTCACAGCCCATTCCTGTGGAAGGGTTGGTATATATATATTTGAAAGACAGCGATTAAAAATAAAGACAGTTTCAAATTTACCAGACATCAGATTTGATCTGGTTCGACAGGAATATAGCAACACAAAGAACATACACAATAAACTCTTCCTAATCAAACCCACTTAGGGAGACTGGAGACCAGTAAGACTAGAAAGGAACAAATCATTGTGTCCCAATTACGCATTGGTCACACAAGACTAACGCACTCCAATATACTCTAACAAGAACAACAACCACAGTGTGAAACATCTGACTGTTAAACACTTATTCATAGAATGCTGGTTTTTTGCTCACATTAGAAACCGTTATTTTAATGCAAACAATATGAAAGATCTATTTGAAAAAGTCAACATACAAGTCTTTCTGTCCTTTTTGAAGTCATATAAAAATATGCTAGGAAAAGTCATAGCGAATACGATTTAAGTTCAATCAAAAATAGTGACATAATCAATAATATGTAAATATCTTTAACTCACATTGGTGTTTTTTTTATAAATGTAAAGTAAAAAAGTAAAGTCGTCGGGGCGGCCTAAAGTCGGTATCAGCCAATCAGCGAGGGAGTCTATCCCCTTTTCAATAGCGCTAGACCAAGGTGATTGTTTTGGCGACTGAGGTGGAGCACCACACCTACCATCAGCTCCTTACTTTACCGCACATATCCCTGTGCTACTCATAACACTGAGTTGGCGAGGACCGGTATCAACCTAGGAACCTTGTGGTTTCTAGCCGAACGCTCTATCGACTGAGCTAAACCAGCCCCTTATAAATGTAGACTGACTTAATATCATGCTATAAAAAGACTTCCATATTCTAATTTGCTCGAATTCGTTCATTGTATTTGCTTATACAATGAAAGAGCGTGAGCAGTTGATTGAAGAACTTAGAGAAGAAAAGGAAGATTAATTCAAAACAAAAAGACACAGAAAAAAATATTCTAGGAAAAGAAAGTCAAAAATATTCTAGGATGGTTTGTTTTGTTTTACGGCATATCAACCTCAGTGGGTCATTTAATGCCGATAAAGTTTTGAAATAAATCAATTCTTTATGGATAATACAATTTTTTTATAAATACATTTTTCTATTTAACCCAAAGATGAGACCCTAATGGACCAAGGAGCAATGGTGATGAAGGGGTACTCCACATTCCCCAAACCTCCAAAACTGGAACCTCACAATCAGATAGAGTTTAACGTCATTCCCAGGACATGTAGACCCTCATTCACCGCCTTCTAGCACCAATATGATAAAAAGGGGTAGGGGCTTGCCATAAGGGCAATAGGGTTGGGAAAATTATATAGGTGCTAGAGCTTGACGTGACCAGCCGATTGATCGGAGGGGGCCTCTCCGACCGCCCGTCTAGTCCAAGATAGAGCCAAAGTGGAGTATTGCATGTCGTGAACTGCTCATCCACCTGGGTTCTATCCTTAAGCATCACGGGTCGCCACCCACGACCAACAAGTGGCCCCATTGGGGGAATATTATCCTCTGCAGAGGTGCAGTCGGTGCATTCTAACGCCCCAGCCGACAGGGTGGATTATTCTAGGAAAAGAAAGACAAAGGATTAGAAATCAGAAATCCGTTGTCTCAAACGTACAGACTAACGTGTGGATGCAATTTCTTGAAATGTAAATAGCAAAGTTGGTGTCTCTGATATTTGGAGATCGTCCATTGGTTATGATTTGGCTAATAGTCTCTTAAAAGGTGGTATGAATCACTTTCAATGACTGACTGAATTAGCCTCTGAGATTAATGGATCCCAATTATAAAATGGTTTACCATTCCTACAGATTTAGCCTTGGCACTTGTAGTTATATACCTTCAGTACATACGTATGTCAGAAAAGTTCCAAGACCCGCGTCACAAAAGATGCCTCCGATCAATCGGCTGGTCACGTCAAGCCCTAGCACCTATATGATTTTCCCAACCCTATTGCCCTTATGGCAAGCCCCAACCCCCTTTTATCATATTGGTGCTAGAAGGCGATGAATAAGGGTCTACATGTCCTGGGAATGACGTTTAACTCTATCTGATGGCGAGGTTCCAGTTTTGGAGGTTTGGGGAATGTGGAGCACCCCATTCATCACCATTGCTCCCTGGTCCACTCTGACCCGGAGTGGCAGTACCTGTTAGGGTCCCATCTATGGGTTAAATAGAAAAATGTATTTATAAAAAAAGTGTATTATCCATTAAGAATTGATTTATTTCAAAACTTTATCGGCATTAAATGACCCACTGAGGTTGATATGCCGTAAAACAAAACAAACAAACAAACAAAAAATGCGAAGAATATCGTCCACTGTGAGTTCTTGCCACAAGGCCAAACGATCAACCAGCATGTCTACAAAGTGATATATGCGGCGTTTGCTTCGTTGTATTGCGCGAAAATAGACGAGAGAATAGGCGAGAGAATAGGCAAGAGATGTGGCAGGACAACTGGTGGATGCTTCACCATGACAACGCACCTACTCACACTGCCCTGAGTATCCGAGAGTTCCTTGCCCAGAAGAACATCACTGTGCAGGAGCAAGCTCCCTACACGCTCGACCTGGTTTTATGGGATTTATCCTCTTTCACAAGCTCAAGGGAGTCATCAAGGGAACCCGTTTTGAGGATGTGCATAAAAAAGGCCGTGACGATAGATGTTGCAGGATGGGTATATTCCTGACTTTTGTGAGCTAGAACTGCTAATGGAAGGAGGAGGAAGAAGTAACAAAGGCTTAAAAAATAGTGATGACCCAAAAGAGGAGAGCGATGGTTTGACCGTAACGTAACCCCGAACGGAGAATTGACCGCAAGCGGAAGTCGGGTGTTGACCGGAAGTCACGTGGTGACGTGGGGGAGAAAAGAAAGGGTTCGTCCTCTTTTTGCCTGGGGCGGTCGTAGGGCACGGACCTCATGAGAGCCCAGTAATCTAGTAGTGTTCTCTCTCTCTCTCTCTTTCTCTCTCTCTCTCTCTCTCTCTCTCTCTCTTTCTCTCTGCCTTTCCTCCTCTCTGGTAGAAGCCCACTATACGAGCACGAGAATAAAGGCTGGCAGTTGTGACGCCATGTTTCTCGTGTTATGATTTTCTTATCGGCACCATTTCAGCACGGTGACTTTTGGGGTTTTAGTACCAAGAAAGAAAAAAGGACTACGGTGCATGTATCGTTTTAGTGCCGTGAATATTACAACGTAACATAGAGCTATGGAGAATCCCGGAAGAATCCTTCCAGAAGTGCATGCAGGCGTGACAGAGATGGATGGTAAAGTGCATTATACTCCAGGGGGATTACTTTGAAGGGGATAACTTGTAGTTTGTAGTTTGGATTTGAAATACATTTTTTGTGACACCAGTTCTGGAACTTTTCTGACATACCTCGTATTTACCAACCCCTCCGCAAGAGCAGAATGTGGCACAAGGTCAATTTCTAAGCGTAGTTTAACCGGTTTGAATTCAGAATTTTCATTCTCCTTGACCAAAGATTCCGCCCTTAAGCATTATAGGCCGCTATCCACGCTGAGTCGGTAAAGCACTTGCGTAGGAATAGCAAGATGCCTAGTTCAATACCGGTTCTCGCCAACTCAGCGTAAGGGTAGCACAGGAATTTGTGTAGTTAAGTGAGGAACTGGTGGTAGGTGTGGTGTTCCACCTCAGACGAAAAAACAATCTCCTTTGACTAACGCTAGTGAAAAGTGGATGGACTCCGTGGCTGTCTGGCTGATACCGACATTAGGCCACCCATGTCGACTTTACTTACACACGGACAGCGGGTGGTACAATTTGGGGGGAGTTTTACCCCTCTGCAGAGGTGCAGTAGGTGTCTTCTACTACCCCAGACAACAGGGCCAGTGGTGGTTGGTTGGTTAGTTGGTTGGGTTTTACGGCATGTCAACCCTTGTTGGGTTATTTTATGCCGAACATATTTTGTTTTACTAATTGTTGATGGATGCTCAATTTTTTTAAATTCATTTTTTTAAATTCATTTTTAAAACACATTTTCTTTAAACTCATTTTTTCTATTCAACCCATAGATGGCACCCTTACAGGTACTACCACTCTGCAAGTGGTGGAGGTAATGTGTGACACACGTATGTAGGTAGGTAGTTACTAGCGTATTAATATATAGATTATCAGACATTGGGGATGGTTATCAGTATTTTTAACGAATAGTGCACTTTTGTTACGTGCAAAAAGCAATAAAGAAATGAGTGATTTGGGGAGAATTGCCAATAAACATTTTTCATTGACTGAAAGAAAATTTGAAAATATAGAAAACTTTTGGATTTAGAGAAGAAACGACCAGATCGAATAATAAATGCCGTGATTCTGCTAAATATACATGTCTAGATTTTCAAGCTAATGAACTGCTGACCAAATAATCCATGAATCTTTTTTGATTTATCAGATTTGCTCACAAAACCTGAAAAAAAAAGAAAAAAAAAAAAAAAAAAGAAAAAAAAAAGAAATCAGTTGATCGCAAATCATAAAATTCTTGTTTTTCAAAGTCTTGGTTGGTTGGATTTTACGGCATGTCAACCCTTGCTGGATTATTTTATGCCGAAGACTTTCTTTTATGCAGGTTCAGGGTGGATCCGGGAATAATGCCAATGAAAAAAAAAAAAAAGAATTGATCGCAAATCACAAATTTCTTGTTTTGTCAAAGTCTATATTACTTGGTTGGTTGGTTGGAATTTACGGCGTGTCAACCCTTCTGGATTATTTTATGCCGAATACTTTGTTTTATACTTTCTTGTTGGTATCCAACATTTTAAACTCATTTTTAAAAATCTATTTAACCCATATTTGGGACACTACCGGTTAAGAGTGGATCCTGTAAAAATGCCATTGAAAGAAAAAAAAAAAATTGATCACAAATCGCAAAATTCTTGTTTTTCAAAATCTATATTACTTAGTTGGTTGGATTTTACGGCATGGCACCCATTGTTGGGTTATTTTATACCGAAAACATTTTGTTTGATTTATTCTTGAAGGGTACTTATTTTTTTTTATTTTTCAAACTGATTTTTTAAAACACATTTTTACTCATTTTTTCTAGTATTATTTTGATTATTCGGACTATTGTCCTCTTCTTTATTGGTATCTGTATCAACAATGTGCTCTCCGACCTTCTTCAGGTAATATTGTCGGGCTCGTGAGCCTTCTCGAACTCGGGTCCATGTAATTTTTCCCCCTTTCCCAAGCTCATGTTTTGAGGATGTGAATGACATCAAAAAGGCCATGGCAACAGAGCTACGGAGAATCCCGGAAGAATCCCACCAAGTGGCAGAGAAGAATGGGAAAGTGTATTAGACATCAGGGGGATTACTTTGAAGGATACAACTTGTAGTTTGTAGTTTGGATTTGAAATACACGTTTTATGACACCAGTCCTGGAACTTTTTCGACGTACCTGTAGTAAGAATTAAAAAAATAAGATTCGTTAGATTTAAAATCGGAGGGAGTTAAGTGGGCAATTTCCATAACCGTTAGGATTATGATTGGTAACCGATGAGCCCGATTTAGCTCCTCAAGAGTGACCATTACAGCGTGAGAAGTTTTAGTCATATGTGACAAGGAATGCATAGGTCAGCTCGCTCTGAGAGTCGTTCTCTACCGCGCGGTCGAAGATGGGCTGGGTTGTTTTATTTAAAAGCTTAACAAAAAACAATTTTTATCTGAAATTTTCTGTGTACATTTTCCCGAAGATTTATCGAAAAATGTTTTAAATTTAAATAAGAGACACTTAATAGATATATTGATTTATCTATCTTTGTTGTTAGAAATGTCCGTCCTGATAAATAATGTTATATAATTAATTCTTGAAGAATTAACTGTCAGCCTAATTATCAATAATTAATTAGATATGATTAATTATTTCATTAATGCAAACGATTTATATTCTGAAGTTTATCTGGTTATTTTTTATTTTAAAGATCAACTCCTGATGAGATTTCAACTTTTTACATTGAAAACAAATTTAAAAAAAGTTAAACCTTTTATGCACACTTCATAAAAATGAATATTCAGGAAAAGAGGATAAACTCCCTCGCTGTCTGTTTGATACCGACTTTAGACCGCCCCGACGACTTTACTTACTATATATATATATATATATATATATATATATATATATATAGTTTACAATACATTTAAGGTGCCATTGTTACCATTGGTTTCCAAGCAGCATGTTAGCCACCCTTCTTCTTCGCTTGTTAAGAAATACAGTGAATGTCAATTCATTTATATATGTACGTATTTTTTATTGTTAATGGGCGGAATCTTCACACACACACACACACACACACACACACACATACATATATATATATTTATGAGGTGATGTAAAAGGAAAAGTAAACAAAAATAATGACTCAAACAAACTCCAACCCCCTATCTTTATATATATATTACATACATGTGTGTGTGTGTGTGTGTGTGTGTGTGTGTGTGTGTGTGTGTGTTGTTAGGTAGCATTTCTTTTTTCAAATATATTTCGTTGGACTGTGCAGACATTTTCTTCATCATCCTTTCAAGTTGCCGTATCGATGAAATGATATCAGGCTAGAATTGGCTGATGTATTT
This sequence comes from Doryteuthis pealeii, assembly GCA_023376005.1. Lineage (NCBI taxonomy): Eukaryota > Metazoa > Mollusca > Cephalopoda > Myopsida > Loliginidae > Doryteuthis > Doryteuthis pealeii. The sequence continues at coordinate 26,061,471 of CM042169.1, forward strand.
GCCATAATTTATCTGCCCACGAGAACCCATTTTGAGGATGTGCATGACATCAAAAAAGGCCCTGATGACAGAGCTACAGAGAATCCCGGAAGAATACTACCAGGCGTGCATGCAAGTGTGATAGAGAACGGTGGGAAAGTGCATTAGACACAAGATGGATTACTCGAAAAGATATAACTTGTAGTTTGTAGTCTGGATTTGGAATACATTTTTATGGCACCAGTCCTGGGACTTTTCGGACATACATCGTTTATCTATTGTGGACTAGAAGCGGCTACCCGGCGTCGTCTGGGTAGAGGGGATGCAAAAAAGTTAGTCCCACAGATTCATTATTATTGAATCACAAGTTGGATCCTTGCAGGATGCCCCTTTAAAATCCCCACGTAAAAAAGACCTTGTGTTGATCCAGACACTCTAAAAAGAAAATTAATGTCTACTATTTAAAATATTAAATGCAAAACAATCTAGGCTGTTATCATCTAAATTTCATTTTTTTTAATTATCTTCACGAATATAAATCAAACCTTGATTATTTTTGCTCAAAAAGCAAGATCTGGTGATAGTGAATGTGTATATATATTTACTTTGATGTTAATTGTTTGATTTTCATAGTTTCCTCCGGACATACATACTCGCAAACTGCCCTTTATATATGTACTAGCAGCGGCTTAAAAGTGCACTGACTTGAAATAATTAAAAGAAAACTAAATTTAAAAAATTTAAAAAATGAAACATACTTTTTTAGATAGAATTATTAATGTGCTTAAAAGTTAAATACCAAACTACAGTTCTGGTTTTGGTACAAATACAGAATAGCGCGCAATAGATAATATCACTAGAATCGAATTTTACGAATAAATAACATTAGATCACGGAAACTCTCGAAATAAAAATTGTATAATTAAAAAAAGAGAAAAAATGATTAAATAAACGCTTATTTATCCTGTATAATGAAATATTTACTATAACTTTGAATCAGTAAAAATGTAAATTTAACATGAAAAAAAAAAAAAATGAAAAGAAAAGCTTCCGTTATTCATTTGTTTACTTTCTAGCGAGAAACGCCGAAAAATGGCAGGGTATAATTTTAACGTTATTTTATGATACGGTTTAATTTTTAGATGTATTCGAAAATAATTCAAATCATCATTATTTTTGCTCAAAAACCATGCCCTGGTGATATTTAATGTGTATCTATATTTACTTTGACGTTAATTGTTTTATTTTCATAGTTTCCTCCGGACATACATACATACACACAAACTGCCCTTTGTATATATATAGATGATTTTACCAGAAAAAAGCATTGGAGATTTTTTAGCTCTACATGAAATACTTAAGCCGCAAAAAAAAAAAAAAAAAAATAAGAGAACCGACAAACAAAATCTTCAGGACTTTTTATATTGATTTTAGTTTATGTATTTTTTTTTGTTGTTGCTGCCTTGTATATAATCCATGGCAATGTTTGATTCTTTTCTTAGCGTTTCTAAAAAAGCCTATCATGAGAATATATTACCACGGAGTGGATAACTCATGTGACCACAAGATTTATCGTCCAACATAAAACACGCATAATTCTAATCAGGAGGACTTTTTTTTCCTGGCTATTTCTGGTGTAAAGTACACATTGTGTATATCATAGTCATCATAGTTTTGAAAACAGAACTATTTACGGTAAAATATCACTGGCTAAAAGTAAGTGATTCAGTCGTTGTTTTTTTTCACGCAGAGATTTTAACATAAGGTCACTTTTTTCAAATAGCATCCTTTGCTTCTCTGTACTTTTGAGACGTGGCTCGATAATTTGTATTATTTAGACTAGTATAAAATAAAAAGACACCTTCCGGGCGGTGTAAAAATAATATTTTGAAAGATATTGCCTGAGGGGATGGGAGCTGAAAATTCAATGTCATAAAGAGAGTACCATAAGTATGTAAAATTGTCAAATTTATTAAAGGAGTAAAAAAAAGAAGGAAAGAAAGAAAGACAATTTGAAATGGAAACAATTCCGATAACTTTAAATATTATATTAGAATAAAACAATCTATATATAAATATATAACGCCGGGCATCTATTTATTGAAACAATGAGGATTGTCTAACGTTGCATGCTCACATTTTGAGTATATTTATTCTATGTTATGACGTTGGATTATGTGTTGGGTAATGTGACGTAAGCAGTGACGCAGTTTAACCCATAGATGGGACCCTAACAGGTACTACCACTCCGAGTCAGAGTGGACCTGGGAGTAATGGCAATGAAGGGGTACTCCACTTTCCCCATAGCTCCAGAACTGGAACATCATCACTAGATGCAGTTTAACCCATAGATGGGACCCTAACAGGTACTACCACTCCGGGTCAGAGTAGACCTGGAAGCAATGGTGATAAAGGGGTGCTTTATAGATAGGTAGATAGAGAGATAGATAGACAGCAAAAAGACTGAACTAGATAGATAGATAGATAGATAGATAGATAGATAAAAGACTGAACTAGATAGATAGATAGATAGATAGAGAGGGGGATAGACAGATAAAAGACTGAACCAGATAGATAGATAGATAGATAGATAGATAGATTGATAGAGTGTGAGAGAGAGGGAGAGAGAGAGAGAGGAAGATAGATACAGATAAAAAATTGAACTAGATAGATAGATAGATAGATAGATAGATAGATAGATAAAAGACTGAACCAGATATATATATATATATATATATATATATATATATATATATATATATATATATATAGAGAGAGAGAGAGAGAGAGAGAGAGAGAGAGAGAGGGGGGGAAAGAGAGAGGAATATAAATAGACAGATAAAAGACGGAACTAAATAGATAGATAGATAGATAGATAGATATATAAAAGACTGAACTAGATAGATTGATGGATAGATAAAATACTGAACTAGATAGATAGATAGATACATACATACATACATACATACATACATACATACATAAAAGACTGAACTAGATAGATAGATAGATAGATAGAGAGAGAGAGGGGGGGATAGATAAACAGATAAAATACTGAACTAGATAGATTGATAGAGACGGAACTTCAACATTAGATGCAGTTTAATTTCCTACCCAGGACAAACCCCTTCTACAGAGCGGCAGCGACTTGCGTATGGCTTCTTTTTTTAACGTGGAGTAAAGCTGGTTTTAATCTAGAGTTTTTTCTTCTCCTAACCAAGGCTAAAATATCACAGGCTGAAAGTCATTGAATTACGTCTTTAAGCATCACGGGTTACTAGTCAAGGTGAATAGTTGGTCTCGTAGGAGGATCTGTCTTACATCTCTACAGAGATGCAGCCGGGTAGGGGGAGATAAGATGAATTGTTATAGCCTGTATTTAACCATAGCGGAAGACTTCTATGAATATGATAGATAGATATGGACACTGAAATTGATTGATATTATATATACAAGCAAATATATGCACCTTCCGGATGCAAGTATTTAAGTTTTAATATAATAAAATATCATGTTAAATTAGAAAGGCTAATGAAACTGAATAAGAATTCAGATAAAAATATTTGGAACAGAGGGGGTATAATCGGAAAATAGAACAACTTTGAAACTAACTCTTCCATCATTTTCCATTACTCCCGTCTTTCAGTGGTAAATTTTCCTAATTTAACTATTTAGTTAAAATAGGAAGTAAATAATAATATTACAGTTATTTCTTCTTATTAATGGATTTCTTTTAAGATTTATCCCCGAGATTTTTGCTCATATTCAATAAGATAAAACCAAACAATTAGAAATCAATAATACAAAACATATATTTATCAAAATCAATTTTTTAAGATCAATATGCAAATTAGCCTTCCCATTCACACTGTAAACCGCTATTTTGTTGTATATATAAATACAATTGCATGTTATTAGTATGTAGATATGGTCAACAGTCTTAATGATGTAAAATAATTTTACTAATAATTGAGGTTTAAATAAAAAAATAAAATTATGGAGAATGTGGTGTAAATAACAAAGGGAATTGTGACTTTAGTAGTGATATAGTTTCGGTTACATAGAGACAAGCCCACAATCTCCATTATAATATATATATATATATATATATATATATATATATAAACATAAACAGACTGAGATAGATAGATAGAGAGATAGAGAGATAGATAGAAAGAGAGAGAGAGAGAGAGAGAGATAAACAGACTAATATAGATAGATATATAGATAGATATAAACAGAGAGAGATAGATAGATAGATAGATATGGACACTGAAATTGATTGATATTAAATAGATAGATAGGTAGATATAAACAGACTGAGATAGATAGATAGATAGTTAGATAGAGAAAGAGAGACAGAGAGAGAGATAAACAGACTAATATCGATATATAGATAGGTAGATAGATAGATACAAACAGAGATAGATAGATATGGACACTGAAGTCGATTGATATTTGATAGATAGATAGATATAAACAGACTGAGATAGATAGATAGATAGAAACAGACTAATATAGATATATAGATAGATAGATAGATATAAACAGAGATAGATAGATAGATAGATATGGACACTGAAGTCGATTGGTATTTCATGGATAGATAAATAGATATAAACAGACAGAGATAGATAGATAGATAGATAGATAGATAGATATGGACACTCTGAAATCGATAGATAGGTAGATATATTGGTAGAAGTAATATAAACAGACTGATATATATATATATATATATATATATATATATATATATATATATATATATATATATGAAAAGTAAACAAACAGACGAAGTGTTTTGATATGGCTTTTTTAGCCGACATTTTGGGAGAATATGTGCTTAATTGAAGTCGTACCTAATTTTTAAATTAATTAATTGATGATTAATGTAGAATTAGGTACGACTTCAATTAAGCACATATTCTCCCAATATATATATATATATATATATATATATATATATATATATAGATAGATAGATAGATAGATAGGTACGGACACTGAAATCGATATAAAGATAGATAGATACATAGAATGGTAGAGACATATATAAACAGACTGAGAATATGGTTGAAACTATTTTTTTCTATTTGCTACTTGTCGAATTAAGTAAACATCTTATAAATGTCTGACAGGTTTTTGTTTCACACTTGTCACAGATAGGGGGGGGGTTCTGGGGTGAAAAAAATTCTATTTAGACATTGATTAGCGAAGTTAATTGAATTCAGTTGAGAAAATTAACCGAAATATGTTAATCGGTTAGAGAGCTTTTTACTTCTGATGTTTATTACAATACCTCTAAGACACTGAAGTGTTGTTATTGGCGGTGATGTTGGTGTTGGTGTTGGTGTTGTCCTTCTTGACAAAAGAGTTCTTTATTAAGTGGGAGTAATGGCGACTATCTTACAAACAGGACACTATTACCTCAGGCCACATTGCCAAAACAAAACAAAAAAACAAAAATTATGAAAATTGAATTCTTTTAAATATCATTTCTCTTGATCTTCAAGCAATGGAAAATAGTCTGAATATTTTGATTAAAATAAAGAAATTGAACAATTCAATTGGAATAAGAGAAAATAGAGGTTGGTTTAAAAAAATAAGGCTAAAAGAATATAGTTATTTACTAAGCTTAGCATAGATGTGGCACAAGGCCAGAAGTATGGGGCACCCAGTGAGAATCGAACTCACTAACAATGGTCTGCGAATCTAGTTTGCTAACCATTACACCACGTGAGGTGTTATCTACTAAGGTTAGCTTAGATGTGGCACTAGGCCAGAAGTATGGGGCACCCAGTGAGAATCGAACTCACTAACAATGGTCTGCGAATCTAGTTTGCTAACCATTACACCACGTGAGGTGTTATCTACTAAGGTTAGCTTAGATGTGGCACTAGGCAGAAGTATGGGGCACCGTGAGAATCGAACTCACTAACAATGGTCTGCGAATCTAGTTTGCTAACCATTACACCACGTGAGGTGTTATCTACTAAGGTTAGCTTAGATGTGGCACAAGGCCAGAAGTATGGGGCACCCAGTGAGAATCGAACTCACTAACAGTCTGCCAATATAATTTGCTATTACACCACGTGAGGTGCCCTGTAGTTATCTACTAAGCTTAGCTTAGATGTGGCACAAGGCCAGAAGTATGGGGCGCCCAGTGAGAATCGAACTCACTAACAGTCTGCCCATCTAGTCTGCTATTACACCACGTAAGGTGCCCTGTACTTATCTACTAAGCTTAGCTTAGATGGGGCAAGGCTAGAAGTATGGGACCACCCAGTGAGAATCGAACTCACTAACAATCTGCCAATCTAGTTTGCTATTACACCGCGTGAGGTGCCCTGTAGTTATCTACTAAGCTTAGCTTAGATGTGGCACAAGGCCAGAAGTACAGGGCACCCAGTAAGAATCGAACTCACTAACAATGGTCTGCGAATCTAGCTTGTTAACCATTACACCGTGTGAGGGGTCCAGGCTAAAAAGAATATAAATAAAGTCGTCGGGGCGGCCTAATGTCGGTATCAGCTAGACAGCGAGGGAGTCTCTCTCCTTTTCATTAGCGCTAGACCAAGGAGATTATTTTAGCGTCTGAATTGGAACGCCACACCTACCATCAGCTCTCTCACTTCACCGCACAGACCCCTGTGCTACTAATACGCTGAGTTGGCAAGGGCCGGTATCGAACCAGGAACCTTGTGATTCCTAGCCAAACGCTCTACCGACTGAGCTCTGCAAATATATGAATGCATTTATCCAACCCTTACACAAGAGCAGGATGTAACACAAGGTCAATTTTTTTAGCGGAGTTTTATAGGTTTTGAATTCAGAGTTTTCCTTCTCCTTGCCATGTAAAGTAAAGTCGACGGGGCGCAATAAAGTCGGTATCAGCCAGTCAGCGAAGGAGTCTATCCCCTTTTCAATAGCGCTAGACCAAGGAAATTGTTTTTTAGCATCTGAGGTGGACACCACACCTACCACCAGCTCCTTACTTTACCGCACAGATCCCTGTGCTACTCATACGCTGAGCTGGCGAGGACCGGTATCGAACTAGGAACCTTGTGGTTTCTAGCCGAAATAGCCTAGTCTGTCTAATTGTTTTACCCATAACTGGGGGGAGAATATATGGATTAATACCTTTCCCACGGGTATTAGCATTATGTGAAATGCATCAGTCTCGTCCGGGATTTGAACTCGGTTTGTCGTGTCCATTCCCTATGAAGATAACCATTACGCAACAAGCCCTCGTAAATATGGTGTAAAATTGTGTGTTATATAGATGGATTATTTGATTTTAAAGGCATGTCAACCTGTCTAGAGTTATGTCTGCCTATGAGGTTTGGAAATCGCACTTATTGTACGTTAGCATTAATATTTGTTATATTACTGTTTTAGGTCTTTTTTGCACACCGGTGATAAAGAATACGAATATATAAGAAAAATATTTGACTCTAAAGTTATTATCCTCTTTGTTTTTTTAGATAGATAGATAGATAGATAGATAGAGAGAGAGAGAGAGAGAGGGGTGGCAAGGTGCTGATACTCAATATTATTATACTTTTTACATATTGATGAATTAGCAATAGCTCTTAAGTAATATCAACGTGGTAATAATTAGATTATCATACTGTGGTATATCCACAGGTCTGATAGTCAAGATTATTATACTTTTACATATTGATGAATTTCAATAGCTCTTAAGTAAACATATCAAACGTTGGGATAATTAAATTATCATACTGTGGTATATTCACAGGTGCTGATAGTCAAGATTATTATACTTTTTACATATTGATGAATTTTCAATAGCTCTCAAGTAAGCATATCAACGTTGGGATAATTAAATTATCATACTGTGGTATATCCACAGGTGCTGATAGTCAAGATTATTATTCTTTACATATTGATCAAAATTTTCATAGCTCTTAAGTAAACATATCAAACGTGGTAATAATTAAATTATCATACTGTGGTATACCATGCTCGTATTTTCATATTCCATGATAAAAATTTATTGACGCTTATTACATTATTCTGGTCATGATAGAAATCCATTGACTTTTAAATTTCTTTTTATGATTTATATACACTTAATTGAAAAATAATCTACGTCTCTCGTATATAATAATTTGATATTGTCAGACTCAATACGCCTAACTCGGCCTGATGGAGAAAATTGTTTGTCAGTATAATATCCTGGGATAAGAAAATATCAACCTAAAAAAAAAAAATGAATGAATGACCAGTATTTTAATCTTTGTAATTAGATGGATACCAAATTATTATCCGCCCTGTCGGTGGGCGTTAGAATGCAGAGGGGTAGACTCCTCAATGGGGCCACCGTGTTGGTCGTGGGTGGCGACCCGTGATGCTTACGGATGAGCCCAGGTGGATGGAGCAGTTCAATGACATGCTACTCCACTTTGGCCCTATTTTGGGCTGACGGCGGTCGGAG
>CM042169.1:26070010-26087510 GCA_023376005.1 Doryteuthis pealeii
CAGCGAGACGATGTTTGGCTAACCATTACCACGTGAGGTGTTACTACTGGTTAGCTTAGATGTGGCACAAGGCAGAAAGTATGGGGCACCCAGTGAGAATCGACTGCCTAACAGTCCTGCCAATATAATTTGCCTATTAAAACCACGTGAGGTGCCGCTTAGTTATCTACTAAGCTTAGCTTAATGTGGCACAAGGCCAGAGTATGGGGCGCCCAGTAGAATCGAACTCACTAACAGTCTGCCCATCTAGTCTGTCTATTACCACACGTAAGGTGCCCTGTACTTATGGTCTACTAAGGCTTAGCTTAGATGGGGCACAAGGCTAGAAGTATGGGACCACCCAGTGAGAATCGAACTCACTAACAATCTGCCCAATCTAGTTTGCTATTACACCGCGTGAGGTGCCTGTAGTTATCTACTTAAGCTTAGCTTAGATGTGGCACAAGGCCAGAAGTACAGGGCACCCAGTAAGAATCGAACTCACTAACAATGGTCTGCGAATCTAGCTTGTTAACCATTACACCGTGTGAGGGGTCCAGGCTAAAAAGAATATAAATAAAGTCGTCGGGGCGGCCTAATGTCGGTATCAGCTAGACAGCGAGGGAGTCTCTCTCCTTTTCATTAGCGCTAGACCAAGGAGATTATTTTAGCGTCTGAATTGAACGCCACACTACCATCAGCTTCTCACTTCACCGCACAGACCCCTGTGCTACTAATACGCTGAGTTGGCAAGGGCCGGTATCGAACCAGGAACCTTGTGATTCCTAGCCAAACGCTCTCCGACTGAGCTCTGCAAATATATGAATGCATTTATCCAACCTTACACAAGAGCAGGATGTAACACAAGGTCAATTTTTTTTAGCGGAGTTTTATAGGTTTTGAATTCAGAGTTTTCCTTCTCCTTGCCATGTAAAGTAAAGTCGACGGGGCGCAATAAAGTCGGTATCAGCCAGTCAGCGAAGGAGTCTATCCCCTTTTCAATAGCGCTAGACCAAAGGAAATTGTTTTTTAGCATCTGAGGTGGAACACCACACCTACACCAGCTCCTTACTTTACCGCACAGATCCCTGTGCTACTCATACGCTGAGCTGGCGAGGACCGGTATCGAACTAGGAACCTTGTGGTTTCTAGCCGAAATAGCCTAGTCTGTCTAATTGTTTACCATAGCTGGGGGGAGAATATATGGATTAATACCTTTCCACGGGTATTAGCATTATGTGAAATGCATCAGTCTCGTCCGGATTTGAACTCGGTTTGTCGTGTCCATTTCCCTATGAAGATAACCATTACGCAACAAGCCCTCGTAAATATGGTGTAAAATTGTGTGTTATATAGATGGATTATTTGATTTTAAAGGCATGTCAACCTGTCTAGAGTTATGTCTGCCTATGAGGTTTGGAAATCGCACTTATTGTACGTTAGCATTAATATTTGTTATATTACTGTTTTAGGTCTTTTTTGCACACGGTGATAAAGAATACGAATATATAAGAAAACATATTTGACTCTAAAGTTATTATCCTCTTTGTTTTTTTAGATAGATAGATAGATAGATAGATAGAGAGAGAGAGAGAGAGAGGGGGTGGCAAGGTGCTGATACTCAATATTATTATACTTTTTACATATTGATGAATTAGCAATAGCTCTTAAGTAAACATATCAAACGTGGTAATAATTAGATTATCATACTGTGGTATATCCACAGGTGCTGATAGTCAAGATTATTATACTTTTTACATATTGATGAATTTTCAATAGCTCTTAAGTAAACATATCAAACGTTGGGATAATTAAATTATCATACTGTGGTATATTCACAGGTGCTGATAGCCAAGATTATTATACTTTTTACATATTGATGAATTTTCAATAGCTCTCAAGTAAGCATATCAAACGTTGGGATAATTAAATTATCATACTGTGGTATATCCACAGGTGCTGATAGTCAAGATTATTATTCTTTTTACATATTGATCAATTTTCAATAGCTCTTAAGTAAACATATCAAACGTGGTAATAATTAAATTATCATACTGTGGTATACCATGCTCGTATTTTCATATTCCATGATAAAATTTATTGACGCTTATTACATTATTCTGGTCATGATAGAAATCCATTGACTTTTAAATTTCTTTTATGATTTATATACACTTAATTGAACAAATAATCTACCGTCTCTCGTATATAATTTGATATTGTCAGACTCAATACGCCTAACTCGGCCTGATGGAGAAAATTGTTGTCCAGTATAAATATCCTGGGATAAGAAAATATCAACCTAAAAAAAAAAAAATGAATGACCAGTATTTTTAATCTTTGTAATTAAGATGGATACCAAATTATTATCCGCCCTGTCGGTGGGGCGTTAGAATGCAGAGGGGTAAGACTCCCTCAATGGGGCCACCTTTGGTCGTTGGTGGCGACCCGTGATGCTTAAGGATAGAGCCCAGGTGGATGAGCAGTTCATGACATGCAATACTCCACTTTGGCCCTATCTTGGGCTAGACGGGCGGTCGGAGAGGCCCCCTCCGATCAATCGGCTGGTCACGTCAAGCCCTAGCACCTATAAGATTTTCCCAACCCTATTGCCCTCATGGCAAGCCCCAACCCCTTTTTATCATATGGGTGCTAGAAGGCGGTGGCTGCGGGTCTACATGTCCTGGGAATGACGTTAAACTCTATCTGATGGTGAGGTTCCAGTTTTGGAGGTTTGGGGAATGTGGAGCACCCCTTCATCACCATTGCTCCCTGGTCCACTCTGACCCGGAGTGGTAGTACTTGTTAGGGTCCCATCTATGGGTTAAATAGAAAAATATATTTATAAAATAATTGTATTATCCATTAAGAATTGCTTTATTTCAAAACTTTATCGGCATTAAATGACCCACTGAGGTTGATATGCCGTAAAACAAAACAAAACAAAAAAAAAAAAACAAATTATTATTTCACAGCGGGTAAGATGCAACAGAAGTTCAATTTATAATAATATGCATACGATTCTATTGAGATACAAACGGATCACCTAATCCCAGCCAGAAGACCAGTAAAAGTAAAGTCGTCGGGGTGGCCTAAAGTCAGTATCAGCCAGACAGCTGGATAGGGGCGGGTTAGCTCAGTCGGTAGAGTGTTCGGATAGAAACCACAAGGCTCCTAGTTCGATACCGGCCCTCGCCAACTCACCGTATGTGTAGCACTTGGGTCTGTGCGGTAAAGTAAGGAGCTGATGGTGGGTGTGGCGCTCCACCTCAGATGCTAAAAACAATCTCCTTGGTCTAGCGCTAGTGAAAAGGGGATAGACTCCCTTTCTGATTGGCTGATACCGACTCTAGGCCACCCCGACGATTTTACTCATGCGGACACTGAATGCCGTACGGAAGACTTGCCTGGAGCGATGACGATAAGGACGGGTGGCTAGAGTGATTCAAGGGAATCCGTGCTGTCAGCATGACCTGATGATTATAATGACGGTTTACCAAGCTTAGATTACTTGTGGCACAAGGCCAAGAATATGTAGCTCTCAGTGAGAACCAATTACAATGGTTAGCAACTTAGTCTAGCAAATCATTACTTCCACACAAGGTGCCTTCCAAAAAGTATCTTGTAGCTGAAACTCAAACCTTGTCAGATCTATCACCTAAATCCAAGTAACTTACTCGATTTCCTTGCAAATAGCATCCTATCGGCAATCCCACTCATTCAATCCGTCGTGCCAATAGCTTGTTACACAGCCAAAGTAATTACTTTTCTACGTAACAAAATTAAATCATGTAATGACGGTGGTAGCCTCGAGTGGTGAAGGCGACCGCTTGCAACAATTCAAGTTGTGCACCTTAGAAAATAAAAGACAATTGAAGGACGTCACAGAATTCTGCTTGGAGGTCGTGTTTGACATTTCAACTGCCATTTGCAAGTTTGCTTTTTTTTTGGTGGGAGTGCTAGTATCATTAATTGATAAAAAGAAAAACTGCCCGACTAGATATAATATGCACAAAAAACAAATGCACACACATATATGTATTAAAAAAACCAAAACTTTCCAGTATATATATATATATATATATATATATATATTATATATATATATACACATGTATATACATGTATATATATATATATACATGTATATATATATACACATGTATATATTATATATGTATATATATATATACATGTATATATATATATATATACATGTGTATATATATATATATATATGTATATAATATATATATATATATGTATATATATATATATATATATATATATATATATATATATATATATAGTTAAGTTTACGCTTTTTCTCTGTCGTAGGCAACATTTATAACAATTGATTACTAACGTCCTTGATATTTATGCATAACTAGCAGAGATTATACACACACACAACACACACACACACACACACACACACACATACATATATATATATATATATATATATTTATATATATATATTCTATATATATATATTTGTTTTATGATTTTTAAAATAGGGGAGGTAACTCTCAATACTAATTACAATTATATTCATATATTTGTTTTATCATTTTTTCTTCTTTGTATATTCTTGTTTTTATGTTGTTTGTTTTTATTGTTATTATTATTATTATTATTATTATTCTTGTTTTTATTTTTTCTTTATTTTCTTTTTTTGAAATGTTTTATGCTTTTAGAATTCTTGCAGATAATAACATAAATAACTGCAATTCTTATTTGGTATATTTATTATGTTCCTGATTGTTTAGAACGTGCTCATGATTATTTCATTCTTAATGCGGCAATTACGAATGTCAATTATGTTTAATGTTAAGTTTGTAGGCAGAATTATGAATCTATTAAATTCGGTTTTAGGTGTTTAATTTTGGCGAAGTCTTTTTTACAATGAACTAACAGAGTAAAGAAGGAGCTTGGATATTTAAGGGTCGCAAAATAATCAGTTTTAGTAAAAGAAAATTATGGGTGAAAAGAAAGAATGAAATATTTTGAAAAAATATTTTGAAAGAAAGAATCTAGCTGGAATTTATTTTTTGAATGTTCGTTTAAACTGATGAATTGAAATTCCAAAGCAGAGAAATGCTGGGTTGAATATTTTCGGGAGAAATGGAAACATTCTTGAGAGGAATGTCGAAATGTTTGGTTAAAATTTCAATGAATACAATATAACAATATACAATGGAATTAAATTTAAATTCATTTATTCATATTTATTAAAAGATTTTATCAGAAGTCATCATCATCATATATATATATATATATATATATATATATATATATATATATATATGTGTGTGTGTGTGTGTGTGTGTGTGTGTGTGTGTGTGTGTACGTGTACGTGTATGATGAATTCTGATGCAATCTTTTAATAAACAAATGAATGATAAAGTATTTTAATAGATAAAGACGAGATATGAATTGAATTAATTGTTTGTGTTGATTTATCTACATTTCCATTCATATTTTTCTCATCTTCAAAAATTATTAGATGACAAGAATAAAGTAAATTAGTTATTAAATAAATATTTGTCATTAGAAATTAAAAATATGAAATTTGAAACGTAAAATTTAGCGTTTCATATTTTAAATGAATTGTATCTATTAATTAGGTGTATAAATTGTTTCTTCAAAGCATGATATGGTAGGCAGAAATGATAATATTTGTTTTAAAGAATTTCGATTTCTTTCCATTGAATCAGTTTGATTGAAACGATTCAGTGATAAAAAAAAGAATTTGTTGAATAATAAGTCAACACAGAAAATTCTATTAAGATCTGATAATTCCCTGAGTTTTGATAATTGTTTTAGCACCAACGGCGGCATTCCATATGAGTAGAGGTCACGTGACAGTTTCTCGCGGTCATATCTTCTAGTAAACAACAATTTTTAGAGCGCCCTTTTTTTCTGCGTGTTTAGACCAAAAAGAAAAAGATATTTCATTTAAAAGTTATTAATTTTTCTGTACTGATGTATTTAATGTTTTTGTTATTGATTTCTCAGAAGAACTATCATAAGTCTTAAAATCGTAAATAATGTGTTTTTAGTCCCCAAATACATAAAAAAGCGTCCATGTTTGCAAAATATTTGAGCGAAATTGAGCGAAAAGGGTTGTTTAAAATGTATTAAAAATAAATCACATATTAGTATTATCTGCGTTATTCGGACTATTGTCCCCATCTTTATTGTTATTTGTACAACGTTTCGGTCGATTTACCCTCCGGCCTTCTTCAGGTATTTCTTGTCGGGAACCTTCTTTTTGAACTCGGGAACTTTCTTGTCGTATTCGGGAGCCAAGAAAGTTCCCGAGTTCGGAAAGAAGATTCCCGAGTCCGACAAGGTTCCCGAGTTCGACAAGAAGGTTCCCGAGTCCGACAAGAAATACCTGAAGAAGGCCGGAGGGTAAATCGGCCGAAACGTTGTACAAATAACAATAAAGATGGGGACAATAGTCCGAATAACGCAGATATACTAATCTTCAAGCCTCTTCTAAAACATTCAGAGAAATAAATCACATATGTATAAGCATTTTTTTTTTTTTTTTTAACTGATGCTCATAATGTTACTATTTTTCGGCTTAGACAAAAAATCGACATTAAATAATCGATTTGATTAATTTTTAATTTGATTTTAAAAAGAAAATGAGTCAACATTTTGGCAGACCTGACCAAACACCAAAAGTACTATTTCTGAGTAAACACACACACACACACACACACACACACATACACACACACATACACACACACCACGTATTTTGAAGAAAACTAATGCTTCGTTCATTGTTCATTTCTGTTTTGGTAAATACTTCAGTCTCGATACTTTTTGAACACTTAAAGGCTTGTAAATAAAGAGTCCTAACCTTTCAAGATGGTCAAAGATCTCTCTCTCTCTCTCTCTCTCCTCTCTCTCTCTCTCTCTCTCTCTCTCTTCTCTCTCTTCTACAGCATTTTTGACGGTCATAAAACGATGTCTTCGGAGACTGCGAACTAATAAAAGTGCCACTTGTCAGTTTTATGATTCCCTTATTAAACCAAAAATATCTTGCGGGGGGGGGAGGTCGACTGCAGATTGTAATCAGTAAAAATGAAATTTTATTGTTCATTGTTGTGTTTATTTAGTATCAAGCAATATTCACAATTTTAATTTGAATCGATTTTTTTTTTCGCGAAAAAGTTCAGCCAAATCAATGTAAAATATCTTGAAATATTTTGAATTATGATATTCGACAACGTCGTGTAGAAATATGGCGGGGAATATGAACACTAAATCGTTAAGAATGACATTTTATTTAAATGTTTTGTTTTTAACGGCTTCATCAGATAAAACAGTATTTGCTCATTCAAAAATGACATCAATAATCCCATTGTCGTTTAAAATGTCTACATTTTGACATTTTTTTTAGAAGTTGTAGGAAAACGTGGACAATTTTGTGAACAGACATTCAAGCATAATTAACTTCCATGTTAGCCATTGTTTATAAAATAATCGCGTTAATTTCTTCATTTTAATATTAGAAATACAAATAAAATCGTGATACTGATGCAGAATAGTGCGCAAGAGATAATAACATTAGATTTCGGCTAGAAGCCACAAGGCTCCTAGTTCGATACCGGTCCCCGCCAACTCAGCGTATGAGTAGCACAGGGATCTGTGCGGTAAAGTAAGGAGCTGATGGTAGGTGTGGCGCTCCACCTCAGATGCTAAAACAATCTCCTTGGTCTAGCGCTATTGAAAAGGGGATAGACTCCCTCGCTGACTGGCTGATACCGACTTTAAGCCGCCCTGTCGACTTTACTTTTACTTACTTATAACATTTCACGGAAATACTTGAAAACTTTGTGATACTCGAGCAAGTGGATTAGAATTAAGCTCCTTCGTGAGTTTCCGTAATTTAATGTTATCTATTCGTAAAATAAATGATATTATATATTGCGCGCTATTCTGTGTATTTGTACCAAAATTTGTATTGTAATTTGATATTTAACTTTTAAGCACATTCAAAATTCTTTTTAAAAAACGTATGTTTGTTTGTTTTTTTTGTATTTAGTTTTCTTTTCTTTTCGTAATGTTTTCAAGTCAGTGCACTTTTCGATTAAAAAAAAATAATATCCTTTACTCAGTATAGTATATTATTCTTATATTTTTTATCAACTTATTATAAATTTATCATAGTATAGTATACTATAATAATTTGATATTCGATCGCCTACGCTTTGAATTGATAATGTTATTTTCTAAAAGATTATTATCGTTTTACTTTAATTTGATTACTTTATTTATTTATTTATTTTTTTGCTTTGAAATAATTGGTTATTTAGTTTAATGGCATATAAACCCTTGTGGGTTATCTAATGCCAAATTTTGTTTTACATATTGATGATGATTTTATATGTGGAAGCACGTGGATATTGTCATGGGAAATGGACGGTAAAACGAATTCAAATCCTTGTCGGAACTGTTTGCATTTCTCATAGCGCTAATACTCTTGGGAAAGGTATGATTGCAAATATTCTTCCTTCAGCTATGGGTAAATAATAGGACTGACCAAACTTTTTAACTTTGGTATGGAAACCATTCTTATTTACAAGTCAAAATACATAAATGAATGAGTTATAACGAAATAGAAATAATTTTGAAACACCCTATATATATATATATATATATATATATATATTATATTATATATATATATATATATATATAAAACTGAATTTTTTTTCAAACACTGGGTAGTGCTAAAACCAAGGAATATCTAAGTATAAATATTGTGTCCATAACAATAATAGAAAAAAAATCCTTTTAGCTGGCTATGGTTGATAAACTCAGTTTTAGTATAATATATATATATATATATATATATATATATATATATATATATATAATAGAAGAGAGGAGAGAGAGAGAGAGAGAGAGAGAGATATCTATATTCTCCAAATATGGCTATGTATAATTGAGTGTACACAAATATACTTGTTTAGCTCTGTAATTGTCGTATACCTTCTTAAACTTCAAACCATTTAATGGGGGACATTTGTCAGTCGAGTTGTTTGGAAAGAGAACATTTCTCTTCACTTCATTAAATCTATTCATTTATTTCAAAGTTGTTGCAAGTCGACAATTCTTCTTGTTATCCCGCTTCGTTCATCTGCAACTTGCCTTCCCTTGTAGATGGCAACCATTAAAACAAAATATAGTTAATGTTCAGATTCAACGAATACAAAATTCGGCACGAACTGCAAAATAAGAAAACAAAACAAAGATTTGAATTATATAGATGTTTTCGAACTGTTATTCTCAACTTCATTGTTATACACACACCGTTTCGGTCAGTCGATTGGTCACATCAAGCCCTAGCATATATATGGTTGTTCCAACCCTATTGCCCTAATAGCAAGCCCCAACCCTTTTTATCATACATGTGCTAGAAGGCTGTGGCTGAGGGTCTTTAAGGCTCGGTAATGACGTTAAGATTCAACGAATACAAGATTCGGCACGAACTGCAAAATAAGAAAAACAAAATAAGGAATTTGCATTATTTAGACTAGCAAATATATGCACCCTCCGTAGGGTGCAAGTATTTAAGTTTTAATATAATAAAATATTGTATTAAATTAGAAAGGCTAATGAAACTAAATAAGAATACAGATAAAAAGATTTGAAACGGAGGGAGTATAATAAAAGATTTGAAACAGAGGGAGTATAATAAAAAATGGAACAACTGAAACTTACTCTTCCATCACTCTCGTCTTTCATTGTTGTTTTTTCTAATTTAGTATTTAGTTATAAGAGGAAGTAAAGAATAAAATGACAGTTATTTTATCTTGTTAATGGATTTCATTTAAGATTCATTGAAGAGATTTTTGCTTATATTCCATTAAATAAAACCAAACAGTTAGAATCAATAATACTAAGCACATATTATTAAATTCGATTTTTAATATCAATATGCAAATTAGCCTTCCCGTACACACTGTAAACCGCTATTTTGGTTGTATATATAAATATAATTGCATGTTGTCAGTATGTAAGACATAGTTAACAGTATTAATAATGTAAGACAATTTTATTAATAATTGAGGTTTGGATAAAAATAAAATCATGGAGAATGTGATGTTAATAACTAAGAGAATTGTGACTTGAGTAGGAATATAGTTTCGGTTACAGACAGAAAAACACACAATCTCCATTATAATAAGATATTTTCCGACTGTTATCATCACCTTAGTTTTTAAAACAAGTCTGTGAGTAAATTGACACTTTAAATTTATTTCATGGTCTAAGGTTTATATAAATTCTAAGATTCTGTGGTAGAGATCGGTTCTATAACTGAAAATAAAACAATTTTTTTCCGGTTTCATCTGAACACTGTGTAAACCGCACCGAGATTATTTTATGAAATTTCGGTGTAGTGCTATTACTACAAAGTGACCATAACTGTAGGAACCCGGTTTGTTTGGTAAGTGTTTAGTTAAGGATTGAAGAGTTATGGGTCCCCACAATTATATGTATAAGGACTACAGAAAATGTAGTTTCCATAGGTAACAAAAAGAAGACAAATTGATAAAAGAAACAAACTTTATATACATTAATTTACAATTGGTATATTCAATTGTTCTTTCAGTGGTGTTGCAGACTGTATGTGTCTGTACATAGTTGTGTGTGACATGTATTGTTTATATTTGTGTGGTTTGTCAACATTGTAGCAGTTTTGTCTGTGATTGAAACTTGTGATTGAAATTTGTTGTTGTTGAGAGAGAAAATAAAAAACGAAAAAATAGACGGACCTCTTGAGTCGTATTATATGTTTTTGGACAGCATATTCTCCCCATTGTGTCGAGTTAGGAGCATCAGCTCAACTCTGTCGAGTCGGGAAGAGCGTAAGCTCCCACTGTCTCTCTGTTGTTTTTCAGTTCTATGGGCCTTTTTATAATTTTCTTTTTGGCATTGTCTATTGTGATCATTAAGCTAAAATATTCATCAAATATCAGGTAATTTGCAATGATGCAATATCGACTGATTTTGGTATCTGTGGAATTTATGGGTCCCCACAATTTAAATGTATAAGGACTACAGAAAATGTAGTTTCCATAGGTAACAAAAGAATACAAAATTGATAAAGGAAACAAACTTTATATACATTAATTTACAGTTGGTATATTCAATTGTTCTTTCAGTGGTTTTGCAGACTGTATGTGTCTGTATGTAGTTGTGTGTGACAAGTGTGACATGTATTGTTTATATTTGTGCGATGTTATGTCAACATTGTAGCAGTTTTGTCTGTGATTGAAACTTGTGATTGAAATTTGTTTTTGTTGAGCGAGATAGAGAAATTTGGAAACGAAATTACAAGACCAACCTGATATATCATTTTGTGTCTTCGGGCAGCGATTTCTCCCCATTGTGTCGATGTTGGGGGAGAACTTTCGCTCCTACTGTCGAGTTAGGAGCATTCGCCCAACTCTGTCGAGTCGGGAAGAGCGTGAGCTCCCACTGTCTCTCTGTCTCTTTTTCAGTTCTATGGGCCTTTTTATAATTTTCTAATTGTCATTGTCTATTGTGATCATTAAGCTAAAATATTCCTCAAATATCAGGTGATTTGCAATGATGCAATATCGAATGATTTTGGTATCTGTGGGATTCTGGTGACATAAATTATCAGATGAATTTAAACTATTGTTTCTAAAATATTTCTAAACTAATATTCATTCGATTCTCTTTTGTTTACCTAATTCTAAACTCATGACATACCATTGTAAAACTAGTTATTTAAGAAAACTTAATTATTTTAATTTGGTCAATTCCATATGCCGTAAAAATATAGGGGCCAATCCCTATATAACCAAGGAAACGTGGTTGAAAGAATCTTTCAGATTTTAATAAAATCAGATTTTATCAACATTAAAGATGATAAAACCATTTAATTGGTCATTTTTTAAGGAAATGAATGCAAAATTTATTTCTTTACAAGAGAAATGAAAAAAAAAAAAGGAAAAAAAGGAAATACGACAGTTATGACACTTTGGAAATCTATCTTATATTTTAGCATAGAATGTTTTCAAATAAGAAAAACTAAAATATAACCTTAAAGATTATCTTTAATGTATTTGTTACAATTATCAAAGTTATACACACACCATTTCAGCCGATGTGCCCTCGGCCTTCTTCAGTTGGTCCACATGGCGCAAGGCACAACACACCACACACACACACACACACAGAGACACACACACACACACATAAACATACATATACATATATATATATATATATATATATATATATATATATATATATAGGAGTTTCTCGGTGCTGTATCATGGCTGAAACAGTATAGTTTCCTAACTATCCTGCTGAAGTCCCGGTTTCGATTTCTGTCGAGGGAAATCGTTAGTATATATCGCTGATGAGACTTAATAAAGTTGAAACAGTATGTACGATATTCTACACACCGAGTAATTCTTTGCGAAATTCACTTGTCATTATTATCTTCTATAATTATCGAATTTATGCGATATTCGCATTGTAATTGCCTTCAAGCAAAAATATAAATATTAATATATATATATATATAACAACCCCTCCGCACTACAGGTCAATTTCTTAAGCGGAGTTTAACAGTTTTGAATTTAGAGTTTTCCTTCTCCTTGACTGGTTACCTAGTCATGGTTAAAGGGCCCATTCTGCCCTGCTATTCACTCATAGCTAGAGGGAGAATTGTATTCATAGCTTTCCCAAGGTCTGGGAAATGTGGAGCACTCTTTAATCACTATGAATAAGATTAAATAGAGATTTTTTAATAACCATTGAGAATATAACCTAAATAAATAAGGGAAGTGTGACGTTGGTGGTGACGTAGTTTCGGTTACAAACAGACGCACAATCTCCATTATAATAAGAATGACACGAGAGAAAATCAGAATCATTTTTATTTAGCCTATTATTTCTGAGAATGAAACAATTGTGTTCACTTGTTCAAAATCCAGCTAATTAAAGGAATTATGAATGGACTTGTTCTCGGCAAATACTATGACCAACTAACAACTACTTTGCGCCATTATTATTAATTGAGGAGATGAGCGTTAATGAGAAAGTTGATAGAAATCGGACATTTTGATTGTCATCCTTGAAATCCACGTTAATTGAAACTCTCATCCTAAGTATATGGATTACTGTCAAGGTCTAACTCAAAACATGCTTATAATTTTAATTAACTTCTAATAAAATGTTCTTAGGAGATGAATTTCTAAGGCTTCACACACACACACACACAAACGCACACACACGCAGCGCACAATACATACACCACACATACACAACACACACATACACACGCACATACACGCACATATAAGACACACGCACATACACACGCACGCACACACACACACACACACAAGCACACGCACCACAACACACACACACGCACAGTCACACACACACACGCATACACACACACACACACACATACACACATACACCACACACACACACGCACACCACACACATTTTCCGTGTCCTGGGTATGATGTTAAACTGTATCAAATGGTGAAGTTGCCATTTTGGACCTCTGGGGAGTGTGGAGTACCCGTTTATTGCCATTACTCCCTTGTCCACTCTGACCCGAAGAGGTAGTACCTGTTAGGGTCCTATATGTGAGAGAGGGAGCAATGGTTAAAATCTTGCGAAATGGACCTCGTCACCCGAGTTCAAATCCTGGACTTGATAATTGTATTTCACTTAGCGCTAATACTCTCCCTCCAGTTATGGGTGAATAGTAGCACAGACTTGGCTCTTTAGCCTTGGTTAGGCAACAAGTCTAGGAAGAAGGAAAACTGAATACAAACCTGTTAAACATTGCTTAATTCCAAGTTGAAACCAGCATCGCCAACAGCGTAAGAGTAGCACAGAAATCTGTGCGGTGAAGTAAGGAGCTGATAATAGGTGTGGCGCTCCACCTCTGATACAAGAACAATCTCATTGGTCTAGTGCTAGTAAAAAGGGGATATACTCCCTCGTTGATAGGCTTATACTGACTCTAGGCTACCCCGACGACTCAATTCTAACGGATTATTCAACAACAAAACAATCACTAGCAATATAAAGTCCTTCTTATATACTGAGTCAAGTTTGAGAGACTTACCAGTTTGATTGAGAGAGAAATTGAGGATATCTGGTATCTTCTATTAATTCAATAATTCTCAAAAATAGTTTTGGTCGACTGCTCGTGGAACTGGTTCAAATGTATCTATTGAATATGGACGCCTAAACTCCTGGGCGCATCACGTGGTTTAGAAAAACTCCCTCTCACTTAACTCCATACATAGAAATAAACGTATTTTACTGACCCAATGAGTTTTTAAGAGCTAAACATCTATATTTCTAAAAAAGTCAATGTCTTACAAACATTAAAGATATACGTACAAAATTTTATGAATGAAGAAGAAAAGTACTAAAAAATAACTATTCAAAAAGTCTAAATCTAAACGTATAATGAATATGATTCTCTAACCTCCGTTTCTTACAACATTAATAAAATATACGTACACAATTGGGTAATTTTCACCTTTAGTTGTCAAAAGCTCCTAGCAAATAAGGCAATTAGAGTAACCTCCCTTGACTTTTCACTTTGAACTAAGCCGATAGCTATTTTGAAAGTCTCAGTGCGAAATTAAACAAATCTTAGAAACTTTTTTCGAAAACAATACAACTGCATGCTTTAACACAAAGATATTAAAATGTGTTCTTCTTATAACAACTAAGTTCATTTCAGATAATTTTTATGCTAGGAATTTAGCCAACTGCTTTCACTTGAAACAAGCCGGCAGCCATTTTGAATGTGTCCGTGCGAAATATACAAATCTTAGATTCGTTTCTCGAAAACAATACAACTGCTCTTAACAGAAAAATATCATAAAATGTTTCTTAATAACAATTAAGTTCATTTCAGATAATGCGCACGCACAATTTTTATGCTAGGAATTTTAGCAACTAAAGGTGAAAGTTACCCACAATTGTATGAATGAAAAAAGCGTACTAAAAATAACTATTTAAAAAATTTAAATATAAACGTACAATGAACATGATTCCCTAACCTCCGTTTCTTACAAACATTAAAAAATTTACGTACACAATCGTATGAATAAAAAAGTACTAAAAAATAACTATTCAAAAAATCTAAATCTAAACGTACAATGAATGTGATTCCCTAACCCCCGTTTCTTACAAACATTAATAAAACTAGCAAATATATGCACCCTCCGGGTGCAAGTATTTAAGTCTTAATGTAATGAAATATCGTATTAAATTAGAAAGTCTAATAAGAATGCAGATAAAAAGATTTGAAACGGAGTGGGATTATAATAGAAAAATAGAAATGAAACTTACTCTTCCATCACTGCCGTCTTTCATTGCTGAATTTTACTTATTTAACTATTTAGTTAAATTAGGAAATAAAGAATAACATTACACTTATTTTTTCTTGTTAATGGATTTCATTTAAGATTCATGAAGAGATTTTTGCTTATATTCATTAAAATAAAACCAAACAGAAATCAATAATACTAAGCACATATTTAATAAAATCACAATTTTAATATCAATATGCAAATTAGCCTTCCCGTCACACTGCAAACCGCTATTTTTGTATATTATAAATACAATAGCATGTTATTAGTATGTAGATATGGACAACGCTAATAAAAAGGGGAAGCAATTTATTATGATTGAGGTTTAAATATAAATAACATCATGAAGAATGTAATGAAAATAACTATGTTAATTGTGACTCCGATTAGTAATATAGTTTCGTTACAGACAGAAAAACACGCAATCTCATAAAGATATACGTACACATTGTATGAATAAAAAAGTACTAAAAAATAACTATTCAAAAAATCTAAATCTAAACGTACAATGAATGTGATTCCCTAACCCCCGTTTTCTTACAAACATTAATAAAATATACGTACACAATTGTATGAATAAAAAGTACTAAAAAATAACTATTCAAAAAATCTAAATCTAAACGTACAATGAATGTGATTCCCTAACCCCCGTTTCTTACAAACATTGAAAAACGATTGTCTGAAAAATGTCCTGGTATCCATGAGGTTTTAGTGGTCATGCATTTTGTAAGTTAGATGAAAAGGGTTAATCTCTCTATAGTCTCTTTAATAATGTTAGTCATTTTGCCTTGTCTTCTTTCGACTGAGTCCAGTTGTTTTATGCACGCAGCATGCTGCAAGGAATATATTTCCCTGGGAACATTATATTTACGCTCACCGAAAAAACCTTGTGAGGTGATATTGTTTTCTCCTTAGAGGCTGTCGATGACTTCACTATTTTGCAATTCATCAAATGCATACGTCATTCAGCTGTAACTCTATATAACTGTAGAAGAAGAAGAAGAAGAAGAAGAAGAAGAAGAAGAAGAAGAAGAAGAAGAAGAAGAAGAAGAGAAGAAAAGAAGAGAAGAAGAAGAAGAAGAAGAAGGAGGAGAGGAGGAAGGAAGAAGAAGAAGAAGAAGGGTGAGAAGAAGAAGAAGAAGAAGGAGGAGGAGGCGGGAAGAAGGAGGAGGAGGGCGGTAAGAAGAAGAAGAAGGGCGAGAAGAGAAAAAGCGTGAAGAAGGAAGAAGAAGAAGAAGAAGAAGAAGAAGAAGAAGAAGAAGAAGAAGAAGAGAAGGGTGAGAAGAAGAAGAAGAAGGGTGAGAAAGAAGAAGAAGAAGAAGAAAAGAAGAAGAAGAAAAGAAGGGTGAGCAAGAAAGAAGAAGGGCGAGAAGAAGAAGAAGAAGAAGAAGAAGAAGAAGAAGAAGAAGAAGAGAAGAAGAAGAAGAGAAGAAGAAGAAGAAGAAGGGGGATATAGGAATATCAAGATAGAAAAGAAAGAAAACAAGGGAGGAGGGGAAAGAACGAGTTAGAGAAAGAGAGAGACAGACAGACAGACAGACAGACAGAGAGAGACACAGAGAGACAGAGAGATTGGAGAGGAGGGTGACCAGTAAATGTGAAATAAGCAAGAGATAGTTTCATCACAGTGAATAAAAGAAAGAATGAAAGAAGACAAAGAGAGAGAGAGAGAGAGGGGGGGTGAAATACAGTAAATGACAAAGAGAGCGTAAAGAAAAAAGTATTGATAATAAGGAAGTAGAAAATAAGGAAAAGAAAGGATAAATAATGGTAGAATGCACTCGTGTGTGTGTGTGGTGTGAGAGAGAGAGAGAGAAGAGAGAGAAGAGAGAAAGAGAGAAAAGGGAGAGAGAGAGAGAGAGAGAGAGAGAAGAGAGAGAGAGAGAGAGAGAGAGAGAGAGAGATCAACAGACGGGGAAACAAAGAAAAGAGAGAAAAAGAGAAAAGGATAGAATAGAATATTAAGTAGACATTTCTTTTTTAAATATTGAAATAAAAATAACATAAATAAAAATTGAGGAGAGAAATAGAATAGAGAAGAGAGAAATAAGAGAGATACAAACGACAGAGAGAGAGAGAGGAGAGAGAGAGAGAGA
>CM042169.1:26097510-26126486 GCA_023376005.1 Doryteuthis pealeii
CGGCATAAAATAACCCTACAAGGGTGGACATGCCGTAAAATCCAACCAACCAACCAAAGTCGCAGAGACCCAACACAGATAAACGAACCGAAATGGTTAGATAAATCAAAAATTAGTTTTAAAATTTTGAATACCCAACTAAGAATGTATAAAACAAAGACGTATTAAGCATAAAATAACCCAACAAGGGTTGACATGCCGTAAAATCCAACAAACTAACCAATCTACCAGAAATCCAACACAGATAAACAAACCAAAATGCCTAAATAAAAAAAATTAGTTAATTTAAAAAAAAAAATGAATCAGAACTTTTTGAAACAAGAATGTACAAAACAAGGACTTATTCGGCATGAAATAACCTGACAAGGGTTGACATGCCGTAAAATCCGAGCAACTAACCAACCTAGCAGAGACCCAACACAGATAAACGAACCAAAAGTGTCATTTATATATTTGATTTGCTGTCAATGTTTGATAACAGTATTTCCTGAGATATAAACTTTAATTGAAAAAAACAAAAAAAAAAACAAAAAACAAAACACAAAAAGAGTAACTGAACAGAAAAAAGTGAAAAACGATCGTTCATTGTCGTTTTACTACTGACAGCAACTGTCACGATTAGGCGAACGCTGCCATGTTACATTTACAGATAAATATGATACACGAACACTGATTTTTCTCCATCTCTTGTGTCCAGTAAAACCAAAATAGAAAAGAAAAAAGAACATTTTTTTAAAATGGTGTCAGAGAAAAGAGGTATGAATTTTGATTTTATTGTATCTGTCACTCAAAACTAAAGAATCTGATTAAATTACTCAAACAGCCAAGAATATTTCCAAAAGTAGAAAGACAAACGGAGAATAAACCTTCTTATTATTGCATGTGGCTGTTGGTAAAGATTATTTCATATACTAAGGATACAGGGAGGGGCTCTGTGGTGTTAGTGACTAACGTGCTGGACTCGCGATATTATAATAAACGAGTTCGATCTCCAGTCGTACTATTACATTCACTTTAGGACTAATTGTTACGATTTTTGTGGCCATCCTTTAGGCTTCAAGCAAGAGTCTCCGTGGTGCTAGTGGCTAATGTGCTGGACTCGCGATATTATAATAAACGAGTTCGAACCCCATTCGCGCTATAACATTCACTTTAGGACTAATACCAATTGGGGAAAATATGAACCCCCTCATCGCCCAGCTATGGGTTAAATAGTAACTACTGTTCTTTTGCAAGGCTGGCTTTGGCATTAAATAACCCATATGCAGAAGTGTGCCAATGAGAAGGTCTCTCTAGTGTAATGGTTATAGTATCAATATGTAAACTCCAGACATGCTATTATATTCACTTTTGGACTAATACCCTTGGGAAATGTCTGAACCCCCTCATTCCTTCAGTTAAGAGCTTGTGAAAAGTAGAAAGACAAACGGAGAATAAACCTTCTTATTATTGCATGTTGCTGTTCGTAAAGATTATTTTATATACTAAGTATACTGGAGTGGTATCCATGGTGCAATGGCTAACGTGTTGGACTCGCGATAATAGTATCGCGAGTTCGATTTCCAGTCGCACTTTTACATTCACTTTAGGACTAATTGTTACGATTTTTGTGGTCATCCTTTAGGTTTTAAGCAAGACCGCTGTCCAGCGAAGATCCTTTGTGTTAAGCAGAGTGCGATCCTAGGTGAAGAATCCTTTGGTTGTTACGTAGAGCTCCCCAGTCTTGCAAATGGACGTCTGTCAGTATCAGCGATTATGTAGTTAACCACCCACGTATTCGGACTGTTGATTGGTATAGGTTTAAACTACGGTACCTCGCTTAGCCTATAAATTTAAGTTTTGGACCGCAGAACGGCTTATATCCACCAAGTATTCAAACACTATTACCCTTGGGAAAGGCATGAACCCTTTCATCGCCCAGTTCTGGGTTAAATAACAACACTACTGTTCTTTTGCAAGGATGGCTTTGGCATTAAATAACACAAATGCTGAATTGCGCCAATGAGAAGGTCTCTCTAGTGTAATAGCGCTATTACCCTTGAAAAAAAGTATGAACACAAGTGTAAAGATAACAATGAAGATGAGGACAATAGTCCGAATAATACAATTAATACTAAGTGCAGATTTATTAAGTCTCTTTTCCCCCTACTTTCCAGAAAAGAAATACCCGAAAAAGACCGGAGGGCACATCAGCCAAAACGTTGTACATATAACAATGAAGATGAGGACAATAGTCCGAATAATACAAATAATACTAAGTGCAGATTTATCAAGTCTCTTTTACCATGGGGACTCTTCTACTTTCCAGAAAAGAAATACCCGAAGAAGACCGGAGGGCACATCAGCCAAAACGTTGTACACATAACAATGAAGATGAGGACAATAGTCCGAATAATACAAATAATACTAATTATCAAGCCTCATCTCAAAAATTCAGAAAAATAGTGTAGATAACAATGAAGATGAGGACAATAGTCCGAATAATCCAAATAATACTAATTATCAAGCCTCATCTCAAAAATTCAGAAAAATAGTGTAGATAACAATGAAGATGAGGACAATAGTCCGAATAATACAAATAATACTAATTATCAAACCTGATCTCAAAAATGCAGCTATGTGTAAATAGTAAGGAAGAGTGAGCTCTTTAACCTTGGTATTGCAATCCGTCTAGGAAAATGAAAACCCTGAATTTAAACCTTTTAAACACCAGTTTAAAATGGCCTTGTGTCACATCATTCTGATGCGGAGGAGTTGGTAAAAACACAGAAAACCATTAATCATCAATTCCATGGTTGAAGTCATAACATTCAAATTGAAATAGTTTTTTTCATGAAAAATAATTGGTCGCTTAAATTGAAATAGAATTTTGGTTCATTTTTTTGTTTTGTTCCTTCATTTCCCTTGAGTTAAATTTTTAAATTCTTATTTAACGGAAAAAGCAAAAGCAAAACTTTCAAAAAATAAAAAAAGCAGTTTTATAATTTTTGAGATGCTGAAGTAGATATGCACATAATAGTCATTCCAAAACAACAACAGCAATAATAATAATAATAATAATAATAATAATAAATAATAATCTTATTATAATGGAGATTGTGGGTTTTTCTGTCTGTAACCGAAACTATATTAGTATACAAGTCACAATTCCGTTTGTTATTTACATCACATTCTCCATGATTTTATTTTTTATTTAAACCTCAATTATTAATAAAATTGTTTTACATTATTAATTGTTGACCATATCTACATACTAATAACATGCAATTGTATTTATATATACAACAAAATAGCGATTTACAGTGTGAATGGGAAGGCTAATTTGCATATTGATATTAGAAATTTGATCTTAATAAATATATGCATAGTATTATTGATTTCTAATTGTTTGGTTTTATCTTAATGAATATGAGCAAAAATCTCGGGGATAAATCTTAAAATAAATCCATTAAAAAGAAGAAATAACTGTAATTTTATTCTTTACTTCCTGTTTTAACTAAATAGTTAAATTAGGAAAATTTACCAATGAAAGACGGGAGTAACGGAAAATAATGGAAGAGTTAGTTTCAAAGTTGTTCTATTTTTCAATCATACCCCCTCTGTTCCAAATCTTTTTATCTGCATTCTTATTCAGTTTCATTAGTCTTTCTAATTTAATATGATATTTTATCATATTAAAACTTAAATACTTGCACCCGGAGGGTGCATATATTTGCTAGTAATAATAATAATAATAATAATAATAATAATAATAATAATAACCATGCACAAGGCTCTCCACCCTAGAAACGATAGAGATAGATTATATGTGTCAAGAAAGGAAGGGGGAAGACGTCTTGCCAGCATAGGGGACTGCGTAGAAACCACAATCCAACAACTCGAAGACTACACAAAAAAGAGTAAAGTCGCACACGAAAAGACCTGGTCGTGGTTAAGAAAAGGAAACCTTATAAGAGAAACTGAATCACTATTACAGACTCCAGTGAAAGACCATCAGCTAACACTGATGTGAAAACTCAAAAGGAGTAAATCTTCTTATTATAATGGAGATTGTGTGTTTTTCTGTCTGTAACCGAAACTATATTATTACTCAAGTCACAATTCCCTTAATTATTTACGTCAAATTCTCCATGATTTCATTCTTTTAAACCTTCAGTTATTAATAAAAATTGTTTTACATCATTAAGACTGTTGACCATATCTACGTACTAATAACATGCAATTGTATTTATATATACAATAAAATAGCGTATTACAGTGTGAATGGGAAGGCTAATTTGCATATTGATCTTAAAAAATGTGATTTTAATAAATATGTGCTTAATATTATTGATTTTTAATTGTTTAGGTTTATCTTATTGAATATGAGCAAAATTCTCTTCAATAAATCTTAAAAGAAATCCCTTAACAAAAATAAATAACTGTAATATTATTCTTTACTTCCTATTTTAACTAAATAGTTAAATTAGGAATAGGAGTAATTTAAAATGATGGAAGAGTTAGTTTCAAAGTTGTTCTATTTTTCAATCATACCCCCTCTGTTCCAAATCATGTTATCTGCATTTTTATTCGGTTTCATTGGCCTTTCTAATTTAATATGATATTTTATTATATTAAAACTTAAATACTTGCACCCGGAGGGTGCATATATTTGCTAGTAATAATAATAATAATAATAATAATAATAATATAATAATAATGACCATGCACAAGGCTCTCTACCCTAGAGACGATAGAGATAGATTATATGTTTCAAGAAAGGAAGGGGGAAGATGTCTTGCCAGCATAGGGGACTGCGTAGAAACCACAATCCAACAACTCGAAGACTACACAAAAAAGAGTAAAGTCGCACACGAAAAGACCTGGTCGTGGTTAAGAAAGGGAAACCTTAAAAGAGAAACTGAATCACTATTACAGACTCCAGTGAAAGACCATCAGCTAACACTGATGTGAAAACTCAAAAGGAGTAAATAATAATAATAATAAAACCACCTTATGTACATGGATGGCATAAATTCCATCACAAAAATGAAAAAGAATTAGAAACCCTGGTACAAACTATTAGAATATATAACCAAGATATAGGAATGGAATTTGGAATTGAAAAATGTGCTATGCTAGTAATGAAAAGGGCGAAAGAAAATTAATGAATGGAATACAACTATCAAATCAGGACACCATAAAATCACTTGATGAAAATGAAAGTTACAAATACTTAGGAATTTTAGAAGCGGACAATATTAAGCAAACAGAAATGAAAGGAAAAGTTTTTTAAAAAATATCTCAGGAGAACTAGAAAACTTCTAGAAACCAAACTTAACAGCTGAAATCTGATCAAAGGAATCAATACCTGGGCCGTCCCCATTATAAGATACTCAGGACCATTCTTAAAATGGACAAAAGAAGAACTCAGACAGATTGACCAAAGGGCGAGAAAATTAATGACTATGCACAAGGCTCTCCACGCTAGAGATGATAGAGATAGATTATATGTGTCAAGAAAGGAAGGGGGAAGATGTCTTGCCAGCATAGGGGACTGGGTAGAAACCACAATCCGACAACTCGAAGACTATACAAAAAAGAGTGAAGACAAATTACTTATGGCGGCCAATAATAGTAGATGTGACATAGGGACAAACAGAAAAACAACAAAGACTAGAAAACAAAAATGGGAAGAAAAACAATTATATGGACACTTGAAACGACAACTTGGAGAAGTCACACACGAAAAGACCTGGACGTGGTTAAGAAAAGAAAACCTTAAAAGAGAAACTGAATCACTAATAATTGCTGCACAAAATAATGCCATAAGGACAAACTATATCAAAGCAAAAATTGATAAGACCCAACAAAATAGTAAATGTAGATTATGCGGTAATAGAGATGAGACTGTAAACCATGTACTATGCGAATGTAGCAAACTAGCACAACGGGAGTACAAAACCAGACACGACTGGGTTGGGAAGGTGATCCACTGGGAATTATGCAAAAAATTAAATTTTGACCATACAACAAAATGGTATATGCATAAACCAGAATCTGTTCTTGAGAACGAAACGCATAAAATTCTCTGGGACTTTGAAATAAAAACGTATCACCTTATCCCAGCAAGAAGACCAGACCTAGTGTTGATAAACAAAAAAGAAAGAACTTGTCAACTGGTGGATTTTGCAGTGCCAGCAGATCACAGGGTGAAGCTAAAGGAAAATGAAAAAATGGACAAATATCTAGATCTTGCCAGAGAACTGAAAAAGTTATGGAATATGAAAGCGAAAGTGATACCAATTGTAGTTGGTGCACTTGGAACGGTCCCAAAAGGATTGGAAAAGGGTTTGGAAAGTCTGGAAATCAGAGGAATGATTGGAACCATTCAGAACACTGCACTGCTGCAATCTGCCAGAATACTCAGAAGAGTCCTGGAGACCTGAGGAGACTTGCTGTCACTCAGACTTCAGTGAAAGACCATCAGCTAATGCTGATGTGAAAACTCGAAAGGAGATAATAATAATAATAATAATAATAATAATAATAATAATAATAATAATAATAAACGAAAAAATGAACAAATATCTGGACCTTGCCAGTGAACTGAACAAGCTATGGAATATGAAAGTCAAAGTGATACCAATTGTAATTGCTGCACTTGGAACGGTCCCAAAATCTTGGGAAAAAGACTGGAAAATCTGGAAATCCGTTGGAAGAATTGAGACTATCCAGAATACATACTGCACTGCTGCAATCTGTTAGAATACTCAGAAGATTCCTGGAGATCTGAGGAGACTTTTTGTCACTCAGACTCCAGTGAAATACCATCAGCTAATGCTGGCGTGAAAAATTCATAATAATAATAATAGAAAAGAGTCTAGATGGATTGGGTATCAGAGGAAGAATCGAGACCATCCAGACTACAGCATTTTTGAGATCAGCTGGAATACTCAGAAGAGCCCTGGAGATCTGAGGGGGCTTGATGTTACTCAGCTTCCAAGGCGTGTGTGAAAAACTCTCATGGAGTGAAAATAATAATAATAATAATAATAATAATAATAATAATAATAATAATAATAATAATAATAATAATACACCCGACAGATGACATAGACAGACAATGCATCAAGAAAAGACAGAGGAAGAGTTCTTGTCTTGAGGATTGTGTAGGTGTAACAATTCAAGGAATCGAGGAATGCACTTAAAAGAGCAAAGTAAAGACTATGACAATAACCAGTAAAATCAACGGCAACATAAAGACTAACAAAAATGCTTTTGGCCTTGTGTCGAATCTTGGCTGCGGTGAACGGGTTGGATGAGTAAATGATTTTAAAAAATTCTTTGGGGTCTGAGAAGACAAACTAAAAAAAATATAGCCGTACATTTTCTTAAAAAATTATCAAATTTGAAAATAAAAAGTTCATTTTACGAATTGTTTTTTGTAAAATTATTATAAGATTAAAAATAAAGAAGAAATGATTAAGTAGAATTTTTAAAAATAAAAATCTTTGTTATTTAAAAAAAAATAGTTTTCGACAAAGCTGTTCAGACAAAACTTTACATGTTTTAGACTCAATCTCTTTTCCGTGCGAAAAGTTATGACAAGAGTCTTAAAATTCAAAAAAAATATAAATAAATACAGAAAAAAAAAATTGGTTAAAAAATCCCATCTTT
Source organism: Doryteuthis pealeii (assembly GCA_023376005.1). NCBI lineage: Eukaryota > Metazoa > Mollusca > Cephalopoda > Myopsida > Loliginidae > Doryteuthis > Doryteuthis pealeii. The sequence goes on from CM042169.1 coordinate 26,105,170, forward strand.
TTTGGCGTCCGAGGATTAACATTTTCTAATAATATTGATTAATTGATAAAATTTCTAAGCCAATAAAATGAATTTCTTTCTTTTTGAAGTCAGTCTATGAATTAAAATGGTTTCAACCGGATGATAACGGACATAATCCAAACAATTCAAACAGAATCCAAATTGTTCTTTTCCCTTTTTTTTTTATATAATTGCTGATACCAATCTTTAAAAAAGAAAAACACACATTAAAGCAGTTGATTGTTATTTAAGCCGATTATTGTATTGGATATTAAAACATTATGCAATTATAACATTGGAAAACAAATATACCAACAGAAGCAATGAGGCAAACAGGATCGATTTTTACTGAATCGATATTTGCTTTATAGTTCGATATACGAGAGAAAAATATGGATAAACTATTAAAAATAAAAAAAGTTTGGTTGGTTGGATTTTACGGCATATCAATTCTTGTCGGGTTATTTTAAACCCAAAAAGTTTTGTTTTATTCATTCTTGATGGATATTCAAAATATTTCTAAAACTCAATCTTTTTGAAAAAAAAACATTTTTAGTTTGTTGGTTGGTTTTGAAGGCTGTCACAATGCGAGTGTAAAGAAAAAAAGAAGGTAACTATGATGTTTTTTGTTAACCTGTCATTTAATTTCTCAATATTTCGGGACGAAAATTCCCATCCTCAGAAGAATACTGGAACTGAAGTTGTCTTAGCGGCTGCTAGATCCGTTCTGTCTTGGGTCTTCCAAATTCTGTGTGTGTATGTGTATGGTTGGGGTGCTTGCTTATGTGTGTGTTTGTGTGTGTAAGTGTGTGTGTGTGCGTGCTTGTGTGTGTAAATGTAAGCGTATGTGTGCGTGCGTGGTGCTTATGTCTGTGTGTCTGATCATTTCTTTTTATTTTATTTTAATTATTATTCCAGATTGATTCGCCTCTAAGCAAGGTTTTATTTTTATTTTATTTTATTTTATTTTATTTATTTAGGTTAAATCGAACTCAACAGTTAGACCCTGACCTGACTGAGCTAAAAGTGTGTATGTGTGTATATTTATACATATATATTTACCTATATACACACACACACGTATATATATATATATATATATATATATATATATATATATATATATATAAGGATATGAAAACACACAATGCTGTTAAAATGAAAATATTTCATATCATAGTCATATCTAATATTGAACAATATTTCTATTTATAAAAATCATCATCAGAGCTTGTTTTTAAACCGGACTCATAGAAAGAGAAGCTGAATATATATATATATATATATATATATATATATATAATATATATATATATATATTATTATTATTATTATTATTATTATTATTATTACTAGCAAATATATGCACCCTCCGGGTGCAAGTATTTAAGTTTTAATATAATGAAATATTATGTTAACTTAGAAAGGCTAATGAAACTAAATAAGAATACAGATAAAAAGATTTGAAACAGAGGATGTATAATAAAAGATTTGAAACAGAGGGAGTATAATAAAAAATGGAACAACTGAAACTTACTCTTCCATCACTCTCGTCTTTCATTGTTATTTTTTCTAATTTAAGTATTTAGTTAAAAGAGGAAATAAAGAATAAGATGACAGTTATTTTATCTTGTTAATGGATTTCATTTAAGATTTATTGAAGAGATTTTTGCTTATATTAATTAAAATAAAACCAAACAGTTAGAAATCAATAATACTAAGCACATATTTATTAAATTCGATTTTTTAATATTAATATGCAAATTAGCCTTCCCGTTTACACTGTAAACCGCTATTTTGTTGTATATATAAATATAATTGCATGTTGTCAGTATGGAGATATAGTTAACAGTATTAATAATGTAAGACAATTTTATTAATAATTGAAGTTTAAATAAAAATACAATCATGGAAAATGTGATGTCAATAACTAAGGGAATAGTGATATGAGTAGTAATATAGTTTCGGTTACAGACAGAAAAACACACAATCTCCATTATAATAAGATTATTATTATTATTATTATTATTATTAACTTGATGCGTCAAAGGAGTCTAATAATACTAGTACCTCTTAGGATCCCATTTATGTGTTGGATAGAAAAAAATGAGTTTATAAAATGGGTTAAATCGAACTTAACGGACCTAAATTCCACCCTTGTATGTCACCCCGCCGAAAGAAAAAAAATAACAAAAAACAAGGAATTAACCGAATTTAATGAAATTTTCACTGTTGATATATTAATGATAAAAATGAAATAATACATCATTTATTTTATTTTAAAAGTTTTACATTTTTCAGGTCAGTTAACTTTGAACCAGGTATCTTTGAGGCCTAACACAGATTCTGAAAGATACGTGGTTCAAACTTAACTGCCCGAAAAAATATAAACGACCGCTTGCCACCTATCATACAAATCATACGAGTGAGACGAGCAAGACATGCTGGAGAAGCAAGGACGAACTCATAAGTGACATTCTCCGGTGGAAGCCAGCACATGGGCACCTCAGTGCGGGCCGTCTAGCAAAGACTTATATTAACCATCTCTCTCTCACTCTCTCTCTCTCTCTCTCTCTCTCTCTCTCTATATATATATATATATATATATATATATATATATATATATATATATATATATATTTGTATATGTATAAGTATTAACTTACCGGTGGGTATAAGAACGATCGTTGGAAGCGCACAATATCCAGAGGTTAAGGTTGAGAAAAAACAAATACAAAGTGCAGAGCATAAATTTATTTTAAGAATGGAAATGAGAAACCTACTCGAGTTTCATCGATAGATTCTTCAGGGTTACTTTTAAATTAATCGAGTTTACGATTAATCTTTGCTGTTATAAACATGCCCGTTGGAATATATATATATATATATATATATATATATATATATATATATATATATATATATATACCATAGTTACCCCAGATGTAGGCATAAAAATAGATATAAGCTCTGCCAAGTAAATTCCGGTGTTACGTACGGAGTAAAGGCGGATGTGTAACACACCCGCTGCATTGAAAATGCGTATTATAAAATTCATAATGATAGTAGGAAAAATACCCCGAGGATTTGCGTTATTGCGAGAAACTCGAGTCGGTATATTTTAAACAATCCGCATTCTAAACCATTCGATTTTAATCGTATATATATATATATATATATATATATACATTATAATAAAATTGTTGAAAAAATGTTTCCTTTCTGAAAAAAATCCATTGCAGGCTAACCATGAACGGGTTAAAACTCTTCTTGTTTGAAAAAAGAGAATTGGTCTATTTTTGAATTTGAAATATGTCTTCTTCTTTCAAAAACTGTTATACTAAGATATACATTATGTCGTTGACCGAGGAACGCGTAGCGGATGTGATAATGAAGAAACGATCGCATGACTTGTACGCTTTTTGGAAAATCAATGTTTTCGTTTTGAATTCAAATTATTCTCAGCTTCTCTCTCGATGGGTCTGGGTTAAAAACAAGCTGTGATGATGATTTTTATAAATCGAAATATTGTTCAATATTAGCTATGAATATGATATAAAATATTTTCATTTTAACAGCATTGTGTGTTTTCATATCCTTTTATCTATACTTATACCGTCGGATTCATTTCCTTACTCTTAACTAATTTTATATATATATATATATATATATATATATATATATATATATATATATATATATATATATATAATTTAATATACCAAGCGTGTTGGTAGATCCTTGCGGAGAGAAAAAAAAACCAGCAGAAAGTTTGATTGTAAAAATATACTACCAAACATCAACCAGGAAGAAAAAATTTTTTGAAAAAATGAAACGAGCAAGATATTCGTACCAACAAAAAATAATCTATTGGTACAGTATTTGGCCAAAAGAAAAAAACAATTTATATGTATATATATGTATATAAGATATATATATATTCATATAACCGCTAGGAGAAGCTAATATGTAAAAAGTGGAGCCAAATAATAAAGATAATCTAATGAGTCAGACGAACCTACTATTAGTTTCGCATAAAGCTCTTCAGGGCTAAAATCTGATTTTAGCCCTGAAGAGCTTTATGCGAAACTAATAGTAGGTTCGTCTGACTCATTAGATTATCTTTATTATATATACTAGCAAATATATGCACCCTCCGGGTGCAAGTATTTAAGTTTTAATGTAATAAAATATTGTTTTAAATTAGAAAGGCTAATGAAACTAAATAAGAATACAGATAAAAAGATTTGAAACAGAGGGAGTATAATAAAAGATTTGAAACTGAGGGAGTATAATAAAAAATGGAACCACTGAAACTTACTCTTCCATCACTCTCGTCTTTCATTGTTATTTTTTTCTAATTTAAGTATTTAGTTATAAGAGGAAGTAAAGAATAAAATGAGTTATTTTATCTTGTTAATGGATTTCATTTAAGATTCATTGAAGAGATTTTTGCTTATATTCATTAAAATAAAACCAAACAGTTAGAAATCAATAATACTAAGCACATATTTATTAAATTCGATTTTTTAATATTAATATGCAAATTAGCCTTCCCGTTCACATTGTAAAGCGCTATTTTGTTGTATATATAAATATGATTACATGTTGTCAATATGGAGACATAGTTAACAGTATTAATAATGACAATTTTATTAATAATTGAGGTTAAATAAAAATAAAATCATGGAGAATGTGATGTCTATAACTAAGAGAATTGTGACTTGAGTAGGAATATAGTTTCGGTTACAGACAGAAAAACACACAATCTCCATTATAATAAGATATATATATATATATATATATATAAAGCGGTGTATGTACGTAGACAGTCTACCAACTAATGAGATTAACTATGTACATATATTTACATCTTAATTAAAAATAAAGATGTATCATTTTTAAAATCGTTTCCCTTGTGAAGCCAAATATCAACAAAGGCGTTGTTACAACGTCTGAAAACAAAACAGAAAGTCTATAACTGATAATGTCTTTAGTTGTTTCATTAAGACTTATTATGTGTTCTTGAGAGTTTCAACGCCCTCTCGACAGGGATTAAAATACGTGGACTGTGTCCTATACTGTAAGATATGACCTACCCACCTATAAAAAGAGGTGACCTTGGTCAAAGAGGTCCTTTCAAAAGTGATTCACTTTAGATAAGAATACTGGATATGACTGCGATTCAAGGATGTCTGCAAGAGTGATCTTAGGTGCTTTGGCATTGTCCCTTCCAGCTGGGAAAATTTGGCTCAGGACCGCTCTCAGTGGAAGCAGGCTCTCTGTAGAGGACTGTTAATGTCTGAAGTCACCCTGGCGCAATACCATGAAGCTAAGAGGTCCAGAAGAAAGCAGCGGCACCAAAGCACCGGCTCATCAACATCTTCAGGGACAGCCTTCACACGCGACATCTGTGGTCAATAATATTTTTCAAACAATGGACTTCACAGTCACAGGAGGCGCTTTAACTTCAGGGGCACAAAAAATATATTATAGTCTTCCGGGACTGAAATTCCAATAGATATGCACAAAGGTCTAAAGAAACATCGCCCTATCGGCTGGGAGTTTGAATAAACCGACTGCACCTCTGCAGAGGTTTAAGTCTGCCCCCAATGGAGCCATATATTGGCTGTGGGTGGTGACTCGTGATGTTTAAGAGTGGAACCCAGGTGGGTAAGCAGTCCATGACATGCAACATTCCACTTTGGCCCTTTCTTGGGCTAGACGGGCGGTCAGAGAGACCCCTCCGTTCAATTGACTGGTCACGTCCAGCCCTAGCACCTATATAATTGCCCCAACCCTATGGCAAGCCGCAACTCTTTTTATAATATGGGTTGTTAAAAGGCCATGTCTGAGGATCTTTATGTCCTCGGTATGATGTTAAACTCTCTCTCTCTGATAGTAAGGTTCCAGTTCTGGAGGTCTGGGGAATGTGGAGCATCCCTTCATCACCATTGTTTCCTAGTCTACTCCGAGTAGTATCTGTTAAGGTCCCATCTATGGGTTAAATAGAAAAAATATTTTTTTATAAAAAAATTGAGTATCCATTAAGAATGAATTTATTTCAAAACTTTGAATGACCAACCGAGGTTGATATGCCGTAAAACAAAACAAACCAAATCTAAAGAAACAAATTTGAAAAAAAAAAAAAAAAAAAAAAAAAAAAACCAGAAAAAAAAATAGGTAATTAAGTTTTAAAAATTCATACAAAAATTAATGGGCGAAAATTTAAAAAAAAAAAGAAATGATCGGTACATCCGTATTTTCTGAAAATAATCATCAGTACGATATGTAGTGGCCAAAATAAATTAAAAAAAACATCGGTGGGAGTTTTCTAAGTTGTAAATGTAAAAAGTACTCAATACCATAAGTAGAGCATGATATATATATATATATATATATATATATATATATATATGTATATATATATATATATATATATAAAATATTTTTTGTGTGATGAAACAAAAAAACCTGGGTAGCTGTCTATAATAAACATTTATCTTTAAAAAACTCAACAAATTATATATATATATATATATATATATATATATATATATATATATATATATATATATGTGTTGATTTTGAGTCTCCGTATGCTGCTAGTGAGTATGTATATTTGAGATATATTTTTGTATCTGTATCGGTTTACTATTCCTGATCGGGAAGAAGGGATGTCACTATCCTGAAAATTTACCACTACGTCTAAATAAAAGAAACTAAAAAAAAAAAAAAAACTACCGAGTTCTCTGATATTTATTCCTGGATTAACATATTATGGTAACAACATTATCATAATATAACACTTTAATGCTTCAGACTAATGCCCAAACCTGGTGTATGTACTTTCAAAAAACGGATACAGATACAAAAATATATCTAATATATATATATATATATATATACACACATATATATGTGTGTGTGGGTGTATATATATATATATATACACTCACACACACACATATATATACACACACATATATGTACATATATACATTTATATATATACACACACACACACACACACACACATATATATATATATATATATATATATATATATATATATGCTGTCAAATAATGTAACTAAACCGGATTCATAGTTATGTCGAATTATGTAATAGAATGTGTTGGAGTTATGCCCTGTAAAATTTCACACATACACAAAAAGAGGAGTTCATGGTATGACATTAGATAGAATTTGATTGTGACACTTCAGTTTTGGACATCTTGGGAGTGTAGAGTACCCCTTCATTGTCAGAAGAACGTAAAAACCTTACAGTAAACCTCTATGCATAAAATAACCCAGGACGGGTTGATACCCCCATTAAAATCCATCAATCTGCTGGATAATTTTCTGTATATAAGGCATGCTGTAATCCACCACTTAAATGTATAGACTCAGCGAGGTCACGTGGTTTAAACCTCAGATAATGAACAAACCGAATACGTGGTTAGTTAAATATCTAATCGCCGATATTGAGTTTGGTGGTATATAGTTTAGTAAATTGTTTTGTTAAATGAATACAACTGCATTTTTTAACACGAAAATATCATAAAATGAGTTCCTAATAACAATTAAGTTCATTTCAAATGATGCGCAAGCACAATTTAGAACACATTTAATGATATTTTCGTATTAAATCATGCAGTTGTACTGATTCGAACAAATTCCTATTTTTAGTGTAGATTTACGGTGAAATAAAAATGGCCGACCAAAACAAAAGGCTTCCTCAAAGTGAAACAAACAACGGGAGGTTACTATCATTTATGTAACTAATGTTCAGATTACCAATTCCCTTTCAGCTTACCAACCTGCAAGAAGAAAGAACCAACTATATTGTGATTTAGACACGACCACGAGCGAGCTTAAATCACATAAAACTAACTACTAACAAAACACTACAGATTTAATCAACATTAGGTGCTCAATGTTTATGGTCTTGTGCCAAACCAAACGAGGTTTAGACTTTAGATATATATACATTTGTTGGATTATTTTCGGTTTATATTTTCGGTATATAGTGTAAGGTTCAACGTTATAATAATATTATAATTGGTTGAACAAAACAAATCCTATGAATGATTCTATATATTCAAAAAAACAATTAAAAGATGATTAAAAAGTGTAATCTTTCTATATGCGTTCTTATTTAATTTTGTTAGTCTTTCTAATTCAGTATATTTCATTACATTAAAAAAAAAACTTACTACCGGAGGGCGCAGTATATATAACGTGTCTGTGTTAGAAAAATTTCTTCCAAGGAGGAAAAAGACTTGTTGAAGTCAACGGTTTCTTTCGGAGATTTTGCAGATATACTTTTCGGTGACATCAAACAATGGCCTTTTAAAGTACGCCTTGAACTATATGAATCCAGTATGAATCCAGTTGGAAATATATTAGTCAATGAGCCAATATATATATATATATATATATATATATATATATATATATATATATATATATATGGGGGTGCATGTGTGTATACACACACACAAACACACACATATATATATATATATATATATATGTATATTTATGGACTCTCTCGTCGATTTTCGACGCATGAGGGTTCACACACACAATGAACGCCCACACAGTGATTTGCTTATAGGGGTGAAGGTTTGTGTTGGACCATCCACACTTTTTGGCACATTCGATAGGAAAGAATTGGTGCATCAAGGGTTGCCACAAACCCAATTAACGACCGACCTCAGGAATTTTGAATTTAGAGTTATACCTCTCCTAGACTGGTTACCTATCCAAGGCTGAAGGTGTGAAATGTAACACAGGACTTTAATATAAGATACAAAGTTATGGACAGCTATGGAGAGTCCATAGAGCAAAGTCACTTACTAGTGGCTGTAATGGGGGCCGAAGCCCCCACACGAGGTATAGACATAAACGTCTAACCCAAGTGTGTGAGTTCCCGGAGAAGAAAGAGGAGGAGAGTTTGAAACAGGCGCTTAAATACAAAAAAAACCTAGTGGTAAAAACGGGAACCCAGAAGGAAGATAACTCTTCCAGGCAAGGGAAGACAACCCAACAATAGTTATTTACTAAGCTTAGCTTAGATATGGCACAGGGCCAGAAGTATGGGGCGCCCAATGAGAATCGAACTCACTAACTTTTGTTGCCTGGTTAGGGGCCACAATAAAGACACAAAGACTGGAAAACAAAGAAAAGTAGTATAAATACATACCAAGAGTCGGTTACACGCGAAGCTGTCTTATCGGCTGTCTGCTGAAATACTAACTCTACCCTAAGTGCAGAACCTGTTATTTATAATTGAAAGAGTTCATGCGTGCGTGGTAAATTACCATAACACTAACGATGTTCTGCAAATCTAGCTTGTTAACCATTACACCATACAAGTTGCCCTTTATTTTCGGTATAGAAGGCGTGCTATCATCCACCGCTTAAACTTATAGACTCAGCGAGGTCACGTGGTTTAAACCCCAGCCAATCAATAGCCCGAATAGCTGGTTAGTTAACTATTTAATCGCTGATATTGACAGCCTCTAATTTGCACGTTATTCGACATTGACGAACGGACCTGTAACAAGGAACAACCAAAGGATCATACCCAACACTAAGGGACACCAAGGAGCAACCAAAGGATCATACCAAACACTTAGCGACACCAATAAACACTCAAAGGATCATACCCAACATTAAGGGACACTAAGGAACATTGACCTCTCTTTAACCCCATGAAAGAGGGTTTAGGAGCCAAACATTATTCTAGTTACGAACAAGTGAAATCTGTAGTGAAGAAGTGGCTCAAAGAACAGTCAACAGAATTTTACGGGGCAGGGATACATGCTTTCATTCGAAGGTGGAACATTGCTATTGAAAGAAACGATGACTGGGGAGAAGTAGGACTGTAATCCACAGAGGACCAGCTTTATTTTGATGTATGATACATGTTCCTGTGTTGGTAATCATACCTGTCCTAAACAAAATGGCATTACTGTTTGACTCACCTCGTACATATTCCTGTGTTGGTAATTATACCTGTCCTAAACTAAATGTCATTACTTTTTGACTAACCCCCGTACATATTCCTGTGTTGGTAATTATACATGTCCAAAACAAAATGGCATTACTTTTTTTATTCACCCCCGTACATATTCCTGTGTTGGTAATTATACCTGTCCTAAACCAAATGGCATTACTTTTTTTTATTCCCCCTCTTACATATTCCTGTGTTGGTAATTATACATGTCCTAAACAAAATGGCATTGCTTTTTGACACACCCTCGTACATATTCCTGTGTTGGTAATTATACATATCCTAAACAAAATGGCATTACATTTTGACTCACCTCGTACATATTCCTGTGTTGGTAATTATACCTGTCCTAAACAAAATGGCATTACTTTTTTCACCAACCCTCGTATAAAATCGAAATCTTTGTCTGAAAACTTTAGTGATATCTTTAAGTTAAATAATTATAGCAAAGAAAGAAATTTAAACAAAAGAAAAATGTAATTAAAATCAAAGAGAGACATTTTAGCTTTTAATTTTGATATCATCATAACAGCTGCTTTACACTGTATGAATCTCACAAACTAAAATTAATCGATTGATTGATTCAATCAAAATAAATTATTCCATGTATTTTTGTTTCATATTTTGAATTTTCGTAATGTCATTTGTCTGGATTTCCAGACTATTGTCCTCATCTTTATTTTTATACACACAATTTATATACAGAAGCTTATTTGTCTGAATTTTTGAGATGAGGCTTGATAATTTGTATTATTTGTATTTTTCAGACTATTGTCCTCATCTTTATTTTTATACTCACAATTTATATACAGAAGCTTATTTGTTTAAATTTTTTAGATGAGGCTTGATAATTTGTATTATTTAGATTTTTTTCAGACTGTTTTCCTCATCTTTATTGTTATATAAACAGCGTTTCGTGTTATATACCTATATACCCTTGTTGCAGGTATATAAACAATGAGTTCTTTTGCTAGAGAGAGAGAGAGAGAGAGAGAAAGAGAGAGAGAGAGAGAGACTGTAGACAGAGATATATTTACACACGTGCATAGATGCATAACTTGTTACTTCTTTCTTTCTTTGGCCATTTGTGATCTCTAGTCGTCTCTTCTATTCCATACCTCCGAACCGCCATGTTGGATTCTATCTCTTCTAGTCTGTTTTTTCTTGTTGGTTCTTTATCTTCTAGCTTGGCCGGTCTTCTAGCTAAGGCATGCGCAATCATTTAACAACGTCTGTTGTCTTTTTAAAAACCTTTATTTACTTAACTAACATCGCGCTCGGAGTTCAGCCGAAGCAAAAGGGTGTCTCTTCTACTTAACATCTCGGCCGTAACCGAGGATCTAACTAGATCTCACGTAACTTCACGTGATTTGCGGTTTCCCGCGCCACTGAGGTCAAAGTTTCCAAACGGTCAGTAGCTTTCCATTTAGGCGCTTTGTATTTTCGCTACACAGTGTTGTCAATAATCTATTCTACCATAGATTATGCAACATTCGGCCGATGTTCCATCCGACCTTCTTCGGGTATTTTCTTGTCGGACTCTGGAATCTTTTGTCGAACTCATGAGCCAGCTAGTTTTACCATGACAACACTATTCCTGTATCCCCCTCCACACACAGACACACTCCCTCTATCTCTCTCTCACACACACACACACACACACACAAATGTATATATATATATTATATATATATATATATATATATATATATATTAAGAAAATTGAAAAAAAACAGGTTTAAATAAATTGAGTGGTAAGTTTATTAGCCGACGCTGCGGTGTTTCGATTTATTAATTAGATCTTCTTCAGGGCATTTGTTGATATAAGGAAAGGTAATAAAAAATGTTATCACTGAACTCCGAAACGAACGTTGATCCATTGGGGTATATTGTTATCTTTCTTTAACCATGACCGGTTATAAGTGTTAAGCTGTGTTGATTATTCTATTTTATTATAACCTGTGGTCTGGATTGAACCTGCAACCTATATGGCGCAATGGATATAAGGGTTGAGTAAATACAGTTTTTAAGTAACAATCATCTGTAGGTTGCAGGTTCAATCCTGGCCACGGGCGATAATAACATAGAATACTTAACACCGCTTAACACTTGTACTCAGTCATGGTTAGCGGAAAAAGAGAACTATCTACCCCAATGGATTAAATAAAGGGTTCGGTTCGAAGTTCAGTAAAGGCTCTTGATTAGGACATGAAGGCTCACGAGTTCGACGAGAAACACCTGCAGAATGCATAAAGATGAGGACCACAGTTCAAAAAAATTTCATAATGTCATTTTTCATTATCATCATCATCATTGCACTGACCACAGGTTTCCATGACTCTCTTTCTTTCTCTCTCTCTCTCTCTCTCTCTCTCTCTCTCTCTCTCTATATATATATATATATATATATATATATATATATATATAGGCTAGTGGTTAGAATCGTGGAAAATGGACTCGTCGATTCGAGTTCAATTCCTAGACGAAGCTGTTGGCATTTCACAAAGCGCTAATACCCTTGGGAAAGGTATGGACCCATATATTCTCCCTCCAGCTATGGGTTAAATAGTAAGGGCAGAGTGGGCTCTTCAGCCTTGGGTAGGTAACCAGTCTAGGAGAAGGATAACTCTGAATTCAAAATTCCTGAGGTCAGTCGTTGATTGGGTTTGTGGCAACCCTTGATGCACCAATTCTTTCCTATCGACTGTGCCAAAAAGTGTGGATGGTCCAACACAAGCCTTCACCACTATAAACAAATCCCTGTGTGGGAGTTCATTGTGTGTATGAACCCTCATACGTCGAAAATCGACGGGAGAGTCCATTATTATTATATATATATATATATATATATATATATATATATATATATATAATATAGGTAATTATGAACTTGTTTAGTAAATTAGGGTGTCCCAGAAAAAAAGAACCCACAAATTTTGTAATAAAACTGTTAATTTTCCAATTAAACAAATAAATTAGGGTTTAGGGTTAGGGTTAGGGTTAGCGTTGGGGCTTAGGGTTTAGGGTCTAGGGTTAGTTTAATGGGAAAATAAATAAATAATTTGGGTTCTGTTTTTTCTTGATCAGTCTTGTCCACAGGAAAATGTCAATTATGATTTTGTTATTACTTCTCCAGGGTGTCGTGTTCATCTTACTTAGATGGTCTGTGCGATGGGAGGTAAGTGGCAGTACAGCTGGGTTTTTTGTGCGATATTGCTACCAGGATTCCTTAGTTAATTCAGAATGATACAAAAGCTAAACATAAATCTAAAACGAGTCATATGAAAATGCATTCAATTGTTACATAATGCTTAGGCATAGCCTATCATTTTAGCAAGCAGTGTAGAGTAACTTGAAATAACAGTATACTGTGGATTTCTTGGTTAATTCAGAATGATACAAAAGCGAAACATAAGTCTAAAACGACTCATATTAAAATGCATTCAAGTGTTACATAATGCTTAGGCATAGCCTCTCATTTTATCAAGTAGTGTAGAGTAACTTGAAATAACGGTGTTCATTCTATCAATATATTTCGTGTCAAACGATTCTTGTTAATACGTTCATATGATGTCGTTTCTCAGTTTCTTTTCTTTTTATTTAAAAGTATTAGACAATCTGTCTCGTCTGGTGGTGATAATATGAAACATTAACACTATGTCATTTGTCTAAATTTTACAATTTCTTCAATTTCTAAAAGAAAAAAACTTGCCTTGTCGGCGGTGATTAGGATTTCCTACTTAATTCAGTTCTCATATTGACCAATAATAATGATACAAAAGCGAAACATAAATCTAAAACGAGCCATATGAAAATGCATTCAATTCTTACATAATGCTTAGGCATAGCCTATCATTTTAGCAAGTAGTGTAGAGTAACTAGAAATAACAGTATACTATGCATTTCTTAGTTAATTCAGAATGATACAAAAGCAATACATAAATCTAAAACGAGTCATATGAAAATGCATCCAATTGTTACATAATGCTTAGGCAAAGCCTATCATTTTAGCAAGTAGTGTAGAGTAACTTGAAATAACGGTGTTCATTCTATCAAGATGTTTCGTGTCAGACGATTCTTGTTAATACTGTCATGTGATGTCGTTTCTCAGTTTTTTTCTCTTTATTTAAACAGACTATATTACAACACGCACGACCGTAAAGAAACTGGATATGATTAAGCAACGTTTAAAACTATTAGACAATCTGTCTCGTCTGGTGGTGATAATATGAAGCATTAACACTATGTCATTTGTCTAATTTTTTCCATTTCTTGAATTTCTAAAAGAAAAAACTTGTCTTGTCGGCGGTGATTAGGATAAACCTAAAACGAGTCATATTAAAATGCATTCAAGTGTTGCAAAAGGCTTAGGCATAGCCTGTCATTTTAGCAAGTAGTGTAGAGTAACTTGAAATAACGGTATACTGTGGAAAATACAGTACCGAAGTCAGATTACTGTATTGGTTGTTAGAGACAGTTGTGGTACTATTTAACCTATGGTTGTAGAAGAACAGAAGTGACATTATTTAACCCATACTTAAAGAAAATGAGTAGTCTTACTATTTAACCCATAATTGGGAAAAGAGTAGCGGTAATATTCAACCCATAGTTGGGGAAGAACAGTAGTGGTAATATTTAACCCATAGTTAGAAAAAAGAGTAGCGGTACTATTTAACCCATAGTTGTAAAAAGAGAGTAGTGTAATATTTAACCATAGTTGGAGAAAAAGAGTAGCGGTATATTTACCCATAGTTGTAAAAGAAGAGTAGTGGTAATTTTAACCCATAGTTGGAGAAAAGAAGTAGCGTACTATTTAAACCCATAGTTGTAAAGAAGAGTAGTGGTAATATTTAACCCATAGTTGGAGAAAAAGAGTAGCGGTACTATTTAACCCACAGTTGTCGAAGAACAGTAGTGATAATATTTTACCCATACATGGAGAAGAACAGTAGTGGTAATATTTAACCCATAGATGGAGAAAAAGAGTAGCTGTACTATGTGACCCATAGTTGTAGAAAACAGTAGTAGTAATATTTAACCAATAGTTGTAGAAAAAGAGTAGTGGTAATATTTAACCTATAGTGTCTCTTGGCCTATTCGGTAACTTTCTTGGAATTTCTAAGCCATCACTTATTTTAATCCACCGGGATAGATTGAGCTCATTCCTTGTTCATGCTATTAAGATGTCTCGTGTCAGGTGATTCTTGTTAGTTAATACGTTAATGTGATGTCGTTTGTAATTTTTTCTTCTCTTTATTTAAACAGACTATATTACAACACGCACAACCGTAAAGTAACTGGATAGGATTAAGCATTAAAAAAATTAAGCATTAGACAATTTGTCTCGTCTGGTGGTGATAATATAAAGCATTAACACCATTTGTATAAATTTTTCCATTTCTTGAATTTCTAAAAGAAACTAATTGCCCTGTCGACGGATCTTAGAATACACTGGTAGTATTCCATGCAGAGAGATAACAACCACACAAAAAGGCGTGTTCTGAGTATGAACACTTAGATTATACTTCTGATAATCTTGGGAGTTTTGAGTAACCCTTCATTGACATTACTCACAGGTACTTTAAATATACGCTTCTACATTTGAGGCGTGTCAGTTGTCGTCAGTGATGTAGTATGCATGGGTCACTGGGAAGTTTCGGGTCTTTCAACATCAGATTTCGCTCGCAAGGGCTGATCCTATCAGAGATGATCAAAACTCTGATCAACCACCAATTGAGACGCTAACAGACGTTTGACTTTTTATAGTTTTATAGTTTTTGGACGATTGTAAAATTCTCTACCACGACTCTGATTGGCTGGCACTAACAACCAATACACTCTAATCTGGAGTGGTAGTTCCTGTTAATCGGGGACACTTAGCATAAGGTAAGTTTGGACCCGTTAA
This sequence comes from Doryteuthis pealeii, assembly GCA_023376005.1. Lineage (NCBI taxonomy): Eukaryota > Metazoa > Mollusca > Cephalopoda > Myopsida > Loliginidae > Doryteuthis > Doryteuthis pealeii. The sequence goes on from CM042169.1 coordinate 26,121,097, forward strand.
TCCAACTTCACTGCATTAATTTAAATAAAGTTAAATATTTTTACTGACTGCTTATATAGAATATTGCATCAGTGATGCTGATAGCTTTTTGATTTAGTGCGTCCTGGGACGAACATATTTGCTTTGATTGAGTCCCGGGGAAATTTATGGGTCCCAATTAAAGTTTCATAATAGTGTATTTTTTTTATTTATGATCTGAGGAAACAACTAAAGCCGCCCAATTCTACTTTAACCTATCCTGTATAATTACTTGTATGATTATAACCTGTATATTAACCTGTACAATTATAACCTGTTAATTATAACCTGTATAATTACCTGTACCTGTATAATTATAACCTGTATAATTAACCTGTACAATTATAACCTGTATAATTATACCTGTATAATTAACCTGTATATAATAAATTATAACCTGTACAATTATAACCTGTAATAAAAATAACCTGTATAATTAACCTGTACAATTTAATGTATAATTATAACTGTATAATTAACTGTATATAAACCTGTATAATTAAATTAACCTGTTACATTATGAACCTGTATAATTATACCTGTATAATTACCTGTATAATTATAACTGTATAATTATAACCTGTTATAATTATAACCTGTATATTATAACCTGTATAATTACCTGTACATTTGTAACCTGTACAATATAACTGTATATTAACCTGTATAATTATAACCTGTATAATTATAACCTGTATAATTATACCTATAATTATAACTGTATAATTCTAACTGTACAACATTATACCTGTATAAATTAACGTTAAATTATAACCTGATAAATTATAAAAACTTCCTGTTAATCTAAAAAATATTGAAATTCGTTTCTAAGAAAATATTGAAATGTATTTACAGTTCCTGAAATGGTGAGGGAAGTAAAAAAGAAAAAAACTGGGACGCATGGGTACGATTTGACTGCGCCCTTTTCGATTTTTGTGCGTCAGGGACGCAGGAAACGTAAAAGTCAGCATCTCTGTTGCATAATAATCATTTAAGGGGTAGGAAGAGGTTTTAGGTGTTTTATGGTTTAATGTAAGTGAAATTCTCGGTGCGCGTTCTTTGGGTTTTTGCTTTGTATCCCATCTCATTTTGGTGGTCGCGCTGAAAGAGGAATTTAGGAACGAAAAAGAAAGAGATAAAGGCAGGAGGTGGTTTTATGACTTAGGCTTTATTGACCGGGTCATAGTCGCTTGTAGCAAGGGAATATCTCCTTGGCTATTAGGAGCGACTAGACCAGTTACGTCCTAAATTTGAATAGTCGAGATATCCTTTTAAGGGGTTGGGGGGTCAGTTCTTTTTGTCGCACATGCGCGGAGGGTTCTTCCTGTGAAGGCCCGTGGGAGTTTGTTGTTTTTCTTAATTCTAATTTTATTTTAGTTTTATTTTAATCCCCACATATTCTAATTTATTAATACTAGTTCAAAATAAAAAACACACCCTCCGAGCGATGTAAAAATAGATTTTTGAAACATATTGCCTGAGGGGTGGGAGTAAAAAAATTCAATGTCAGCGAGTTTGTACCCTAAGTAAGTAAAATAATCAAATTCATTAAAGAATTAAAAAATAAAACAATTTGAAATGTAAACTTTAAATATGTATTAAAATAAAACAAACTATGTATAGATATATAATACCAGTCATGTATTTATTAAAACTTGTTTTAAAAAACAATGAGGACTGTCTAATGTAGCATGTTCAAATTTTGAATGTATTTATTCTGTTATGACGATTTTGGGTAAGGTGACGTAGGCAGTGACGTAATTTTGTTACAGACAAAAACCGGAAGCGAATCTCCATTATAAATAGATATTAATTTTCTAAATTGAAAGTAGTTTTCATGTTGAACTTTAAAGTTGCTTTTGGTGGAATTTTTAAGCAAGTATTAAGTTTTTAATCAAAATTATGATTTACTGTAAATATTTTCAAATTTTGAAAATAATTGTATTTCAAATTAGAAAGTCAATATTTTGTACAGACTGATCGTATATCATCAAATGAATTTAAATATTTTTCTAGTTGTATAGTTTTTGTTTGCTAATGTAAAGATCAGGGAATATGGCTTGCAGCTTAAGTCAATAATGAATAATAGTAATAATATAACAAAATAATAATAATAATTAAGTCATACATACATTACACGCACACACAGAGATTATTATAAAAAAAAATAATTTTCGGTGAAGGAAAAAGAAAGAAGAAAAAATGAACAAGTCACAAGAAGAGAAGAGAAGAAGAAGAAGAAGAAGAAGAAGAAAGAAGAAATGAACAAATTCAAAAGAAGAAGAAGAACAGTCACAAGAAGAAGAAGAAGAAGAAGAGAACAAAACAAGAACAAGAAGAAGAAGAAGAAGAAGAAGAAGAAGAAGAAGAAGAAGAAGAAGAAATTCAAAGAAGAAGAAAAGAAAGAAGAAGAGAAGAAGAAGAAGAAGAAGAAGAAGAAATCTCAAGAAGAAGAAGAGAAGAATGAACAGTCCACAAAAAGAAGAAGAAGAAAAAGAAGAACAACAAGAACAAGTCCAAGAAGAAGAAGAAGAAGAAGAAGAAGAAGAAGAAGAAGAAGAAGAAGGAAGAAAATGAACAAATCTCAGAAGAAGAAGAAGGAATGAACAGTACAAAATAAGAAGAAAAGAAGAGAAGAACAAAACCAGTCACAAGAAGAAAAGAAAAAAAGAAGAAGAAGAGAAGAAGAAGAATCTCAAGAAGAAGAAAGAAAGAGAAGAAGAAGAAGAATCTCAAGAGAAGCAAGAGAAGAAGATGACAGTCACAAAAAGAAGAAGAAGAAAAAGAAGACCAACAAGAACAGTCACAAGAAGAAGAAGAAAGAAGGAAGATAGAAGAAGAAAAGAAGAAGAAATCTCAAGAAGAGAAGAGAAGAAGAAGAATGAACAGTACAAAAAGAGAAGAAGAAAAAGAGAAGAACAACAAGAAACAAGTCACAAGAGAAGAAGGAAGAAGAAGAAGAAGAAGAAGCAATCTCAAGAAGAAGAGAAAAGAGAAGAAAGAAGAAGAAGAAATCTCAAGAAGAAGAAGAAGAAGAAGAGAATGAACAAGTCACAAAAAGAGAAGAAGAAAAAAAAAAAAGAAACAAGAACAAGTCACAAGAAAGAGAAGAAGAAGAAGAAGAAGAAGAAGAGAAAGAAATTCAGAAGAAGAAGAAGATAAGAAAGAAGAAGAGAAGAAATCTCAAGAGAGAAGCGAAGAAGAAGAGAACAAGTCACAAAAGAGAAGAAGAAAAAGAAACAACAAGAACAAGTCACAAGAAGAGAAAGAAGAAGAAGAAGAGAAGAAGAAGAAGAAGAAGAAATCTCCAGAAGAAGAAGAAGAAGAAGAGAATGAACAAGTCAGCAAAAGAAGTAAGTAAAGAAAGAGAACAACAAGAAACAAGTCACAAGAAGAAAGAAGAAGAAGAAGAAGAAGAAGAAGAGAAGAAATCTCCAGAAGAAGAAGAAGAGAAGAAGAATGAACAAGTCACAAAGAAGAAGAAGAAAAAGAAGAACACAAGAACAAAGTCACAAGAGAAGAATGAAGAAGAGAGAAGGAGAAGAAGAAGAAGAAGAAGAAGAAGAAGAAATCCTCAAGAAGAAGAAGAAGAAGAGAAGAAGAAGAAATTCAAGCAAGAAGAGAAGAAGAAGAAGAATGAACAAGTCACAAAAAGAGGGAGAAGAAGAAGAAAAGAGAACACAAGAACAAGTCAAAGAAAAGAAGCAGAAGAAGAAGAAGAAGAAGAAGAAGAAGAAATTCAAAGAAGAAGAAGAAGAAGAAGAATGAACAAGTCACAAAAGAAGAAGAAGAAAAGAAGAACCAATAGAAAAGTCACAGAAGAAGAAGAAGAAGAAGAAGAAGAAGAAGAAGAGAAGGAAAAAAAATCTCAAGAGAAAGAGAAGAAAGAAGAAGAAGAAATCTCAAGAAGAGAAGAGAAGAAGAAGAAATGAACAGTCACAAAGAAGAAGAAGAAAGAAGAAAACAAGAACAAGTCACGAAGAGAGAGAAGAGAAAGAGGAAAAGAAGAAGAAGAAAAGAAGAAGAAGAAGAAAAGAAAGAAATACAAGAAGAAGAGAATCTCAAGAAGAAGAAGAAGAAGAAGAAGGAAGAAGAAGACGAAAGAAATCTCAAGAAGAGAAGAAGAAAGAATGACAAGTAAAAGAAAAGAAGAAGAAAAGAAGAACAACAAGAAAAGGTCAAAGAAGAAGAAGAAGAAGAAGAAGAAGAAGAAAGATCTCAAGAGAGAAGAAGAAGTAAGAAGAATGACAAGTCACAAAGAAGAAGAAGAAAAAGAGAAACAACAAGAACAAGTCACAAGAAGAAGAAGAAGAAAGAGAAGAAGAAGAAGAAGAAATCTCAAGAAGAAGAGAGAAGAAGAAGAAGAAGAAGAAAATTCAAAGAAGAAGAAGAAGAAAGAGAAGAATGAACAAGTCCACAAAAAGAAGCAAGAAAAGAAGAACAACAAGAACAAGTAACAGAAAGAGAAGAAGAAGAAGAAGAAGAAATCTCAGAGAAGAAGAAGAAGAAGAATGAACAAGTCCAAAAGAAGAAGAAGAAAAAGAAGAACACAAGAACAAGTCACGAGAAGAAGAAGAGAAGAAGAAGAAGAAGAAGAAATCTCAGAGAGAGAAGAAGGAAGAAGATAGACAAGTCACAAAAAGAAGAAGAAGAAAAGAAGAAACAAGAACAAGTCACCAGAAGAGAAAGAAGAAGAAGAGAAGAGAAGAGAAGAGCAATCTCAGAGAGAAGAAGAGAAGAAGAAGAAAAATCTTCAAGAAGAAGAAGAAGAGAAGAAGAATGAACAAGTCAAAAAAGAAGAGAAAAAAAGAACAACCAAGAAACAGTCACAAGAAGAAGAAGAAGAAGAAGAAGAAACAATAATCATCATGTATGATATATTTACTAACATCAGGCCACGTGTACGATGTGCACAAGGTTAATTTTTAAGCGGAATCCTGCTGATTTGAATTCTGTGGATTACTTATTCTACACTGATTGCCTAACCAAACCCAAAGAACCCAGGAGGCCCTAATTGTACCCATAGCTTGACGGAGAACAGATGGATTTATGCTTTCCCCAATTGCATTAGGGCAAAGTGCAACACAAACGACACGTTCAGCATTTGAAGCCATTCCAATTTCTACGACGAAAACCTTTACAAAAAATTCGCCCCATGACATATAATATATATATATATAACTATACTATATATTATATCTCAATACGTATCGCGCAGTTGGGACGGATATCCATGTCGTTCTGCTCGCAACCTGCCCTATCATATCATCGACTCTGGATAGTTCTCTCCGATTTTTCTTTTCGTTTTTCTCTCATTTTTGTTCCTTCTTTTTTTTCTCTTTTTCTTCCTTCTTCTTTTCTGTTCACCTCTC
>CM042169.1:26126586-26139086 GCA_023376005.1 Doryteuthis pealeii
AAACAGAGAGAGATAGGGTGATTTAAATTAGCTTTCACTACGAAGCATATAAGCAATGATCGTTTTCTTGCAAACTAGATCTCTCTGTGATCGTAAAATATATAAACATGTATTTTATAGTTTAAACACCTACCCCCATTGTCAAAGTGGCCGAGAGGTTAAGAAATCAGTCTTGCAAAAAGTCAGTCGGAGTTCACCCCTAGCCAGGGATAGTTGTTGTGTCTAGTCACACTGAAGAGGCGTGAAACGCCGAAACACGTGTCTGTGGATGACTAGTTAACATATATATATATATATATATATATATATATATATATATATATACAAAAGTTTAAATATATAATACTTTATTTGGTATTCAACTAATTCGTTTAATTAGCTGATCACCAAATATGATATTATCTAAACTTTTATACAAATTTAGTTGTACCAAAGACTTGTATATATATATGTATATATATATATATATATATTTGAGATATATTTTTGTATCTGTATCCGTTTTGTGGAAGTACATATACCAGGTTTAGGCATTAGTGTGAAGCATTAAAGTGCTATATCTTATTATAATGGAGATTGTGTTTTTTTCTGTCTGTAACCGAAACTATATTACTACTCAAGTCACAATTCCCTTCGTTATTTACATCACATTCTCCATGATTTTATTTTTTATTTAAACCTCACTTATCAATAAAATTGTTTTACATTATTAATACTGTTAACCATATCTACATATTAACAACATGCAATTGTATTTATATATACAATAAAATAGCGGTTTACAGTGTAAACGGGAAGGCTAATTTGCATATTGATATTAAAAATGTGATTTTAATAAATATGTGCTTAGTATTATTGATTTCTAACCGTTTGGTTTTATTTTAATCAATATAAGCAAAAATCTCTTCAATGAATCTTAAATGAAATCCATTAACAAGAAAAAATAACTGTCATTTTATTATTTACTTCCTGTTTTAACTAAATATTTAAATTAGAAAAAAATAACAATGAAAGACGGGAGTGATGGAAGAGTAAGTTTCGGTTGTTCTATTTTTTCGATTATACTCCCTCTGTTTCAAATCATTTTATCTGCATTCTTATTTAGTTTCATTAGGCTTTCTAATTTAATACGATATTTTATTACATTAAAACTTAAATACTTGCACCCGGAGGGTGCATATATTTGCTAGTTATGATAATGTAGTTACCATAATATATTCATCAATATCAAAATCAACAACATATATATATATATATATATATTATATATATATATATATATGTATATATATATATATATATATAATATATAATATATATATATATATATAATTGTGTATGTTATGTTCTTGTGAACGTTGTTTATTTAGTCTTTTGAAGCATTGAAGAACAAAAACAAGAAAAACAGAACAAATCAGAATATATATATATATATATATATATATATATATATATATATATATATATATATATATACAAAAGTTTAAATAATATAATACTTTATTTGGTATTCAGCTAATTCGTTTAATTAGCTGATCACCAAATATAATATGATATCAAAACTTTCATACAAATTTAGTTGTACCAAAGACCTGTATATATATATATATATATATATATATATATATATATATATAAGATATATTTTTGTATCTGTATCCGTTTTGTGGAAGTACATATACCAGGTTTGGGCATAAGTGTGAAGCATTAAAGTGCTATATTATGATAATGTAGTTACCATAATATATTCATCAATATCAAAATCAACAACATATATATATATATATATATATATATATATATATATATATAGGTATATGTAAAAACACAATTTTTTTGCGATGAAACAAAGAAAATACAGTGCTCAATCACAGTTTGTAAGAGCTAATATTTATTTATTTTACAATGTTTTCACAGATCAATGTTCATTATTAACAGCGACCGCGGTTTTATGCTAAATAGCAATCATAAGGCTGTGGAGCAAGATCCTATGGTGTTTGTTGGAGTTCTTTACTCAATGTCATATTTTGGATTGTAAATAACGTCGGTTAGTTTTGCGGACGCTGTTATAGTCCAGAACTACAAAAATAAATATATATATATATATATATATATATATATATATATATATATATATATATATATATATATATATATATATATATATAAAATGTGTATGTTATGTTCTTGTGAACGTTGTTTGTTTGGTGGTTTGAAGCACGGGAAAAAAAAGAACAAAAACAAGAAAACAGAACAAAAATCAGAATATATATATATATATATATATATATATATATATATATATATATATATATATATAAGTGTGTGCGTGTGTGTGTGTGTGTAAGGTAATTCAAATGATTGGTACGTAAGGGATGATTCTATTTGGGATCTTCGAAATCTCACTGTACAATTATACTGTTGTAGGTGTAATCATACATACTCATTCAAAGATTTTTTTTATAAATCTCTAAAAAGAGCTCAATGTATAATAATAAATAAATTAATTATATACTGAGCAATATTTAACTTTCAAAGAAAGAAAAACTTAACAAACCGTCATCCCGTTATATTCTATTTCAACCAGAGACTAGTGATCTACAGACACCGTGTCGACGTATCACGTCTCTTCAGTGTGGTGCTAGACATTAGCAGTCTACCTCCAGCCGGGATGAAAGCCAGATCAATTCATCATCTGTCAACTCCCACAGACTGGGACGAGGATTTTAACTGATGAATACATACTTATGTATATATGTTAAGGCTACAAGAGAGGGCTTCATCCGTTTTATAGGAGAGCATTACTTTGATGCTTAGTCGGTGGTCGTCAGCTCAACCCACCAAGGGTAGGGAACATAACAACAAAAAACGATTTAGAGTCGCATCCTGCTAGTGCGAAGGGGTTGGGGGTAAAAAATTAATAATAATAATAATAATAATAACCAGATTATGCGGTAATAGAGATGAGATTGTAAACCATGTACTATGCGAATGTAGCAAACTAGCACAACGGGAGTACAAAACTAGACACGAATGGGTTGGGAAGCTGATCCACTGGGAATTATGCAAAAAAATAAATTTTGACCATACAACAAAATGGTATATGCATAAACCAGAATCTGTTCTTGAGAAAGACACGCATAAAATTCTCTGGGACTTTGAAATAAAAACGGATCACCTTATCCCAGCAAGAAGACCAGACCTAGTGTTGATAAACAAAAAAGAAAGAAGTTGTCAACTGGTGGATTTTACAGTGCCAGCAGATCACAGGGTGAAGCTAAAGGAAAATGAAAAAATGGACAAATACCTGGACCTTGCCAGAGAACTGAAAAAGTTATGGCATATGAAAGTGAAAGTGATATCAATTATAGTTGGTGCACTTGGAACGGTCCCATAATAATTGGAAAAAGGTTTGGAAAATCTGGAAATAAGAGGAAGGATTGATAATATTCAGAACACTGCACTGCTGCAATCTGCCAGAATACCCAGAAGAGTCATGGAGACCTGAGGAGACTTGCTGTCACTCAGACTCCAGTGAAAGACCACCAGCTAATACTGATGTGAAAACTCAAAAGGAGTAAATAATAATAATAATAATAATAATAATAATAATAATCTGTAACAAATAATGATAGTTTCAAGTAATTATTCATACGGTATCAATGCTGGCTGGTTGGTTGGTTGGTTGGTTTGACGGCACGTCAACTCTTGTTGGGTTATTTTATGCCGAAGACGTTTTTATTTTATTCATTCTAGTTGGGTATTCAACATTTTTTAAAGATCATTTTATTTTCAAACACATTTTAAAACTTGTCTTTTATCTATTTAACCCATAAAATAGACGCTAACATGTCAGAGTGGACCTGGAAGTAATTTAAATTTATATAGATTTGTTTAATCCCCGAAAATAATTAAAAATGCAATATAAAGAATTGGTCTTTGCTGATTTGAAGAATTTCACATTGGACCAGAAAAGCCTTCAGCTCGTCTCGTGGCACCGTCCAATATTCTTATGTATCCAATATTCAATGAAATACAACTCAGCTCGTAATTAAAATGTCCAGTGATATGAGATCGAGTAACAGAAGAGTGTGTAAATGGTGTGAAACCAAATCGGATTGGTCGGCCATTAACATGACTTTGCTGGCAGGTACAGACATTGTTAGGAGGTCATAATTGCGCTGCCCAATGTTATTCAGATCGATGAACATGTTGACTGCTGTAAATGGACTTTCGTGCATCGATTTGAAGACAAATTCACCCAAGTAACAGATTTCATGTAAACTTTTTACAGGTAGAAATTTTATCTTCAAGCTTAAGATTTTCTTGCGTGCATCCAGGCTATTCTATGAACACTAAACACACACCAACTTCCTGGTTATCTATATCTATCTATATATATTAAAAATAATCTTTGGTATGTACGTATCGATGTATAACTCAGAAAAGGGATGTTACTCAGATTCGAAATCTTGCATATACCTTAATATCCCTATACCTAAGAAACACAACAAATTTAGTTATTGATTTCTACTGATCAAGGGTTATAATTAATTAATTAAACAAAAATCAATAGATTTGCGATAATCGGGGAATAGCTGCTGCTAATATAAAAAAAATCGATTGGTGCTGCTTATCGGGAAGAATTGAACATTTTGGTGGAGTCTAATTTTTGCAGGTAGAAATTTTATCTTCAAGCTTAACATTTCTTTGCGTGCATCCAAGCTATTCTATAAACACTAAACACACATCAACTTCCTGGTTATCTATATCTATCTATATATATTTAAAATAATCTTTGGTATGTACGTATCGATGTATAACCCAGAAAAGGGATGTTACTCAGATTCGAAATCTTGCATATACCTTAATATCCCTTTAACTAAGAAACCCACCAAATGTGGTTATTGATTTATTCTGATGAAGGGTTTAAATGATTAATTAAACAATAATCAAACTATTTGTGATAATCGTGACATGGCTGCTACTGCTAATTAAAAAAAAACATCGGTGGCTGCTGCCTATCGGGAAGAATTGAATATTTTGGTGGAGTCTAATTTTTGCAGGTAGAAATTTTATCTTGAAGCTTAACATTTCTTTGCGTGCATCCCGGCTATTCTATAAACACTAAACACACACCAACTTCCTGGTTATCTATATCTATCTAAATATATAAATTAAAGTTTGGTATGTACGTGTCGACGTATACCTCAGAAAAGGGATGTTACTCAGATTCGAAATCTTGCATATACATTAATAACCCTATAACCAAGAAACACACCAAATTTGGTTATTGATTTCTACTGATTAAGGCTTATAAATAATTAATTAAACAATAATCAAGCGATAATCGTGGCATGGCTGCTGCTGCTAATATAAAAATAATTCGGTGGCTGCTGCCTATCATGAAGAATTAAAAAATATGGTGTAATCTAATTTTTACAGGTAAAAATTTTATCTTCAAGCTTAACATTTCTTTCCGTGCATCCAGACTATTTTATAAACACTAAACACACACCAACTTCCTGGTTATCTATATCTATACATATATAAAAGGCAGTGTGTGTGTGTGTGTGTGTGTATGTGTGTGTGTGTCCTGAGGAAACTATGAAAATAAAACAATTTATAACAAAGTAAATATATATAAACCTTCACTATCACCAGCATTCTGAACAAAAATAGTGAAGGTTCGATTTATATCCGTGAAGATAATTAAAAAATAAAATCGAAGTCCCAGAGAATTTTATGCGTCTCGTTCTCAAGGACAGGTCTAGGTTTGTGCATATACTATTTGGTTGTATGATAAGAATTTCTAGCACAATTCCCAGTGGATTACTTTTCATACAGAGTCGTGCCTAGTCTTGTAGTCTCTTTGGGCTAGTTTGCTGCATTCGCTTATTATATGGTTGACCGTTTCGTCTCTATCTCCACACATTCTGCATTTACTATTCCTTTGCGTCTTATCTATTTTTCCCTTTATATAGTTTGTTCTAATGGCATTGTCTTGTGCTGCGATTATAAGTGATTCGGTTTCTCTTTTGAGGTTTCCTTTTCTTAGCTATGTCGATATCTTCTGATGTGATATCTCCTGAATTTGACGCTTGAAGTACCCCTGTAGTTCTTTTTCTTCCCATTTCTGTTTTATAGTTTTTGCTGTATTTCTGTTTGTCAATGTATTGCAATTGCTTTTTCTGGATGCTGCAATTAGTCTTTCCTTACTGTTATTAGTGTAGTCGTCAAGTGCTCAAGTCTTCAATGTTGGCAAGACCCCTTCTCCCCACTTTCCTTGGCACATAGCGTCTGTCTGTGTCGTCTCTCGGATGGAATGCCTTGTGCGTGGTCATCAGTTTCCTTGTCCTTTGGTCCATCTGTCGGAGCTCCTCTCTTGTTAATTTTAGGTCCCGAGTATCTTATAAGGGGGACCGCCTATGTGTTTATTCCCTTGATAAGCTTTCTGCTACATAGCTTGGTTTCTGGGAGATTTCTTGTTCTTCTGAAGTATTCATTTCTTACGTTTTCTTTCATTTCTATTTGTTTGATGGCGTCCGCTTCTAATATTCCCAGGTATCGGTAGTTCTCTTTGTCTCTAAGGGTCCTAATTTCTTCTCGATTCGGTAGTTCTATTCCATCCGCCTTTGCTTCTCCAGTAGTGTCCAGCATGCCTTGTCCGTTTCACTCTGATTGTTTGTGAGAGGGGTGTAGGTGGCCATACAGCTGCTTCCTTGTGGGTGTTATTTTCACGACTTGTTCATGTGCAGACCCCATCTCTGGAAGCCAACACATGGACATGCTAATGTGGGCCACCCACCAAGGAAATACATTGACCAACTATGCGAGGATGCTGGATGCTGCATAGAGGACCTCCCAGGGACAATGAATTATAGAGAAGGTTGGCGAGAAATTGTCATGGATATCTGTGTTGATTGCGTGACATGATGATGATGATTCCATTCACCGTTACAGTCATAACTAACATGGCGCACTTGTCGATGCCGAACTCGATACCTATATCTTGGCTGTATATTCTTCTTCTTCTTCTTCTTCTTCTTCTTCTTCTTCTTCTTATTATTATTATTATTATTATTATTATTGTTGTTGTACCGGCCGTTCCTACAGTGGAGAATATACACCGGTTCTCACTATAAATAGTGAGACACCGAGTGAAAAGGTTGTACTGTTACCGTTAACGGCAAGCTAGCCGTTCCTGTACCATTATTGTAAATACACTTGTCTTATTTTACCCTACCTCGACTTGACTTCTTTTTTACTGTTGGATTAACATCACAACAATTATTATTATTATTATTATTATTATTATTATTATTCATACTCCCTCTTCTTCTTCTTCTTCTTCTTCTTCTTCTTCTTATTATTATTATTATTATTATTATTATTATTATTATTCACTCCTTTTGAGTTTTCACATCAGCGTTAGCTGATGGCCTTTCCCTGGAGTCTGAGTGACAACAAGTATCCTCAGGTCTCCAGGACTCTTCTAAGTATTCTGGCAGATTGCAACAATACAGCAGTCTGGATGGTTTCAATTCTTTCTCTGATTTCCAGATTTTCCAGTCTTTTTCCAAGCTGTTGGGACCGTTCCAAGTGCACCAACTACAACTGGTATCACTTTGACCATCATATTCCATAACTTTTTCAATTCTTGTCAAGGTCCAGGTATTTGTCCATTTTTTCATTTTCCTTTAGCTTCACTCTGTGATCTGCTGGAACTGCAAAATCCACCAGTTAACGAGTTCTTTCTTTTTTGTTAATCAACACTAGGTCTGGTCTTCTTGCTGGGAGAAGGTGATCCGTTTTTATCTCAAAGTCCCAGAGAATTTTATGCGTTTCGTTCTCAAGAACAGATTTTGGTTTATGCATATACCATTTTTTTGCATGGTCAAAATTTAATTTTTTGCATAATTCCCAGTGGATCCCTTTCCCAACCCATTCGTGTCTAGTTTCGTATTCTCGTTGTGCTAGTTTGCTACATTCGCAGAGTATATGGTTAACAGTCTCATCTCTATTACCGCAAAGTCTACATTTACTATTTTGTTGGGTCTTATCAATTTTCGCTTTGATGTAGTTCGTCCTTATGGCATTATTTTGTGCAGCAATTATAAGTGATTCTGTTTCTCTTTTGAGGTTTCCCTTTCTTAACCATGTCCAAGTCTTTCCATGTGCAACCTCATCTATTTGTCGTTTGAAGCGTCCATATAATTGTTTTTCTTCCCATTTTTGTTTTCTAGTCTTTGTCGTTTTTCTGTTTGTCCATCTGCTGTTTCTACTATTGTTGGCCGCCATAAGTAATTTGTCTTTGCTCTTCCTTGTGTAATCTTCAAGTTGTTGGATTGTGGTTTCTACGCATTCCTCTATGTTGGCAATACCTCTTCCCCCTTCCTTTCTTGACACATACAATCTATCTCTATCATCTCTAGGGTGGAGAGCCTTGTGCATGGTCATTAATTTTCTCGTCCTTTGGTCTATCTGTCTGAGTTCTTCTTTTGTCCATTTTAAGAATGGTCCTGAGTATCTTATAATGGGGATAGCCCAGGTATTAATTCCTTTGATATTATTATTATTATTATTATTATTATTAAATTGTCAGCTTTATATTCGGTTTACTTTTCGGATTGTTATTATTATTATTGAAGAAGAAGACTAAAAAGTTATAAAGTTAATAGAGATGTCTTTATTGTTGCTACAGTTTATTTAAATGTTGCGGTGGTAGTGGTGATGGTTTTGGTGATGATGGTGACAGTTGTGGTGGATACTTCTTGAATATGTAGGAAGTCATATTTCTGTTTTTTTATCGTGATAACATTTTCGGCGAATGTCAGTTTGCTGCTGCTGCTGTTGCTGCTGCTGCTGCTGTTGCTGTTGCTGGTACCGAGAAAATCTGTTTAAATTCACAAAGACAAAGCGAAATGAAAAGGAAAAGAAAATAATAATAAAAGAAAAATGGTGAATGTTGATAGAAGCACATTAATGCAAAAGCCAAAAGTTGACACTTTTCTTTCGATATTTTCAGATGTGAACATTTTGGAAATATAAAAAGAAAAACATTGACTTGTGAGATTTTAAAAGAACAGTGACGCTTAGGTTGTTCGGGGTTAGGGTCAGTCTGATTGACAGAGGGCAAAATAGATACAAGGAAATGATAAGAGAGAGAGAGAGAGAGAGAGAGAGAGAGAGAGAGAGAGAGAGAGAGGGGAAAGGAATATATATATATATATATAGAGAGAGAGAGAGAGAGACTGACAGACAGACAGAGACAGAGAGGGAAGAAAAAGAGAAAAAAGAGAGATACACCCTCGGTTTTGGGGCTGTGTAATATGTTTTCTGGTTGAGAGAGAGAGAGAGAGAGAGAGAGAGAGAGAGAGAGAGAGAGAGAGAGAGACAGAGAGAGAGTGGAATAGATATGAGGAAATGATAAAGAGATAGAGAGACGGGGGAAAAGGAATATACATATATATATATATATATATGTATATATATATATATAGAGAGAGAGAGAGATGGAGAGAGAGAGACGGGTGGAAAGGAATATATATATATATATATATATATATATATATAGGGAGAGAGAGAGGATGAGGGAGAGAGAGAAGAGCAAGAGGAGAGAAAGAGAGCGAGATAGATACGACCTGGGTTTGGGGCTGTGCTATATGTTTTCTGGTTGAGAGAAAGAGAGAGAGAGAGAGGGGGGTAGATATGGGGAAATGATAAAGAGATAGAGAGACGTCGAAAAGTATATAATATATATATATATATAAGAGAGAGAGAGAGAGAGAGGGGGTAGATATGAGGAAATGATAAAGAGATAGAGAGACGTCGAAAAAGTATATATATATATATATAAGAGAGAGAGAGAGAGAGAGAGAGGGGGGAGGGGGGATGGGAGAGAGAGAGGGGGAGGGAGAGAGAGAGAGAGGGGATGGGAGAGAGAGAGAAAGAGACAGAGATACGACCTGTGTTTGGGGACTGTGTAATATGTTTTCTGGTTGACAGAAAGAGAGAGAGGCGAAAGAGATACAAGGAAATGATAAAGAGATAGAGACTGGAGGAAAGGAACACTGTATTTACCAAGATAGAAATGAACAATGAAAGGAACGTAATTTTTTTTCAGAATACAATTTGTGTCATAAAAGTATCGAGATTTAAGCTGTATTTACCAAGATAGAAAAGAAAAATGAATGGGATGTTAATTTTTTTCAGAATACAAGGTGTGTAAAAAGTACAACAAACCTTCATACTTTTTTGACACACCTTATATATATATATATATATATATATATATATATATATATATATATACAGAGAGAGAGAGAGAGAGAGAGAGAGAGAGAGTGTGTGTGTGAGTGTGTGTGTGTGTGTGTGTGTGTGGAAGAGGGAAATTATTTGTAATTATAAAAGATGGGGTGAATGGAGAACTAGGGGGAACTAGCGGTGAGGAGAGAACGAAAAGAACACCACGACACGATGTAAATCTTATTCAATATATCGCCATCTCTCCCCTATCTGTCATCCTCTCCTATCACCAGTGGCAGGCAAATGGCAAGCTTAGCATATCGAATCTAAGTAACTCTGTCAGTGGGACTTTCTTCCACTCACTCTCTCTCCCCCGTCTCTCTCTCTCTCTCTCTCTCTCTCTCTCTCTCTCTCTCTCTCAACGACTGCTAGAATTTTTATTACAGCCAATAGTAGACATTCGTTAAAAAGAATTGCAGTCTTGTTGTTACTCGGTCACGGGGTTACCACGGAACAAAAGACCCGTAATGTAATAAAAGTTTAAAGCTCATTATAGTGCGTTGTTATATCTACGTTGACCCATGAGGCTCCTTAGTTCTTTTTCAATCCTTTTTAATTTCCCATACCTCACATAGTTAACATATATACACACACTGACGTAAGTAATCTTATTCTATGAAGGTAACATTTATTATTACACAAGCCCATTTATTTGCATTTAAATGACATTTTCTAACAAAAGTAATTTTTTTATTCCATTGAAGAATAGATAAACCGTACTGTCAGGAATAATGATACTATTTTCATTCATGCAAAAATACAAACATAAAACAGGGAAAAAGCCCAAAACAAACATAAAATAGGTAAAAGTGAAAAATTGAATATATATTTGTTGAGAAATGATTGTAAAAATGCATTCTACTTTTTTTCTTGTTAAGGGATTTATATAATTGAGATAGATAGATAGATAAATAAATAGATAGATTATAACAATTTAAGTAAGCCTCTTATATACTCTTCATTTTTTGTATATTCCTCATGGATTTCCTCTTTGTTTTCCCTGTCATAAATATATAGATAAAATTGATGGGTTATTTGTTTTTTACCACAAATTAACACACACACACACACACATATATATATATACACGCACACACACGCACACACACACACACACACATGTATATATATATATATATATATATTTTTTGGAGAATAAGTGTTTAACTGGAGTCGTACCTAATTTTGAAAATTAATTAATTAATAATGAATTAGGCGGGAATACCTATTAAATGTATGGCTAAACAAATCGAGAAAAATCAATCTCTGTATGTACATTTCGGCCTATTAGGCCTCATCAGCAGAGCTATAGATCGGAAGACCGCCCTGTGCGTGATCTGAAACCGGACTGCCAAGTATATATATATATATATATATATAAGGTTTGTCAAATTTTATCGATATTTTTTGTACGATTTGACACATCTTGTATTCTGAAAAAAAAATGAACATCCCACTCATTGTTCATTTCTATCTTGGTAAATACAGCTTCAAACTCGGCACTTTTATGACACACCTTGTATTCTGAAAAAAAATAACGATCCATTTATTGTTCATTTCTATCTTAGTAAATACAGCTTCAATCTCGATAATTTTATGACACACCTTGTATTCTGAAAAAAATAATATGCCATTTATTGTTCATTTCTATCTTGGTAAATACAGTTTAAATCGCGATAATATTATGACACACCTAGTATTCTGAATAAAAGTTAACATTCCATTCATTGTTTATTTCTATCTTGGTAAAAACAACTTCAATCTCGATAATTTTATGACACACCTAGTACTCTGAAAAAAGTTAACATTCAATTCATTGTTCATTTCTATCTTGGTAAATACACCTTCAATCTCAGCGCTTTTATGACACACCTTGTATTCTGAAAAAAAATAATATTCCATCTATTGTTCATTTCTATCTTGGTGTATACAGCTTCAATCCCGATACTTGTATGACACACCTCATAATCTGAAAAAAATAACGTTCCATTCATTATTCATTTCTATCTTGTTAAATACAGCTTCAAACTCAGCACATTTATGACCTACCTTGTATTCTTAAAAAGAATAACGTTCCAACCGTTGATCATTTCTATCTTGGTAAATACACCTTCAAACTCAGCACTTTTATGACACACCTTGTATTCTGAAAAAACTTAAAATTCAGTTCATTGTTCGTTTCTATCTTGTTA
>CM042169.1:26144086-26156586 GCA_023376005.1 Doryteuthis pealeii
TTCTAATTTAAACTATTTTTTCTCGGTAAGCGAATGTGCCCCAGACTTTAGTCTTTTTAACACTGGATCAGCTACACCTCCTCCCTCACTCCTTTCATTCTCATCCCCCTCCTCTCCTCTTTCTCTCTCTTCTCACTCTCATCCTCCCTCTCTCTCTCTCCTCTCTCTCTCTCACACACACACACACACACACACACACACATCTTCTTTTTTCTCTTCTAATTCAAACTACTTTTTTATCGGAAAGCGAATGTGCCCCAGACTTTAGTCTTTTTAACCCTGGATCAGCCACGCCCTGAAATCTCCGTTGAAATTTTCCAAGCCACGAAACGTGAACTTAAATATTTGCGAAGGAAACGAACAAACAAAAAAGTCAGCAATATAAAAAGGGAAGAAAAAAAAAAGAAAAAAGAAGAAAAGCGAAAGGGAGAGTTGTGTGTTGTGCGCGATATTCTACTTGATCTTCTCTCACGACTGACAGTTACATCGGCCATGATGGAACGGGAATCATTTGATTGTACGTTGGACATTTTTAATCCAAGAAAAGACAACAACAACAATAATAATAATAATAATAATAATAATAATAATAAGAAGAAGAAGAAGAAGAAGAAATAGTAGAAAGAACAGAGAGGAGGAAGAGGAAGAAGAAGAGGAAGAAGTGGAGGAGGAACGGTCCCAAAAAGCTTGGAAAAAGACTTGAAAATCTGGAAATCAGAGGAGGAATTCAGACCATCCAGAATACTGCATTGCTGCAATCTGCCAAAATACTCAGAAGAGTCCTGGAAACTTGTTGTCACCCAGACTCCAGTGAAATACCATTAAAAAAAAACGGGACTCGATCGAAGTACAAAGAAAAAATACTCGACCGAGCAAAGGCAAAGAAAAAAGGAAGGAACAACCTGTTGAGAAGGGAGAAGAAAGGAAAAAAAAAAAAAAAAAAAAAAAAAACAAGAGAGAGAAAGAGGACAAGAGAAAAAGAAAATAAATACCGACAGACATACCTAAACGATTAAAAATAAAGAGGACAGGCTGAAAGTACAAAAAAAAAATACTCGACAGCTCAAAGGCGAAGAAAGAGGGGAGTAAAACCCTAACCCTAAACCCGTCTTCTTTTTTCCTAGTAGATCAATAAATAAATAATTTATCAGTCAAGAGTGGTTCCCCTTTGTTTATGTTGGACTTATAGGAAATAACCCTTTTTTTGGAATAGTTTTTTTTTATTTCTACTTATTGTCAGATTTATTTGTACATTTGTATAAAAATTTAGAAGAAAAAGAAAAGAAAAGAAAAACTAAAGAGAATTAACAAACATAAAAAAGAACTTAAAAAAGAGAAGAAATGTAAGGTTATTTGCCGCTCATCCAACTTATGAGGACTTGACACAAGGACATTTTGATGTGGGCCCACCCACAAGCCGAAACTCATGGGTGGTAGACATAAAAATTGCGTTGATCCCGTTGGCATTCCCCCTCAAGGAGGCACCTACTGGGATCGACGCTATTAATTTTACTTTACCGGTCCAGAGGCCGGGTGGATTAGGTAAGTCTCAGAGCACAGTACCTGGAACAGATACTACACTCCGATTCCCTCCTATGCCAGGGAAGTATGTAAGATAAAAAAAGGTTTTTGTTTCAGGACGTCTGGGAAACCCACACATGTGTATAGTTGCTGAGCAAGCGAAGGGATACACCTCTGGATCCTTACAAGTCGTGGAGAAAGATTTTAGGGCTCACCTTATTACACACACACACACACACACACACACACACATATATATATATCTATATATATATATATATATATACCTGCACGAATAGGATGCGACACAAGATCAATTTCTAAACCGGAGTTTAACAGCTTTGAAGTAAGAGTTTTCCTTCTCCTAGACAGGTTGCTCAGTCTACCCTACTATTTACCCATAGTTGGATGCTTAACTTTCCCAATGGTATTAGCGCTATGCGAACAGCTTTGTCCAGGAGTTGAATTCGTATCGCCGAATACTTTTCCTAAGACGATAACCATTACACGTCGCGCCTACACATATTACTGGTATATATATATATATAATATATATATATATATATATATTATATATTGTAAACACGGTTTGTTTTGAATGGCTTTTTGCCGATAATTTTTGGGAGAATATGTGCTTAATTTGAGTCGTACCTAATTTTGAAAATTAATTAATTAATAATGAATTAGGCGGGAATACCTATTAAATGTATGGCTAAACAAATCGAGAAAAATCAATCTCTGCTGATGAGGCCTAATAGGCCGAAATGTACATACAGAGATTGATTTTTCTCGATTTGTTTAGCCATACATTTAATAGGTATTCCCGCCTAATTCATTATTAATTAATTAATTTTCAAAATTAGGTACGACTCCAATTAAGCACATATTCTCCCAAAAATTATCGGCAAAAAGCCATTCAAAACAAACCGTGTTTACAACTTATCATATCGTCGTGTAATAAAAGTCACTAGAAGTGGAATATTAACCTACTCTAAACAAATCATAAAATCTAAGAAGTCCGTTTAGTGTAGAGGTTATGGGATCGGCCTGTCAGCTTGGCAGTCCGGTTTCAAATCACGCACAGGGCGGTCTTCCGATCTATAGCTCTGCTGATGAGGCCTAATAGGCCGAAATGTACATACAGAGATTGATTTTTCTCGATTTGTTTAGCCATACATTTAATAGGTATTCCCGCCTAATTCATTATTAATTAATTAATTTTCAAAATTAGGTACGACTCCAATTATGCATAATATATATATATATATATATATATATATATATATATATATCAACCGTTTATCACGAAAAAAAACACACACGTAAAATCGACTGCAATTAATCAATATCTTGATTAACCCAGTGGATTTAACCCTGAAGATCCTTATGGTGAAACTCGAGTAGGTTATTACCGTGTACCTTTATAATAAAATTGCTCTACTAACGTATTGAGCACTTTATATTTGTTATATCACTGCCTTATCATTGTGAAACTTGAATCATCTAACCATTGTGACCATTTTCACTGGTAAGTCACATTTTCCACAAATACCATATATATATTGTTACGAACGCCTGTGCTGATTGGGATCGTCATCGATCAAACACAGTGTCGCACAAGAAAGAAAAAAAAAATAAAATGCGATATAAGGTCCCAGGTTGAAACGATAACGGTTTCATAGAAGGGATAAAAAGGGGAAAATTCAAGCCTTCTACTTCCCGCTCCAGAAAGGTAGTGAATAAGCCGAGAAAACAGAATGGACCCTGGTCAAGCCAAAAAACACGAACACAATATCATACATTTTAAACAAACCAAAACAAATAGCTTTTTTTATTATAAAATAAATAGCAGCGGCTGACAATCCTGGGTGTTAGCCAGGAATTCAATTAATACATCAACATATTTTCTTTCAGGATTCTCTCCTTCTTTTTCTTTCTCTTTTTTTTCTTTATATGATTATAAAGTTCACAATTCAAAGCTTAGATAATAGTCACAGATGACAGTTCATATAAAATGTTCAGAGTCAAAGTTCACATGGAATTGTTTACAGTTAAAAGTTCAAAAGTGTTCTTGAAACTACGGAGTCAAATGAGATCATGCAAAATATTTTAAACAAGGAGAGACTTACATTTATGAAGAGATTCCTTTTAACAATTCCCTTTTCATTTCTCGTATTACTTCAGTGTCACATAAAAATAGGTTCCTTTTTCTTCTTCTTTTTTTTCACACAATAACTTTACAAATTTCCTTAGCAAATAGAAGACCTTTTTAAAATCACTCAATACACGTTTTAAGGTTTTGCCTTTCCTTTGTCTCATTTCTTATAGCAGCAGCGAATTTTCTCATATGTCCGGTCGCTTTGAAATCTTCTTAACTTGTGTCTTTTAAAACTATTTCTTTCTTTCTTTTTCACTAAATTGGCGGGAAGTTCAAGGGAACGCTATGAGTTTTTGAGTCACGCGTACTTAAAAGTTCACTAAAGTTCGTGGCTGGTTTGGCCACCGGTGAGAGGGTGGAGGTGTTATGATTCTTAATAAAGGGTAGTAATCAGAATGTAAATATTTTTATATTTCCTTGACTTCATCCTTACCCGTTTTGTTTTTCTCTCTATCATTCAAACATTTTAAAAGTGTACTCTTACATATTCATATATATAATATATATATTATATATATATATATATATATATTATATATATAGCACACCAGACTTCACTCAGATTTCAGTGAAGAGAACCAGATAACGCTGATGTGAAAAACTGCCAGAGGTGGAATTTCTGACCTAGTATTAATCGACAAGAAGAAGAGAATCTGTCATCTCGTGGATTTTGGCGAAAAAAATAGACAAATACTTGGACCTTGCCAGAGAACTGGAGAAAAACTGCCCGAACATGGTGGTGAGGTCGTACCAATTGTAAATTGTAATTGTAGGGCGAAATCCAAATACAATGCATATTCATTAAACTAATTCAATTATGGATGCTATTATAATAATTACGGCCGGAAACCTCAAAAGAGAGAACTGATCACTTATAATTGCTGCACAAAATAATGCCATAAGGACGAACTATATCAAAGCGAAAATTGATAAGACCCAACAAAATAGTAATGTAGACTTTGGGGAATAGAGATGAGACTGTAAACCATATGCTCTGCGAATGTAGCAAACTAGCACAACCAGAATACAAAACTAGACACGGACTGGGTTGGGAAGGTGATCCACGGGAAGTTATGCAAAAAAATAAATGTTTGACCATAAACAAAATGGTATATGCATCAACCAGAATCTGTCTTGAGAAAGAAACGCATAAAATTCTCTAGGACTTTGAAATAAAAACGGATCACCTTATCCCAGCAAGAAGACCAGATCTAGTGTTTGATAAACAAAAAAGAAAGAACTTGTCAACTGGTTGGATTTTTGAAAATGCCAGCAGATCACAGAGTGAAGCTAAAGGAAAATGAAAAAATGGACAAATATCTGGATCTTGCCAGAGAACTGTAAAAGTTATGGAACATGAAAGTGAAAGTGATACCAATTGTAGTTGGTGCACTTGAAACAGCCCAAAAGGATTAGAAAAGGGTTGGAGAGTTTGGAAATCAGAGGAAGAATTGAAACCATTCAGAACACTGCACTGCTTGCAATCTGCCAGAATACTCAGAAGAGTGCCTGAAGACCTGAGGAGACTTGCTGTACTCAGACTCCAGTGAAAGAAGAAGAGAAGAAGAAGAAGAAGAAGAAGAAGAAGAAGTGAGAAACTGTGGAAGATGAATGAGGAGTTCGTACCAATTGTAATCGGTGCCCTTGGAACGGTCCCCAAAGCCCTGGAAAAGAATTTGGGCTAATAGGAAATCAGAGGAAGAATCGGTACCATCCAAACTACAGCATTGTTGGGATCAACTAGAATCCTCAGAAGAGTCCTGGAGACCTGAGATTTGCTGTCACTCATCCTCTAGTGAACCACCGGCTACGGCAGGTGTAAAAAAAAAAACTGCACATTTTAAAAAACAGAAGCAGTAAAGGGAAAATCTGATCAATGATTTATCTCCATGCTGATTCAGGTTTTATGCCTTTAATTTCATTTTTTTTATCTTCGTTGTTGTGTTAAATAAAAGGATAATATTTTTCCACTGCCGTTGAGAGAATGATTTGTGGCCTAAACGGGCGGTTTCATCTATATAAACATCTGCCCATCAGCATATGTTAGCATAGTTTATACACACACATATACACACACACATACACACACACACACATTATATATATATATATTATATATATATATTAACGAGAAGGCGTCTTGAAAATCAGGAAACACACACGCACATATATATGCATATTTAAATCTACCTATCTCTCTCTCTCTCTCTCTCTCTCTCTCTCTCTCTATATATATTATATATATATATATTATATATATATATCTCAAACTGCGACTTGGTTTTGTTTAAATAAAACTCTTGTGTCGTAAGGAAGATTTCTTCTCTGGACTTTTGGATTATATATATATATATATATATATATATTATATATATATATATATATATATATAATCCAAAAGTCCAGAGAAGAAATCTTCCTACGACACAAGAGTTTTTATTTAACAAAACCAAGTTGCAGTTTGAGAGTGCTCAATGTGTGCTCTTAATGTTAGAGTCACAGAGCAAATATATAAATAAAGAAATACAAAAGACTTAGATATTTAGCATTATAGTCTATTTCAGGGAGCTTAGACAAAGTGTCTAAATCCCCCGACTCATCAGATTCGCATCCGATGAGTCGGGAGATTTAGACTATTCATTTAGAGCGCCCTGAAATATGACTATAATGCTAAATCTCTAAGTCTTTTGTTATTTTCTTTACTATATGTCGGTTATAAGCCATACACTGAAGGAGTCTATCCCTTTTTCAGTAGCGCTAGACGAAAGAGATTGTTTTTTTTTTTGCGTGTGCTATCCTGTGCTATTCATGCTCTCGGTTGGTTTCATCCATACAAACATCTACCCATCAGCATATGTTAGCGCTATTTTACACACACACACACACACACACACACACCACACACATATATATATATATATATTATATATATATATATATGTGGAGAAAGGTAGACAAACACGGGATGTTATGGAAAACTGGATGTTTATTGTCGAGTGCAACGTTTCGGTCTATTAGACCATCTTTCAGAACTTGAATATAGTTCTTGCTTCAATGATGGACATTCTCAAAATGGTGAAAACAGTAGGTTGTCAGTAGGGGCAGGGGTGGTTGGGGGTGGGTAGTGGATTTTTTTTTCTCTCTAGATGGGGAGTGTCAGAATGGTGAATGGTGATGGTACCGCAGATGTTAGTTCTTGAATATTGGATTGTAAGGATTGGTTAAGATAAATGTATATGTTGTATGTGTGTGTGTGTGTGTCTGTTTAATTGTTTTTTTTGTTATATGTGTTGGGGAACTGGATTTGTCATTAAGTTATACTAGCAAATATATGCACCCTCCGGGTGCAAGTATTTAAGTTTTAATGTATAAAAATATTGTATTAAATTAGAAAGGCTAATGAAACTAAATACGAATACAGATAAAAAGATTTGAAACAGAAGGAGTATAATAAAAGATTTGAAACAGAGGGGAGTATAATAAAAAATGGAAAACAACTGAAAACTTACTCTTCCATCACTCTTGTCTTTCATTGTTGTTTTTCTAATTTAAGTATTTAGTTATAAGAGGAAGTAAATAATAAAATGACAGTTATTTTATCTTGTTAATGGGTTTCAGTTAAGATTCATTGAAGAGATTTTGCTTATATTCATTAAAATAAAACCAAAAGTTAGAAATCAATAACACTAAGCATATATTTATTAAAATTCGATTTTTAATATCAATATGCAAATTAGCCTTCCCGTTCATACTGTAAACCGCTATTTTGTTGTATATATAAATATTAATGCATGTTATCATTACTGTTGACATGGTTAACAGTATTAAATAATGTAAAACAATTTTATTATAATTGAGATTTTNAATGTTGGCGGAGATCCGATATAAGCCTGGTAAGTATTTAAGTGTGTATATTGTGTAGCTGCTATAAGCATAATTATTCTAAGACTAACAAACAAGAAAGGAATTAATATATCCTTAATTCAAACAATTTATTTGCTAGCATAAACACAACAAACAATATAAGTCTTCCTGTATATAAGTTGAGTTTAAGGGACTTACCGGCGCGTTGGAGAAGAGTTATTAGGGTGGTTTCCTGGAGCCCTGATTCGTTGCCTCGTGGACCGCGGGTGTATTCTGTCTGACTACTTTTTTGGATATTGCGCAAAACTCTGGGCTATCACGTGATTGGTAAATCCAATCAAGAGCCTCTCCCTCATTTACTCTATTACAGGAATAACCATTTTACTGACCAACATGTATATATTTACTTTGTCATTAATTGCTTTATTTTTGAAGTTTCCTCCGGACATACTCATACACACAATTGCCCTTTATATACCTATAGATTAAATGTAAAGAAAATTCCATACTGTTAGTATTTAAATTCTATTTTTTAATTATCTTCATGAATATAAATCTATCTTTTATTATTTTTGCTCAATAAGCAAAATCTGATGGTAGTGAATGTGTATATATATTTACTTTGTTGTTAATCGTTTCATTTTCGTAGTTTCCTCTGGACATACATACACATCAACTGTCAGTGGCGACTCCGGGTATCGGGCTTTTTGGGATCACTCTTCAGAGGTATTTACAGGAAGGTATACCTTGAACACCGAAACCGTGGTAGAGAGAAATACTTTTCTACAACTATATATATATATATATATATATATATATATTATATATATATATATATATAAAACATTAGAAATCGTAAAAATACTCGAGCGTTCACATGAAAACGAAGGCTTTGTTTCACTCAGAGTATGGGCAGAGAGAGAGAGAGAGAGAGAGAGAGAGAGAGAGAGAGAGAGAGACATAATAGGGGAATTAGCATTTCCGGTTCCTTAAAACCAAAATACAACACAAATTCAACATTTTTTTATTGTGAAATTGAAGATTATTTTCTTAAAACTAGATATGCCTATATTATTTTTATTATTCGGACTATTGTCCTCATCTTCATTGTTATATGTACAGCGAACAATGAAGATGATAGCAATAGTCCGAGTAATCCAAATAATACTAATTATCAAGCTCATCTTAAAAATTCCGAGAAATAGTGT
This sequence comes from Doryteuthis pealeii, assembly GCA_023376005.1. Classification (NCBI taxonomy): domain Eukaryota; kingdom Metazoa; phylum Mollusca; class Cephalopoda; order Myopsida; family Loliginidae; genus Doryteuthis; species Doryteuthis pealeii. The sequence continues at coordinate 26,152,838 of CM042169.1, forward strand.
AGATAACAATGAAGATGAGGACAATAGTCCGAATAATCCAAATAATACTAATTATCAAGCTTCATCTAAAAAGTTCGGAGACAAAAATATCTGTGTTTTTGGCAAGTTAAACTGAGAAAAGATGAAATTGAGATCTTTAGAGGTTGTAATTCAATTGATTTGGTTTGTCAAACTCGACCACGTTCTCTCACTGCTCTACACTCTCCGTCGAAAAGTCACTTTCTTACAATTCTGTAATGCTCACACAAGTTTACCTTCACGAAATCAAATCTCCTTCTGCCAGACATTCGATTTTATTGTCATCCACCCCATTCCCACAATGCATTTCACTTCCGGTCTACACTCTATATAAAAAGTCACTCCTGGGTGCCATTCTTTCTATGGCCACGAGGTAGGTGGAATTTCCATCTTTTTTATTTTCTTCTTATTTCAACTACAGAGCTGTTCTAAAAGTATTTCTAAAATTTGTCAATTATTAAAAACCATTTTGCTATCTGTCTATCCTGGCTAATTTCAAAAATAAATTAAGTTGCTTATATGTGATAAGATAACCAATCTTAATGCTATATCTAAAAAAAAAATAAACCCTTGATTCTAAATATTGGTTATTAGAATTTTAATTTACTCCCTGAATCTTTTGAGAAAATGAATTCTGTAAAGTGGATAGAAGGGAAAAAGATGATTTTTTCAGGGCTTTATTTTATTTTTTTCCTCCATCATAAACGAAATTTGAATTACCTTACTGGCCTCTTCTGGTATTTTTCAATTCATTTTTAAGAATGTGTTAGCTTCCCAGTTACTCCCACCCATCATGAGGACTATTTTGATTGTATCTTTTCACTGACAGAATAGCCAACCTTAGACGTATTATATCATTTGGTTAGAAACGGTGTTTCAGAAAAATCGATATAATTTCGCATTCTATTTTCTAATTCACGTTCAAATAATCTCAATTTTAATGCGTTGAAAGAACTTGCGGCAATTGAATAATAAATCAAACCAAAATAGAACCTTATTATAATGGAGATAGTTATTATGTCTGTAACCGAAACTATATTACTACTCAAGTCACAATTCCCTTAGTTATTTACTTCACATTCTCCATAATTTTATTTTCTAATTCTCATTCAAATAATCTCAAATTTTAATAGAATGCGTTGAATGAACCTGCGGGGATTGAATGATAAATAAACCAAATAAAATGAAAATACATTGAACCAAATAGAATATTATTATAATGGAGATTATGTCTGTAACCGAAACTATATACTACTCAAGTCACAATTCCCTTAGTTATTTACTTCACATTCTCCAAGATTTTATTTTTTATTTAAACCTCATTTCTTAATATTTTTTTTACATTATTGTTGTGGGGTTATTAAGGTCACAAATAAGGAAAAACGACTGGTGAAAGTTGATACAAGTGTATTGAACAAAGAAAGTAGAATTTACAGAAGGAAAGTGAAGTTACGTCCGACAATACAGTCTAGAACTGAATCGTGTTGCTTGTGGTATTTACATGTTTCCCACTTTTACACGATATGGCACAAGGCCGTTTTATGTGGGCCACCCACAAGCCAAGACTCATGAGTGGTAGGTAGAAAAATTGCGTCGATCCGTTGGCATTCCCCCTCAAGGGGGGCGCCTGGGATCGACGCTATTAACCAAACGCAACCGGTCCAGTGGCCGAAGCACACTGGACCAGCAACCCCTACGCGAGTAAGCTTAGTCGCAACTCGCGTTGCTTGTTCCAAGCTACAATTGTCTTTGCTACTTATAGTAGTAGTAGGATTATTCCATTATGTAAATAGGTTATATCACCTATAACAATTATTAAGACTGTTGACCATATCTACATGTATTTTCCGCGTACCCCACTTGTACGGGTCAGGCACAAAGGCCCTATTAACGTGGGACCACCCACAAGCCGAAGCTCATGGAGTGGCGGCTGAAAAATTGCGTCGATCCCATCGGCATTCCCCCTCAAGGGGGCGCCTCAGGCACTGGGCAATAAACCCAGCCCTGCCCCTTTAAATCGAGGGGGCAGGTGTTGACTGGGGGGATGGCCCCCTGGGATCGACGCCGTTAATTATATCAATGGTCCAGAGGCCGAAGCCACTGTTGACCATATCTACATACTAATAACATTCAATATTATTTATATATACAATAAAACAGTGGTTTAAAGTGTGAACGGGAAGGCTAATTTGTATATTGATATTAGACATTAGATTTTAATAAATATATGCTTAGTATTATTGATTTCTAATTGTTTGGTTTTATATTAATGAATATGAGCAAAACTCTCGAGGATAAATCTTAAAAGAAATCCATTAACAAGAAGAAATATCTGTATTTTTTCTTTTATTCCTATTTTAACTAAATAGTTAAATTATGAAAATTAACAATGAAAGACGGAAGTGATGGAAGAGTAAGTTTCAATTGTTTTATTTTTCGATTATACCCACCTCTGTTTCAATCTTTTTATTTGTATCTAATTTAGTTTCATTAGCCTTTCTAATTTGAGGCGTAACATACGTTGTATAAAGTTACCTGACCTGAAGAAATGTAAAAGTTTTTAAATAAAATAACTGATGCATTATATATTTTATTCATTAATATATCAACACTGAAAATTCCATTAAATTCAGTTAATTCCCTGATTTTTGGTATTTTTTTCTTCAGCGGGGTGACAACGGTGGATTTAGGTCCGTTAACTTCGATTCAACCATGAAGTTTTTTTTTAACTTGGGAATTTGTTGTTTTATGGGGCATCCAGCAAGGATCGAACTCGCTTATCAGTCGTAATAGATCTGCGAGACAATTCTAAAACAATTTTTCAAATGCTTTTGAGAGTAAACAATAGTTTGATTTTAAAATATTTTCGAAGAAATTTAGTTAGAAATGTATTTAAAACTTTATTTTCAAACGTTTTATTTTTTATTTTTTTAACGTATTTAAAACTTTCTTTTAATGAAGTTATCAATTTAACTTTCGAACAGATTAAAAACTATTTCTAAAGTTATAATAAAATAAATCATATGAACAAAATTGCTACTAAACGTTACGTTTTAAACTAGATGTTAATCTAAATTGAACAGCCTAGAGGAATTTTATATGAAATAGTTTTTTGTTCAATTCTTTGAGTTGTTTCAAAACTAATTTTGAAGTAGTATCTTTTTAATTAGAAGAGAAAGAGTTAAGAGACAATGATAAAGAAAGATATAAAAAAGGTGTAAATTTATCTTGCATTTAGGAAGGTAAACTGTGTATCTGCAAAAAGGATAATAACAAATTAAGCAAATTACTAATTAAATAAACAATTTGATGAAATGGGAGAAAGGAATTTAACAATAATAATCTTATCATAATGGAGATTGTGGGTTTGTCTGTCTGTAACCGAAACAATATTACTATACAAGTCACAATTCCCTTTAGTTATTTACATCACATTCTCCATGATTTTATTTTTATTTAAACCTCAATTATTAATAAAATTGTTTCATATCATTAAGACTGTTGACCATATCTACATACTAATAACATGCAATTATATTTATATATACAACAAAATAGCGGATTACAGTGTGAATGGGAAGGCTAATTTGCATATTGATCTTAAAAAATTGATTTTGATAAATATATGTTTAGTATTATTGATTTCTATTTGTTTATCTTAATGAATATGAGCAACAATCTCGGGGATAAATCTTAAAAGAAATCCATTACCAAGAAAAAATAACTGTAAT
>CM042169.1:26161586-26211586 GCA_023376005.1 Doryteuthis pealeii
TCTTCAATGTGGCTAGACACAACTATCTTTGGCTAGGGTCGAACTCAGACTGACCGTATGGTAGCCCGATATCTTATCCCTTCGTCCACTGACAGTTGTAGCGGGGACTGTGTTTTTAAACTATTAAGTACATAGGTTTGTTTATGTATTTTACGGTCACTGAGAGATCAAGTTTGGGAAACAATCATTGATATATATATATATATATATTATATATATTATATATATAAATTGGGGGGGGGAGAATATATGCTTAATTGAAGTCGTACCTAATTAATTGATAATTAATGAATTAGGCGGCATACCTGTTCAAATGTAAGGCTAAACAAATCGATAAAAAGTCAATCCCTGTATGTACATTTCAGCCCATTAGGCCTCATCAGCAGAGCTATAGACAGGAAGACTGCTTTGTGTGTGATTCGAACCCTGAATGTCAAGCTGACAGGCAGGGACTCTAACCATTACACCAACTGGCCCTTCCAGATTTTTCGTTTGTTTTGAACTCAGTTATATTCCAATTTTGATGACTTGCTACACGACAGTATGAGAAGTAAACAAACAAACAATGTGTTTGATATGGCTTAAAACAATCATATCAAACACATTTTTTGTTTGTTTACTTTCATATATATATATATATATATATATATATATATATATATATATATATATATATATATATATATAAGGATTGGATTGGTATAAATCCGACAGAATGTGGTAAAGAATAGAGGGAAAGATGTGGACAAAGATCAACTCAAACAAGCAGATGTAGGAGATACATTTCGTTGCACTGAAGAGATGTGGAACGAAATATATCTCCTACATCTGCTTGTTTGAGTTGTTCTTTGTTCACATCTTTCCCTCTATCTTTTTACCATATATATATATATATATTGTTGGCATCCTTCTGTCTGCTAAAGATGATGGCTTACTGTCCATTCTTTTAACTGCATCTGCGTAAGTGACTGAACACGCCAATTTTTGAATGGCAATCTCTGGTGCACTGAGTGCTAATAATGATGCTTGCTGGAGTTGCTGTTGTCTCTCCTTCCTTCTGGCTCTCTTTTATGTGGCGGCTTCTTTCCTCCCTATTTCACTCCTTTTCGTCCCTTGTCTGATATATATATATATATATATATATATATATATATATATATATATATATATATATATAGTAAGATACTCCAATTGACTGGTAAGTAAGGGATGATTCTATTTGGGATCATCAATTCTCAGTGTATGTCCATACCGTATTTAGGGGCAAACTTATAGATTCATACAAGGATTTTTTATGAATCCTGAAGAGAGCTCAATGTATAATAACTAATGAATTAATTATATACAGAGCAATATTTAACTTAAAAAAAACTAATTTCGACTTGAGGCTCAATATGAAACTAGACTCATATTGAGTCTCTAGTTGAAATAAATTCATTATAGTTTAAATGACGTTTTTTTAAAAGTTTTTCGTTCTTTGAAAGTTATATAAATAGGTAACGTGTGTATATATATATATATATATATATATATATATATATATATATATATGTATGTGTGTGTGTGTGTGTGTGTGTGTGTGCACGTTGAATTAAACAAAAGACATCTGTTTAACAATTTTATTTGTGATTTTTTTCATGCTTTCTGACCAACTTTTTAATATGTGGGTGGAATTCGTGGATTTGGTGGACTAATCCACGAATTCCACCCAAACATTAAAAAGTTGGCCAGAAAACTTGAAAAAATCACAAATAAAATTGTTAAACATGAGATGTGTCTTTTGTTTAATTCAACATGCATAAATGAAAAAATGCTGCCCAAAACACACACACACACACACACACACACACACACACACACACATATATATATTATATATATATATATATATATATATATATATATATATATATTGATTTGGAAATCATAAAGGCGAGAAGCAGACACTTACTGAGCGCCGTTGAATTTATGTATTCGCTAACCTAGTTGAAATGAGGGTATATATATATATATATATATATATATATATATATATATATATATATATTATATATATATATTATATATATATATATATATATATATATATATATATATATATATATATATATATATGAGAGAATATGTCGGCTGAAAATAGCTAGATTTGTTTATATATATATATATATATATATATATATATATATGTGTGGGTGTGTTTGTGTGTGTGTGTGTGTGTGTGTGTGTTTGTTTGTATGGGGGGTCTGTGAGTGTGTATATATGTGTGTGTGTATGTGTGTGTGAGTGTGTGTTTGGTGTGTGGGTGTGTATATATGTGCGTGTGTGTGAGTGTGTGTTTGGTGTGTGGGTGTGTATATATGTGCGTGTGTGTGAGTGTGTGTTTGTGTGTGGGTGTATATATATGTGTGTGTGTGTATGTATGTGTGAGTTTGTGTGTGAGTGAATGAACTCAAAACAAAATAGTTTCCATTTCCATTTCAATTTGCTGCCAACAACCATTTGTATTATGACACTATGTAGATATATTACGTCTGATGTTTAAAAAAAACAAAAGAATTTCAGTCGAATGTCGGTCAGTTGAAAGGTGACTCGATTGTTGACGACATATGTCAAAATAAACTGATCAGATACTGGTGTCAAAATCGACATTGGCCTTCTTATATTGAACAAAGAAATGCTGTTATGACTTCATTGTCGAACGAAAATGAGGCTATTCAAATATGAAAACAATACAAGGTCTTCATAGTCGAATTTCATTTACTCGGAAAATTATTACTAAAACAAAAAAAAATCCCCTTTCAATTGAGCCCTGCAATGCTACAAAGTTAATACGAAAATAATGATAATAGTGAAATGTACTTATCTCTTATTATAATGGAGATTTGGTGTCTGTAACCAAAATTATGTCACTTTATATCACGATACCTTCAGAAATTGCACAAGTTTATCAATGAGTATTTAATTTATGGTCAAAATCATTAATACATAGAACAGATCACATTTATTAATGATATCTATGAAAATCGGAGTTAAATTTGCTTCAAAACAGACCATGTTATTATTGTTTTTAAATTCTTGTAATGTGTCTTATATATTACTAAGAAATAAACTTTTACATAATATATGATAATGTTAATTAGCATACTGGTTTTAACAAAAGCAAGTTTAATAGATAATTACAATGTATAAAAATCAGTCCTATGAATTAGAAGTCCAGCACAGACGACGATGACGTCACGCCATATATTCAACAGTCGTAGACCCTCTGGTGGCTAGTTAGTCCAATTCTGGACTTGCTGATGCGGTCACACACATTGCAAGGGGAAATTCCCATCTGTATTTGGTGGTTCATGACGACGAAGATGTCGCCGCTCTGCAGCCCTGTTAATCTTGATATTGAGTCACTCAGCTCCTGTGCGGCACGCGTCTCGCCAACTCTGTCTGAAGGTGTGTTGGTGATTTTCTTCAGCGTTATCTTAATATGGTCTTTGAATCACTTTTGAGGGCCTCCTGTCCTTCGCGTGCCATCTGCGAGTTCAATGATATATGTAAAAGAATGATGTAAATCAAATGAGAAATGTAAAGATATAGAGAGATGTGATATATATATATATATATATATATATATATATATATATATATATATATATATATATATATGAAATTTAACATTTTGAAAAAACATATGATGTTTGTCATGTAATTGCTGACAGATCTGTTTCGACTAAATCGCTAAGTTGGTCTTCATCAACGAGCGACATAGACGGAAGAAATATATATATATATATATATATATATATATATATATATATATATACATTACCTATCATTTTTACATTGTATATATATATATATGTGCATATATGTATGTATATATATATGTATAATATATATATATACGTTACCTATTATTTTTACATTATATATATATGTATTTATATATACATTACCTATTATTTTACATTGTATATATATATATATATATATATATGTATATATATATATATACATATACATATATATATATATACAAAAAAATCTTTATATATATACATATATATATATATAATTTTTTTTGTCTTCATAGTGTGTTTGAAGCATTAATCATAAAATGTAATAAGATATTTTTGAAGGCAAAATAATGCAATTTATGTTGAAAAACATTTATTTAAATTTTTTTTCCTTTTTTTTTATAAATTTAAATAAATATGTTTCTCAACATAAATTGCATTATTTGCCTTCAAAAATATCTTATTATATATATATATATATATATACGTTACCTATTATTTTTACATTATATATATATATATATATATATATATATATATATTATATATATATATATATATATATTATATACTGAGCTCTCTGTAGTGATTTTAAGATTCACTGTATTTGTACATACTGGATCATATGTAAATATGTTTCTCAACATAAATTGCATTATTTTGCCTTCAAAAATATCTTATTATATATATATATATATATACGTTACCTATTATTTACATTATATATATATATATATATATATATATATATATATATATATATATACTGAGCTCTCTGTAGTGATTTTAAGATTCACTGTATTTGTACATACTGGATCATACAATAATAATACAGAGTGTCTTAGAAATCACACTTACTTCACTATAGAATCCTCCCTTACTACCAAGTTTGGAATACCTCACATCTATATATATCGTCCAAAAAACATGAGAAAAAGGAGACGGAACGAAACTTAGGACCAAACGAAACGTCAAAAATCTTTCCTCCGTGGAACCAAAGAAAAAACCTTAAGCACCTGCAAGTAACCATCACTACTAATAACAACACAGAAAAAACACCAAGCGAAATAAATACTATCTCCTCTCCAGAAAGAAAGATGTATTATTGTTGTACAACCGTGTTTCAACAAATATTTGTTATCTATTTACGAATAGTTTTTCTTGTCTTTTTGAGTTGCCAACATTCGGCAACTCGTTCCGACTAACTGCCGACCAATTCAACAAGGAAGCTCTAAGATAGTTGAGCTTATTTGCAATATTGTAAATCTTCAATACACAACGTGGGTACGGAATTACTGACACATCAACTAGCCGGAGATCCAAGTAGTAGATTAAATCAACCTCATCAAGTATCGTGACTAATCCAGGATTTCAGTCACGTCCAGGATTTCAACTCGGTTCGACTAGTCCATTTCCTACGACTCTAATCAATATACCACACACCTAAATAATATATATATATATATATATATATATATATGTGTGTGTGTGTGTGTGTGTGTGTGTAGGCGCATGGGCTAGTGGTTAGAGTCGTGGAAAATGAACTCGTCGATTCAATTCCTAGACGAAGCTGTTGGCATTTCACATAGCGCTAATACCCTTGGGAAAGGTATGAATCCATATATTCTCCCTCCAGCTATGGGTTAAATAGTAGGGCAGACTGGGCTCTTCAGCCTTGGGTAGGTAACCAGTCTAGGAGAGGGATAACTCTGAATTCAAAATTCCTGAGGTCGGTCGTTGATTGGGTTTGTGGCAACCCTTGATGCACCAATTCTTTCCTATCGACTGTGCCAAAAAGTGTGGATGTCCAACACAAGCCTTCACCAGTATAAACAAATCACTGTGTGGGAGTTCATTGTGTGATGAACCTTCATACGTCGAAAATCGACGGGAGAGTCCATTTTGTATGCGTGTGTGTGTGTGTGTGTGTGTGTGTGTGTGTGTGTGTGTGTGTGTGTGTGTGTGTGTGTGTGTGTGTGTGTGTGTGTGTGTGTGTGTGTGCAGAACTGAGATAAAGCAATAAAAATCAAATTCGTTTTAGCGTTCTCAGGAATGGCATCTTTGGTCTCACATTCACAGAGGGGGATTTTCAGAGACACTTTAGTATTCCTAAAAAAACTCGATGAGTAAACAAGAGAAATTTGCTGCGTATCCGGAAGAACAGAGACCAACAAGCTATTATGTTGTTGGTGCCAAAAAAGACTTTTAAAAAATTAAGATGATACTCCTATGATGAACGTCAAATATTAGAATCACTTTATAAGGAAATGGAAATCTTCGCAGTTATCGTCGCTGGAAACGGAGCCTCGACGAGGATTTTTAAGGTTACTAGGTTTTGTTTGGTTTGGTTGGTTTTACGGCATATCAACCTCGGTGGGTCATTTAATGCCGACTAAGTTTTTGAAATAAATTCATTCTTAATCGTTACACCTTTTTTATTTTTTTTATTTATACACACATTTTTCTATTTAACCCATAGATAGGACCCTAACAGGTAGTACCACTCCGGGTCAGAGTGAACCAAGGGAACAACGGTGATGAAGCGATGCTCCACATTTCCCAAACTTCCAGAACAGGATCCTCACCATCAGATAGACTTTAACGTCATTCCCAAGACACGATCCTCATCTACCACCTTTTAGCACCCATATGATAAAAAGGGTTGGGGCTTGCCATAAGGGCAATATGGATGGGGCAATCATATAGGTGCTAGGGCTTGACGTGACCAGCTGATTGATCGGAGAGGGCCTCACCGACTGTCCGTTTAGCCTAAATAAGGGGCTAAATGGAGTGTTGGATGTCATGGACTGGTCATCCACCAGGATTCAATCCTTAAGCATAACGTTGCCAGGGAAACAGGTAGGAGTAGGAAAACTTTAAATTTAAATACTTGCACTATACTTGATTGTAACAGATGGTTTAAGAAAATACAACCCTGTAAGGAGATCAAATACAAATCGGCTTTATATATATATATATATATATATATATATATATATATATATTTGAAAGGAAGGAAAAACTCAACACCGTTATTCCATAATAAATTTATTTCGATCAAAATTGGGGCCTTTATAAATGTAGGTTAATTTAACAAAGCTCCCCAAATCATTGTATTTATACATACTGGATCATACAATAATAATACAGTGTGTCTTAGAAATCACATATAGAATCATCCCTTACTAATAAGTTTTGGATACCACACACACACACACCACACACACACATATATATATATATATATATATATGAAGGAAGGGTGGATGGGTTTAGGATCCGACGATATGCTGTAGATAGAAGGAAAGTGGTCAAGAAATGATCAACTCAAAACAAGTCACAGGGTGATACGTTTCGTCTGTATTCACAGACTTCCTCAGTCATCTGAGACTTTATTAAAGCAAAGCATACGTTTAAATACACGTGGCAGTGGCGGTGCCGGGGAGGTCAAGGGGGTGAGTGTGTAGTGATGTGAGATAAGGAGGAGCGGGGAATTTTGGGTAGGATGGGGTCGCTGGGTCAGTTGAGTGGAGGGGTAGAGGATGTTTGTTTGAAGTGCTGGGGCGGTGACAGTGGTTGATGGGTCAATTGGTGTGGGCATATATTGATTTATGTGACTAAAGTTCATGTGTAGCTAAGTATGTTAGAGGTGAAATGTGAGTAAATGTTCATGTGTAGCAGAATATGTTAGAGGGGGAGAAAAGTTCATGTGTGGTTAAGTTATGTTATAGGCGAAATGTGGGAGATTGTAGTGTTTGTTGATTTTCATTTGTTATCCATTATCATGGAGAGGAAGATTGTGTGTGTGTGTGTGTGTGTGTGTGTGTGTGCGTGTATTATTCCTTGGAGAAAGGAAATTTATTTGCTTGATTAAGAATTGCTCGGTGTAAGAACTATTTTTAGATTTCGGACCCAGATACCAAAAAGCAAACTTAAAGTAGGTTATCAGTGCCTTGTAGACCAAAAATGTTGAGTAGTCTGGAAAAATGATCTTCCAAGAGAAGATAATTTCCAAGCGTGCTTTGTCTTGGGGAGAAGATAATTGAAACCAAAGGTAACATAGTATAGTATACCATAACAAAGCGAAGTTCAAAGCCCCACGACCCACCCACCCATAATATACATTTACAACCTTAAAATTAATATTATCCAACCCCACTCCCCAACTATCACGAACCGTCCGTACATCATACACGGCCTACGCATCAGATAGAAAGAAAACATGCATGCACACACACACACATACATGTATAGACACGAGCGCTCGCACGTAAGCACTATTAAATACCGCACACTAACAGATCAACGTATTATGTGTGTGACCAGTCACTACGCGTACGCAACCTTTATACTGCCCAAACACTCTCATACATTCAATTCACCTTCACATACATACACACATCATTTTATCCAATCATACGCATCCCATGTCTATTGAATTTTTTGAAATTTTTTGAAATGTTTTCGATTTCCTCACATTTGAAACATCTTACCTGATGAATGCATCGCATGAAACAATATGGTTGTGAATGTTCCTTTGTCACCCAATAAATAGATATGTAAAACCTATATATTTATCTTATTATATTATATAACAGCTCTATTTTATATTGAGCACTCTACAATTAATACTGCCTTTGGTACACCATTCCAGCAAAAGCTGAAACATGACCATCTCACACTATAGTATATATATATATATATATATATATATATATATATATATATATATATATATATTATTATTATTATTATTATTATGATTATTTATATTTTTTTGCTTGAAGGCAGCGTATATCGTATAAAATTCGATAATTAATGAAAATAATCATGACAAGCGAACCCGACAAACATCGCCCACTACGTAGAACATCACACAGCAGCTGTTTCACCTTTATTAAGTCTCATCAGCGATGTATACTTTCGATTTCCCTCCAACAGAATTCGAAACCGGGAATTCAGCACGCAGAGTCAGAGACTTTGTCACTGGGCCACCGATACGCAGTAAACGATACATGCGAAACCAGCTTGTCAAGGGTAAATACGTCACTATTAATACTACTATACACAGCAGAGTGGACGTTGAGAAGATTGCAAAATTTTTTTAGGCCTATGCTCCGGCGTCAGGGATTAGATTCAGGTAATTTGCTTTAGAAGCATTGTTGAGTAAAGTATATTATTATATATATATATTTATATATATATATATATATAAAGATTTTTTAAAATTTTTATAGTGTGTTTGAAGCATTAATCACAAAATGTAATGAGATATTTTTTTGAAGGCAAAATAATGCGATTTATGTTGATAAACATATTTATTTAATTCTTTTTTTTCTTTTTCTTTTTCTTTTTACTCTTAATATTTTCGGACAAAGTCCATCTTCAGAGAGCTGAAAAGTTTCCATCTGTGCCTTATTATTTTTGTAGTATAAAAATATATCTGAAATGACTTTCAAACTTCCCGCAAAACACAACACAACACGAGATTTAACGGAATTTGACGATCTTGGCCGAACTTTTAAATTTCCATTAGAAGATTCAACGGATTAATACCACAGTTGATTTTAACAAACACAGATGGAAACATTTCAACTCTCCGAAGATGGACCTTGTCCGAAAATATTAAGAATAAAAAGAAAAAGAAAAAGAAAAAAAAGAATTAAATAAATATGTTTTTCAACATAACTTGCATTATTTTGCCTTCAAAAAAATCTTATTATATATATATATATATATATATATATATATATATATATATATAAATCTATATATGTGTGAATGAAAAGCCTTAAATACATGGGTAGTTATGGATTATATATATATATATATATATATATATATATGAGTGGAAATAACCACGATATGGTATTTAATTTTCATTCACACACACACACACACACACACACACACACACACACATACACATGTTTTGACCGTTTGATAATTGCAAGTACGAATGAAACTTTAGTTACGGTATATTAAATCCATAATATTAGATATTTGATTTTATATAGATACATATGTGTTGTGTGTTTGTGTGTGTGTGTATGTGTTTGTGTGTGTGTGTGTGTGAGTGTTTATGTATATGTATATATATGTGTTTGTGCCCGTGTCACAGCATTGTTCGATCCTTATTCAGATATATTTGTCATTCGTGGAAATCCTGGAGTGGATGGAGGAATTTTGGGATTAAAAAAATATATTAATTGGTCTCTGAGTGTGGAGAAAAATATGGAGGAAATAAGAATCGATATTTAATAAAAACAGCAAATCCGTTACTTTTACTTGGATAAAATTAACAAACAAAAAAGAAATCCATAAAAAATGGAAAAGTGTCAGAAAAGTTTTTATTGGCAAATGAGAAAGACAGAGAATCAATGGGAACACTTATTCAGGCTTTCTACAATTTAAAGATATTTCTTTTCTATGAATGAATAAAATAAAAATTACATTTTTTTTAAATATACAGGGTGTCGCAGATAAATTTGACATATTTATATTTGGTTATTTTCTCCGTATGTTGGAGATATTGACGCACACTACGTATCATTTAAAAGCTTGGACCCTTCTTCATTCCTCTACGTGATGACAGATAAAATGGACGACTGGAACTAACCTGAATCACGGAAGAGAATAACTTGTATCATGATGATCTGCACCAGCCATCAAAATGAGGAGATTATGGTTGTTGCCTGAACACTGTAAAAACAATCAGGCATGAACTGGAGAATTACAATGGAGACTACGAGGCTGTGTCTAGAAAGCAACATAACAGACGATATGATTGCGTTCGTACAGTATTTCTTAGAGAGAGTATCAGGTTGAATTCAGATGCCTATGTTGAGTTGCTAAATACTATATTCAAGCCCTGGATAACAAGGATAGCCATGGTAGGCCATATGTATGGCAGCAGGATTCGGCCCCCAGCCACACCTCAGGTAAAAATAATAGATGGTTGTCGGCGAATTTTTACGACTACACCACTCCCAATGTATTTGTTTCTCGGTGTGCCATAGTGTTTGGTAAAATCCTTTGGTTGTTCCTCGGTGTTCCTTACTGTTGGGTAAAATCCATTGGTTGAACAATGTCCTTGGTTGCAGGTCCGTTCGTCAATATCGAATAGGTGCAAATGAACGGCTTTCGAGATCGGAGATTACATAGTTAACTAACCACGTATTCGAGCAGTTGATTGTCTGCTTTAATTCACGCGCCCACGCAGAGTCTATAAGTTTAAGTGGTGGACATCAGCACACCTTATATGTCAAAATATTCCAACATTGGGTACATGATTTTCCTAAGAATCTGAGTCTGAAAGTGGATTTAATAGCACAACTGGAGTTCGAACTCACTGACTATGATGTTGCAATCCAGCAGTTTAGCCACTATGCTACGGACACTCCGCCTACTAACGTCATTAGTCCAAACGTGAACGTAGTAGCAACCTAATGTCGATATCAGCCAGACAGTGAAGGAGTCTATCCCCTTTTCACTGTCGCTAGACCAAGGAGATTATTTTAGCATCTGAGTTAAAGTGCCTCACCTACCATCAGCTCCTCACTTTACCGCACAGATCCCTGTGCTACTCATACACTGTGTTGGCGGGGGCCGGTATCGAACCAGGAACCTTGTGACTCCTAGCAGAACACTATACCCACTGAAGTAAGTAAGTAAAGTAAAGTCGTCAGGGCGGCCTAATGTCGGTATCAGCCAATCAGCGAGGGAGTCTATCCCCTTTTCACTAGCGCTAGACCAAGGAGATTATTTTTGCGCCTGAGGTGGAGCGCCACACCTACCATCAGCTCCTTACTTTATCGCACAGATCCCTGTGCTACTCATAACGCTGAGTTGGCGAAGACCGGTATCGAACTAGGAACCTTGTGATTTCTAGCCGAACGCTCTACCGACTGAGACTGAAGTACTCTATCCAAATCACTGGGTAAAAACTTCCTATGGAATTTAGTTACTTTTTAAAAGAGTTTACGACAAGATAAATGTTCAGAAACTGTATTTGTGGATTTTGTTGTTTTTTTTTTACTAAAATATTCCAAATGTTTGTAATTTTGTTTCTGTGTGAATTGTTTCGAAGAGGAAGAAAGTTTAAAAAAAAAAAAATTCTGCGATATAACCTGTCTGCAAAAGAATAGTAAATATTCTTCAGTTTTCTCTCCATAAAATCTACTCAGTGGCCTCGTATACTACCAATCGTAAAGAGGCGCGTGGTGCAGTGGTTACCGTCGTAGAAATTGGTCACTATGAGACGAGTTCAAATCCTGGGTGAGGCTGTTTTTATTTCACAAAGCGCTAATACTCTTCAGAAAATCTTCTTCCTTTAGGTATGGGTAAATAGTAGAGAATACTGAGTTGTTTAACATTGGTTTGGCAACCAGTCTAGGTGAAGGAACACTTTGAATTCAAACCTGTTAAACGCTGCTTAAGAAATTGACCTTGCGTCACATCCTGCTCGGAATAGGAATAAACTTAAAAAGAAAAAAAAATTATGAGATATAATCTGTCTGCAAAAGAATAGTAAATATTCTTCATTTTTCTCTCTATAAACTATACTCAGTAAGTCCTTATATATCAAAATATTGGAGGCGCGTGATCAAATGGTTAGAGTCGTAGGAAATGGACTTGTC
The DNA here is from genome assembly GCA_023376005.1 of Doryteuthis pealeii. Lineage (NCBI taxonomy): Eukaryota > Metazoa > Mollusca > Cephalopoda > Myopsida > Loliginidae > Doryteuthis > Doryteuthis pealeii. The sequence continues at coordinate 26,174,017 of CM042169.1, forward strand.
GACCAGAGTTCAATTCCTGGACGAAGCTGTTTGCATTTCCCTTAGCGCTAATACCCTTGGGAAAGGTATCAATCCAATTCTCCCTCTAGCTATGGGAAAATAGCAGGGCAGACTTGGCTCTTTAACCCTGGCTAGGTAACCAGTCTAGGAGAAGGAACACTCTGAATTCAAACTTGTTAAACTCCGCTTAAAAAATTGACCTTGTGTCATCCTGCTCGTGCGGAGGGGTTGGTATTCCAACAATATTTTGTATATAATAAAAACAGGGGCCGGGTTAGCTAAATCGATAGAGCGTTCGGCTAGAAACCACAATGTTCCTAGTTCGACACCGGCCCTCGCACCTCAGCGTATGAGTAGCACTGGATCTGTGGTAAAGTAAGGAGCTGATGGTTAGGTGTTCTGCTCCACCTCAGATGCAAAAACAATCTCCTAGGTCTAACGCTAGTGAACAGGGGATACACTCCCTTGCTGATTGGCTGATACCGACTTTAGGTCAACCCGACGACTTTAATTTTAGTGTGCAACAAAAACAAATTTCTTTGAATATCTAAATGTAACGTTGCTTTAAGAAGTTGGGACTTTACTGAGTATGATGTTGATGCTGATGATGGATTCGTTTCCTTGTATCTTTCTAACTCTGTGTGGCGGGTGTGTAGTGGAATGAAACCTCTTACCTCTCAAACCAGATAGAAGATTCGTTATTTCATGGTTCTAAAGATGGTTCTGGTATTAAGCATCCCAGCATCAAAATGAACTCTTCTTTAGAGCAGTGGTTCCCAACCTATGGCCACAGCAAATTTCAGGTGGGCCAACGAAATACTATAATTCTATATGGTTGTATCTTGATTGAATAAATATCTTAAGAAAATTGGAAATATTTTTTCTATCATAATAATTTCATGGACCACAAAAAATTCTGATTTCAAAGTGGGCCTTGAGCTGTAAAAGGCTGGGAACCCCTGCTTTAGAGCACTTTTGAGGTATTTTGATGGTAATACAACACCCCTAAACATTCTCTTGTTGATATGTAGATTGTGGAAATGATTACCATGATTTACTCCAAATAACATTTACAGCAGTTGATAGTCCTTTGGATACTTCATGTTTTATTATTGTGGAAATAGATAAACTGGGTTGTTGTGGTATATTGGTAAATAAAAAATGGAAGTACTGTTTCGGCCATTGTTTTGTTAAGAAACGGAAGCACCGTTTCGGCCATTTTTTTGTTATTGTGAATAAAAGGCGGAAGTGATTACTTCTCGTTGGTTAACGCCAGCTGGACTACTTGTACTATTTATTTTGATAAGCAAGCTACAACAGTTGAGACAAGAGATTTCTCTTGAAATATACAGTAGGGATTTCTAGAGGAAAGGTGGAACATAGATTTTCTGGGTGTAAAATTAGTCCTTTTTAATCGAGCAAATTAGCCATAAGTTACATAGGCATACGTTTATTATGCTCTTACTTTGGTCATATAAAACTAACGCACTCCTATATACTCAAACAAGAACAACAACCACAATGTGAAACATGTCAAACACCGATTAAAGTGTTCTGGAGGAGCTTCGTTCTGATCACTTAAATATAAATATTTATAAATATACTGAATAAATATACTCTCTCTCTCTCTCTCTCTCTCTCTCTCTCTCTCACTATATATATATATATATATATATATATATATATATATAGTTATTTACTAGGTATCCGTGCTATCATCATCATCCTCATGATGATGATGATCATCATCATAACTGATCAAATTCACCAATCTTAATATGTAAGTAAAATCGGCGGAGTGGCAGGACAGTGAGGGGGTCGACCCTCTTTTCGCTAGCGTTAGACCAGGGAGTATATTTTTTTGCTGATGTGGAGCGTCACACTTACCGTCGGCTTCTTATTTCACCGCACAGATCAGATTAACTAAGTTGTGCTACTCATGCGCTATGTTAGCGATGGCCGGTATCGAGCCTGTAACTTTATGATTGCCTTGATGGATTTTTTATTAACTGAGCTAAACCGGTCCCTTTAATATGTATGTAGATCTTTAGTTTTTCTACACTGATTTTCTTAGATTTATATCAGAAATGAGATATCTAGATCTCAAAACAAAGATTTAACAGCCGGTTAATGATTCCTTCAAAAGCATTTATTCGCTAAACCCCATCCCCCCTCTCTCTCTTCTTCTTCTTCTTCTTCTTCTTCTTCTTCTTCTTCTTCTTATTATTATTATTATTATTATTATTCTCTTTTCTTTTTCCTCTCGCGCTTCTTCTTCTTTTCTTCTTCTGCTTCTGCTCTTCTTCTCTTCTTCTTCTTCTTCTTCTTCTTCTTCTTCTTCTTCTGCTTCTTCTTCTTCTTCTTCTCGCCCTTCTTCTTGCCCTTGTTCTTTTCTTGTTCTTGTTCTTGTTCTTCTTGTTCTTGTTCTTGTTCCTTCTTTCTCGCCCTTCTTCTCGCCCTTCTTCTCGCCCTTCTTCTTCTTCTTCTCTTCTTCTCGCCTTCTTCTCGCCCTTCTTCTCGCGCTTCTTCTCGCTTCTTCTTCTCGCCCTTCTTCTTTCTTCTTCTTCTTCTTCTCTTCTTCTCGCTTCTTCTTCTTCTTCTTCTCGCCCTTCTTCTTCTCGCTTCTTCTTCTCGCTTTCTTCTTCTTCTCGCCCTTCTTCTTCTCTTCTTCTTCTTCTTCTCCTTCTTCTCTTCTTCTTCTTCTCTTCTTCTTCTTCTTCTTCTTCTTCTCTTCTCTTCTTCTTCTTCTTCTCTTCTTCTCTTCTTCTTCTTCTTCTTCTTCTTCTTTTCTTCTTCTTCTTCTTCTTCTTCTTCTCTTTCTTCTCGCCCTTCTTCTTCTTCTTCTTCTTCTTCTTCTTCTTCTTCTTCTCGCCCTTCTTCTTCTCTCTTCTTCTTCTTCTTCTTCTTCTCTTTCTTCTCTCTTCTTCTTCTTCTTCTTCTTCTCGCCCTTCTTCTTCTTCTCGCCCTTCTTCTTCTTCTCGCCCTTCTTCTTCTTCTCTTCTTCTCTTCTTCTTCTCGCCCTTCTTCTTCTCGCCCTTCTCGCCCTTCTTCTTCTCGCTTCTTCTTCTTCTTCTTCTTCTTCTTCTTCTTCTTCTTCTTCTTCTTCTTCTCGCCCTTCTTCTTCTTCTTCTTCTCTTCTTCTTCTTTCTTCTCTTCTTCTTTCTTCTTCTTCTTCTTCTTCTTCTCTCCCTTCTTCTCGCCTTCTTCTTCTTCTTCTTCTTCTTCTTCTTCTTCTCTTCTTCTTCTTCTTCTTTCTTCTTCTTCTCTTACTTTCACTTTCACTATCGTATTTTCTTCATCCAGTTATGTCAATTTCTTTCCCACTTCTCACCACTTCTTAAACTAAAAACAAACAAAACAACGAGAAAGAAAAAAAGTCTTATTCATTTTACATCCCTTTCATTTACCATGTTTTCTCTTTTATTCTATTTCTTAATCAGCTTTCACTGATCTAAATACAGGTTTACAGATTTCTTGTTGTAAATATTATTCTCATACAGACGCTTTCCCTCCATTAGATATTTATCGAATAAGCAAAAATATTATGTTGAATTAATATCTCAGTCAATCTTATTCGATAATCACTCATTCTCATCATCGGCTTTTTATCATTCATTTTTCCAGAATATTTTTCTCCTTCTGTACATATAACCGTGGGAAATCAGTCTATCTATCTATCTCTCTCTCTCTCTCTCTCTCTCTCTATATATATATATATATATATATATATATATATATATATATATGGAGGCGCATGGGCTAGTGTTTAGAGTCGTTGGAGTTCAATTCCTAGACGAAGCTGTTGGCATTTCCCATAGCGCTAATACCCTGGGGAAAGGTATGAATCCATATATTCTCCCTCTAGCTATGGGTAAATAGTAGGGCAGACTGGCCCCTTCAACCTTGGGTAGGTAACCAGTCTAGAGGAGGGATAACTCTGAATTCAAATTCCCTCCAGCTATGGGTTAAATAGTAGGGCAGACTGGGCCCTTAAACCTTGGGTAGGTAACCAGTCTAGAGGAGGGATAACTCTGAATTCAAAATTTCCAAGGTCGGTCGTTGATTGGGTTTGTGGCAACCCTTAATGCACCAATTCTTTCCTATCGACTGTGCCAAAAAGTGTGGATGGTTTAACACAAGCCTTCAATACTATAAACAAATCACTGTGTGGGTGTTCATTGTGTGTGTGAACCCTCATGCGTCGAAAATCGAGTCCACAATATATATATTGTAAAAAAGCCACAGCCGTGCAATCAATAGAGTCTTCATCAGATGATGGATCTTGGGTTAGGCAGAGATTACCACTATCTTAGAGTGCACCAGCAGTATCTTACAATACTATCTGACTTTGTCAGTCTTCTGTCACGTCGTGGGTAAGCCAGATCAATAGGCAGCTACTTCACAATTCACAATTCTGACTTGAAACCTGAAATTAATAGGTTCCTTCATACAAAATGGTAACAACGCTGGAGATAAATATTAAATATATGGTCCCATATATTGGCCAAATATATTTCTTCGAGCGTGTGGTGCTATTCGATAAATAAATAATATATATTCATCTAGATTCATCAATATTATTCCTTTCTCAACTTGACGTGTTTTTTGTTTACACACCCACGTGTATATATCTGTGCGTGTAAACAAACAAAACACGTTAAGTTGAGAAAGGGATAATACTGATGAAATATGTATATATATATATATATATATAGGGAAAATGGAAATAAATCTGACTGTATGTATATATAAAATCATGAAAAAAACAAAATGAGCACAAACAGATGACGATTATCAAATATAAATACTTACTTGAAACGATATAAAAACTGGAAGACCCTCCCATCATTAATCTCCTCAATAGATTAGACTCAATGTCTAACCCTAAGGAGATTATGATATGCTGGATCCCAAGCCATATATGAGTGAGAAGGGATGAAAGTGCTGACTCTGCAGCTAAATCGGCTCTAGATTTGATCCCCGACAAGTTCAAGATTCCATAAACTGAAACCGAAATTAACTGATTCCTTCATACAAAATGGCAACAACGCTGGAATAACAACATCCACAATAAACTCTTCCTAATCAAACCCATTTTGGGGGGACTGGAGACCAACTTGGGAGGCGGGAGACCAACTTTAAGGAAGTCTAGAAAGGAACAAGTCATTGTGTCCCGATTACGCATTGGTCACACAAGACTAATGCACTCCTATATACTCAAACAAGAACAACAACCACAGTGTGAAATATATCAAACACCTTTGACTGTTAATCCCTTATTCATAGAATGCAGGTTTTTTTGCTCACATCAGAAACCGTTATTTTAATGCAAACAATATGAAAGATCTATTTGAAAATGTCAATATGGAGGACATTCTGTCCTTTTTGAGGGAAATAAAATTATACCATAGAATATAGACATGAACTTAATCAATACCATACAACATGATCCCCAATGGTGCTAACTCATTGTTAAAACTAATTACTAAAACAATATAGATATAAATACACAACATATATTACTTCCTAACCGTTAGGCATGACATAATCCCAGACGGGTTGATATGCCGTTAAAATCAATAAACCAACCAACCAACTAATGAAGTGTTAATTCAATTATGTAAGATTTGAATTAGCTGACAATATGACACTGAGTTTGAACAAGAAGATAGTTACTGTATGATTCCCGTCCAAAATCAATGTATAATATCTCAATAACAAATCGTTAATTCATTTGAATTGAGCCCTGTCGACTGGGGCTTTAGAACTGCACCTGACTCTGCAGAGGGGTAAGAACCCCCCATCCTCAATGGAGCCACCTATTGGCCGTGGGTGGCGAACTGTGATTCTTAAGGATGGAAGCCTGGTGGCATAGCAGTATATGGCATGCAACACTCCGCTTAGGTGTTTACTAAGGCTAGACGGGCGATCGGAGAGGCCCCTTCCGATAATTCGGCTGGTCAGGTCAAGCCCTAAAACCTAAATAATTGCCCCAACCCTATTGCTTTCTTGAAATTTCTGATAAAACAAAAGAATATTTTATTCCTAAAAATTGGTCATCCAATTCTTCTAGTTTCTTTGTTCACTATTAAACTATAATAATTTCTTTATCCTAATTTTAAACATCTTTTGTTTTTCCAATTCTCTTTGTTCAGGATTTGAACCCGTCTCGTCGCGCCCATTTTCCACGACGATAACCATTACACCATGCAGCTCCAAACTTATATAAATAGATATTCAGGAATGTGCTTCAAAATGTCTGCAATTTGCTCGACATTTATGGCATTTAATAACGATGCAACGAACACAGAACTGTCGCAGAATTTACACGAATATAATCAACTATTGAAGATATATAAAACCAGTCAAGGCGTCGCAAAGAGTTAATGTGAAAAGCGCACGCATGTGTGTTTATGTGTGTATGTGTGTGTGTGTGCGCGCGTGTGTGTGTGTGTGCATGTGTGTGGTAGGCGTCCGTGTGGTAGGCATGCGTGGTACTCATGTGTATGTGTATGTGTGTGTGTATGGTACATGTGCGTGGTACGCGTCTGTGTATATGTGTCTGTGTCTGTATATTGTACACGTGCGTGATACACTTGCGTGTTACTCATGTGTGTGTATTTGTGTGTGTAGTACGCGTGCGTGGTACTGGTGTGTGTGTATGTGTGTGTGGAACGCGTGTGTGTTACTCATGTGTGTGTATTTGTGTATGTAGTACGCGTGCGTAGTACTGGTGTGGTGTATGTGTGTGTGGAACGCGTGTGCGTGTTACTCATGTGTATGTATTGTGTTGTGTAGTACGCGTGCGTGGTACTGGTGTGTGTGTATGTGTGTGTGGAACGCGTGTGTGTTACTCATGTGTGTGTATGTGTGTGTAGTACGCGTGCGTGGTACTGGTGTGTGTGTGTGTGTGTGTGGAACGCGTGCGTGTTACTCATGTGTGTGTATGTGTGTGAGTGTATGGTACACGTGCGTAGTATGCGAGTTTGTATATGTTTCTGTGTCAGTATATTATAAGCGTGCGTGGTAGGCATGCGTGTTACTCATATGTGCGTATTTGTGTGTGCAGTACACCTGTGTGTGTATGTGCGTGTAGAATGCGTGCGTGGCACGTGTGTGTGTGGTACGCCTACATGGCACTCATGTGTGTTTATGTGTCGCGTTCGTGTTATACGTGTGTGTGTATGTGTCTCTGTCTGTATATTGTACGCATGTGTGGTACACGTATGTTTATATATGTGTGTGTGTGTGTGGTACGCGTGCCTGGTATTCAGGTATGTGTATATATATGGGTGTGGTACGCGTGCGTGGTATTCATGTGTGTATACATATGTGTGGTACACATGCGTGGTACGCCCGTGTGTGTATGTTTCTATAGTACCCGTGCTTGGTACGCCTGTATGTATATGCATGAGAGTGTTTGGTACGCCTGCGTGGTACTCTTGTGTGTGTGTGTATATATGTATGTGTGTGTGTGTTGGTACGCCTGCGTGGTACACTTGTATGTGTATATATGGGTGTCGTAAGCGTGCGTGGTACGCGTATATGTATGTGTACGTGTATGCGTGGTACGCATGTGTGCATATGTTTATGCGTGTGTGTGTATATGTGTACTTGGTACGCATGTATGCATATGTTTATGCGTGTGCGTGCGTATGTGTGCGTGGTACGTGCGCCTGTGTTTGTGTATCTATGTACGCGCGCGATTCCGTGCGTGGTACGAGTCATGTGGCATCCGCGTGTTTGTATGTGTGTGTGTGTGTGTATGTGGCCATCAGAGACTTCGATGCGCAGCCCGTGTTAACCTACACCTGGTATCAATGAATATATTCATCGTTCATCCCTTCATGAATTTTGTATTGACGGACGCACGATGGTTATAATTTTCATCTGAAGAGGAAATGAGATGACGCAAAAGTTATGGCTGTAAGTTTGACGCCCGAATACATTGGGCGAAATAGTTTGCTTCGCGATATTTATGTGTCGCCAACCGAGCACGTGCGCCCCCGAGAAGCCTGCAGTGTTGTCTGTCTGGGCCGAGCGACACGGCGTACAAAGATGAGCCGTTTGTCAGAAGAGCGGCATTGAAAGACAGCTGTTCGCTATTTGAACTTCGTTTCTCCCCCCTCCTCGTCGTATGTGTTAGGCATACGATTTATTTCATTCTAGGAATGTAAACGGCATCTTACCGAAGCAGAGATCAGCTAAACAAGAGATTAAACCAGATAACTCACATTATTTATTTTCCCTATTTATTAATTTATTAGCTACTGCTGAGGTCTAACCTATCAACCGTTTTCTCACCAATCAGACCAGAAAGGCTAACCAGTTATAGAAGCTGAAATTTAAACCATATAAAGTTCATTCTTTATTTTCCTCATAGAATTAACTACTGCTGGGGTCTAATCTATCAACCGTTTTCTTACCAAACAGACCAGAAAGGCCAACCAGTAATAGAAGCTGAAATTTAAACCATATAACTTTATTCTTTATTTTTCTTATAGAATTAACTACTGCTGGGGTCTAAACTATCATCACTTTTCTTACTTATTAGATTACAAATGCAACCGGTTATAGAACCTTAAATTTAAACAATTTAATTCTATCTGATGGCGAGGTTCCAGTTTTCACTATTGCTCCCTGGTCCACTCTGACCCGGAGTGGTAGTACCTATTAGGGTCCCATCTATGGGTTAAATAGAAAAACATGAATTGATAAACAAAATTTGATTATCCATCAAGAATGAATTTATTTCAAAACTTTATCGGCATTAAATGACCCACTGAAGTTGATATGCCGTAAAACAAAACAAACCAAACTAAATCAGAATCAGAGTGGATACCGGCCTTCACCAACTCAGCGTATGAGTAGCATCAGGGATCTGTTCTGTAAAGTAAGGTGCTCCACCTCGGATGCAAAAATAATCTCCCTGGTCTAGCGCTAGTAAAAAGGGGATAGACTATCTCGCTGTTTAGCTGATACCGACTTTAAGCCTACCCCGACGGACTTTATCTCTCTCTTTTNTGATCCGCTGAATATGCAAAAATTAAATTTGACCATACAACAAGAATCGGTATATGCATAAACCAGAATCTGTTCTTGAGAACAAAACACATTAACATTCTGGGACTTAAATAAAAACGGACACTATCCAGCAAGAAGACAGACCTAAGTTGATAATAAAAAAGAAAAACTTGATCAGCTGGTGGATTTGCATGTTCCGCATATAAGGGTGAACGATAAAAGGAAACATGAAATAATTGACAAATATTGCGCTTGCCAAGAAGAAAAAGTTATGGATATGAAAGTCAAAGTGATACAATTGGTTTGGTGCACTTGGAACGGTCCAAAGGATTGGAAAGGGTTTGGAAAGTTTGGAAATCATAGGATGATTAAACCATTCAGAACAACTCATTGCTAGCAATTGCCAGAACCGAAGATCCTGAGACTGAGGAGGACTTGCTGTCAGCTCCAGACTCCAGAAAGTCCATTGCTAATGCTGATTGTGAAAAACTCAACAAGGATATAATAATAATAATAATAATATAATAAATATAATAATTAATAAATGATGAAATAATAATTGTATAATTTTAGACTGATAAAATCCTCGATCTTTAGATGAGAAGAAAAATTAACTTTTCAGAAAAAAATTGTTCGGCATATACTTATTAATGGGCGATAGGGCGTAGTATATTAATGTAATATTTAAAAACATTAACAGAAATTCTACAATTTAAGAGTTCCTTTATAACATATTTTGGTGTACACTGTCGATTCAACAGATGAAAAAAGCTCTATGTGGATTCGTACATGTATGTCCTATGTACGTATATTGTGTGGATACATGTATATACCCGGGTACACAGAAATCTTCCACATTTTAAATTTGTCACCGTGGTGTGCAATGAATTTAAGCAATGGTAATATAAAAAGTGAGGAAAATAAACTATGTTTGTATTTTTGTGTTTTGTTTTACGCATATCAACTCAGTGGGTCATTTAATGCCGACTAGAAAATTTGCTGCGTATCGGAAACTGAGTAAACAAAAGCTATTAATTTTGTTGGTGATGTTAGGTTCAAATTATAATATCAATTATAAGTGTTGACAAAAACTTCCCGACAAGGGTGCGTTAAACATCACACTGGACTTTAATACAGAGTCAGCAAAAATGATCGACGCCATTTGTAGGTAAATAAAAAGGCAATGAAAGTAAGAAACAAAGTGTATTATTTTCGAAATAATATAATTCCATGTTTTTACTATAATGTTCATTTGTTTTATTTCTTTATAATGATATGGTTTCGTTTTTTCAGTTCTGCCATGAATTGGACTGGGAACATGCGCTTTCATTGAGTGGACAGTTTATCAACATCATTTTGTATGGATGCATTTGAAGATCAATTGGTGAGAAAATTTCTTCGCAAACTCTTTCGGAAAGTCTAAGAGGTGGCGTTTAAATGTGAAATGGACGATGGGAGACTGTGAACTGAACTCTTAACGCTGCCCAATTTCTGGAGTTTGGCGTCGGATCGGCTGATTGATTTTTGTTTAATGCAGCCCAGTACTCTGAAGTTGAGTAACCCATAACAAAATCTGTTTTCGAGCTGGTACGGGATCATGTTACGCAAATTGAAGTCAGCGGATAGCTCTTTGTGTTGCAGTTACAATTCGTTTGTTTTGATAAAAGTTTCCACAATGAAAGCGCGATGCTCACACAGTCAATTATAGCAGCCAACTGAAAAAGAAACGAAAAAACAATGGATTATAAAGAAACAAAACAAAATGCATATATATTATATTAAAAAGAAATGGCAATTATATGACTTCTTCGAAATAAAAAACCTTTTTTTTTCTTTACTTTATTTGCATTTTATTTAACCTACAAATGTGTCAGAGCATTTTGCCTGACCTGTATAAGCACATGGAGAAACACTATAAGCACAGAGAAATACATACAAGAAGGAATATATACAATAAAAACGTAACCATAGTTCACTACAAGAAACACAAAATAGAGATATAGAACGAGAGTCCAAATTCGAGTAAACTTACTAGCGTTGCTTGGGGTTGAACCGCCCCCTACACACACACCACGACGAAAGTGGTAGACATAAAAGGTTAACCATGTGCTAGTGCCAAGAAGAAGAAGAAAGAAGAAGAAGAGAAGAAGCAAGAAGAAGAAGAAGAAGAAGAAGAAGAAGAAGAAGAGGCTGGAGGGTTCAAACAGGCGTTAAATACAAAAAAACTGGTGGCAAAAAACGGAACCCAAGGGAAAACAACGTCTTCGAGCAAGAGGAAGACAAACCCAGACGGTGACAACAAAGTTTTAAAAATAAGATGATATCCTATGATGAAAGTCAAATATTAGAATCACTTTATAATGGATTGAAATCTTCGGCAGTATCTCGTTTTGGAAATGGTATGGCAGCTCTTTTAGTTGCCATGTTATATTTCGTTTGTTTGTTTTACGCATATCAACACTCGAATGGTTCATTTAAATGCCGAAATTTTTTGAAATAATTCATTCTTAATGATACACATTTTTTATAACACATTTTCTACTTAACTAGATGGGAGCATAACATGTACTCACACTCCGGTTAGAGTACAAGAGAAAATGATGATGACGGGAGCTCTGAAAATTCTTGGACTATTGAAAAAAGCCTTTGGTTTGAAATTCAGAGTTTTCTCTCACTAGGTTGGTTTCCTACCAAGCGTTATAGAGCCAGTCGGTCCATATATTTACTCTAGTGGAAGGAAATAGTTGGGTTCGATACCTTTCCCAGATATTAGTGTTTCACATGAATTTAATGTGGCACCCAGAAAAATTACCTACATTAGGCAGCTTCTGCGGGGATACTGTATGTGGCGAGGACTATGGGCACAATATGATAGAGAAGTTGACGAGAGATTTCATGGATATCCTGCTAAATGCAGCGAGCATGATGATGATGATGATTGATATGCAAACAGCCAAGCCCAGGATTGAACTGTTTCACCCTATCTCTTTACTAGGAGATAACCATTACATTAGGCGCTCCACTCTAAAATCCCTATAAAACCTATTTGAGATAACGCCCATTTTAACCCTGATCCTTATTGCGTTTTCCGTTAATAAAATATATTTTCAAGATTTTTCCCCTTAAGATAAACTTTTAATCAAAGTTGTGAAGACGCCCACAATATGCAAGATGCCAAAAGGTTTCGTTCAACCACATGCCTAGCTGTCAAAAGAAACATAAGCTCAGTCCATTTTGTTCACTTTATCAAAGTAAAATTATTTATTCCTAGCATATATTTCTTATGCATGTCAACCAAGAATCCGATAAATTCAAGAAACTGTTCATGCCGACAGCAAATTATTGTCGTTGATTCAGGAGAGAAATATTTTTTATTTTAAAGTTTTAGCAACTCTATTCGAGATGATAAGACTGAACGTAAAGTTTGACCACAAGATATTCCAATATTAAGAAATTAAATCTTTCTTGGAGAGAGCAGAATGAGAGAGGAGAGAGAGAGAGAGAGAGAAGAGAGAGAGAGAGAGAGAGAGAGAGTCATTGTATGTGTTACTATTTCAAAAGGCATTTCATTCTATTTTCGTCTCCCGCCCTGTCCCGTTAGAATAACCGATCTGCACGCTTGCAGAAGGGTAACATCCCCAATGGGGCTCACCACTGTTTGCGTTGGTGGCTTAAGGAGAGCCGCAGGTGGATGAATAGTCTAGTGACTTGAATACTCATTTAACATCTTGGTGACGGGCGTCGGAGAGGCCTCCGACATCGGTGGTACGTCAAGCCAGCACCTTATGATTTTCCCAACCCTATTGCCCTTATGGCAAGCCCATCCTTTTTATCATATGGGTGCTAGAAGGCGGACTGAAGTCTACATGTCCTGGGATGACTTTAAACTCTATCTGATGGGAGTTCCAGTTTTAGATTTATTCACCTATCCTGCTCCTGGTCCACTCTGACCGGTGTGAGTACCTTTAGGGTCCCATCTATGGTTAAATAGAAAAACATGATGATAAAAAAAAAATTGTATTATCCATTAAGAATGAATTATTTCAACTTTTCGGCATTAAATGACCACCGAGTTGATATGCCGTAAAACAAAACAAACTAAACAAACCAACCTCATTTCTTCGTCTTGGTCGGTAACCTATAAAACAAGGTTTTTTTAAAAGCTGAGTATTCTATGGAACTTTTTTAGTCTTTCCATACGCAGTGAGCTTTCTCGCCCCTCTCTGCGAAAAGAAACAAAAAAACGAAATTTTAGTATTTTTGCCCACTCCGGGGGGGGGTGGGGTATCAAGCCTCGAAAATCACTAAAACTCCCGAATTGAGCACTTTTTCAGCATCTGTAAATTCAAGCATAGAAATGCAGAAAAACATAAAATCGATAACGTACATTTCATCAAATAACGTAGTCTTATAATGGCTGAAAATGCATTTGGGCAAACCTTTTGAACCCATATCCCCCCTCAAATCAAGCGCCCCTAACATATTTTAGTAGTGATATTCCTCATGCAAACTCTATTCAGAAAAATATATTAGTTTGGCACTTTATTGAACACGAAATTTTCGATTTTTGCCCACTCTCAGAGGGTTATCAAGCCTGAAAATCACCTAAAACTAAACTCCGAAATTGAGCATTTTTTTCAAGCATCTGTAAATTCTGGGCATTGATCCATGAGAAAAAAAACAATAAAATCGATAAGTATTTTATCAAAATACGTAGTCTTTAATGGCTGAAATGGCATTTTGGCAAACCTTTGAGCCATATTCCCCCCCCAATACTCAAAGGCACCCCAAAACCATCTTTTAGTATGTAATACTCCTCATCAAAACTTATCAGAAAATCATATTAGTTTGCTAGGCTTTATTTTGTACATTAAATTTTCGATTTTTACCCACTTCTAGAAGGGTTACAAGCCTCGAAAATCACCTAAATACTCTGATTGAGCACTTTTTTCAGCATCTGTAATTCAAAGTCATTAGAATCCATTATAGAAAAAAACAAGTAAAATCGATAATGTACATTTTCATCAAAATAGCTAGACTTTATAATGGCTGAAAAATGGGCATTTTGGCAAATGGGAGAAAAAGAAAAGAATAACGCATGACGCTTGTTTGTTTCTTTTCAATCCCTCTTAACGATAACAAGAATACAGAATTTGGCTGGTATGAAATGTTTGTTAATCGTGATATGGTGGTATGTTGCCCAACACGAAGATTTCGGATTATTATTCAGACAGGGAATAATTCTTATATTTATGGCAAGGGGAATTAAGCCGCGTCCCTTTATGAAATCCCCGATGTTTTCTAAACTGAAAAAAAAAGAATCCTTATAAAAGAGATGTTTGATGGCTAACAGAAAAGACAATATTATGGCGCAGTTTGTCAGTGAAATTTGGGATATTTCGGATTCTAAATGTTTTATGTCAATGTGTTCTAAAAGGCCACTTTATATTAGAGAGAGAGATGAGAGAGAGAGAGAGAGAGAGGAGAGGGGGGGGGTGGAGAGGGTGGAGGGAGGGAAATTAGAAGGAGAAGACGATGAAACACGAAAAAAAAAGAAAAGCAGTTAGAAGAGAAAGAAACGAGAAAGAAAAAAAAGAAAAAAGAAAGTATGTGTAGAAAAGAAAGGAAGAAAAGAAAAAGAGAAGAAGAAGAAGAAAAAGATGTGTGAAGAAAAGAAGGAAGGAAGAAGAAAGAAAGTATGTGTAGAAGAAAGAAAGAAAAAGAAAGTATGTAGAAGAAAGAAAGGAAGAAAGAAAGAAAGTATGTGTAGAAGAAAGAAAGAAGAAAGCATGTGTAAAGAAGAAAGAGAGATAAAAAGAAAGAAAGCATGTGTAGAAGAAGAGAAAAAAAGAAAGCAGAGTAGAAAAGAAAGAAAGAAGAAAGAAGAAAGAAAAGCATGGTAGAAAAAGAAAGAAAGACAAAAGAAAAGAAGAAAGAAAGCATGGTGAGAAGAAAGAAGAAAGAAAGAAAGAAAGAAAGCATGTGTAAAGAAAAGAAGGAGAAGAAAGAAAGAAAGATGAGTAGAAGAAAGAAAGAAAAAAAAAAAGATGTGTAGAAAAAGAGAGAAAAGAAAGAAAAAAGCATGAGTAGAAGAAAGAAAAAAAAGGAAGAAAAGCATGTGAAAGAAGAGAGAGAAAAAAGAAAGAAAGCATGAGTAAGAAGAAGAAGAAGCAAGAAAGAAAGCATTGTAGAAAAAGAGAAAAAAGAAAAAAGCTGAGTAGAAGAAAGAGAAGAAGAAAAGAAGAGCTTAGAGAAGAAAGAAAGAAAGAAAGAAAGAAAGCATGCATAGAAAAGAAAAAAGAAGAAAGAAGGAAAGAAAGCATGTGAGAAGAAAGAAAAGAAAGAAAGAAAAAGCATGAAGAAAAAGAAAGAAAGAAAAGAGAAGAAGCATGTGTAGAAGAAAGAAATAAAGAAAGAAGAAAGCATGAGTAGAGAAAGAGCGAAAGAAAGAAAGCATTGTAGAAGAAAGAAAGAAAGAAAGAAAGAAAGCATGAACGTAGAAGAAAGAGTAGAAGAAAGAAGAAAGCATGAGTAGAAGAGAAGAGCAAAGAAAGAAAAGAAAGCATGTGTAGAAGAAAGAGAAAAGAAAGGAAAGAAGCATGAGTAGAAAAAGAAAAGAAAGAAAAAAGAAGGAAAGAAAGCATGTGAAGAAAGAAAGAAAGAAAGAAGAAAAGTAAGCATGTGAGAAAAAGAAAAAAAGAAAAGAAGGAAAGAGAGAGATAAAGAAAGCATCGTGTAGAAGAAAAAGAAGAAAGAAGAGCCATGTGTCGAAGAAGAAAGAAAGAAAGAAAGCATGAGTAGAAGAAAGAGCCGAAAGAAAGAAAGCATGTGTAGAGAAAGAGAAGAAAGAAAGAAAGAAAGCATGAGTAGAAGAAAGAAAGAAAGAGAAAGAAAGAAGAAAGAAGAAAGAAAGCATGTGTAAGAAAGAAAGAAAGAAAGAAAGAAAGAAGGAAGAAAGCATGTGAAGAAGAAAGAAAGAAGAAAGAAAGAAAGAAGAAAGAAAGCATGTGAAGAAGAAAGAAAGAAAGAAAGAAAGAAGGAAAGAAAGCATGTGTAAGAAGAAAGAAGAAAAGAAAGCAAGAAAGAAAAGAAAGAAAAAGAAAGAAAGAAAGAAAGCATGAGTAGAAGAAAGAGCGAAAGAAGAAAAGCATGTGTAGAAGAAAAGAGAAAGAAAGAAAGAAAGCATGAGTAGAAGAAAGAAAAAAAAGAGAGAAAGAAAGAAAGAAAGAAAGAAAGCATGTGTAGAAGAAAGAAAGAAAGAAAGAAAGAAGGAAAGAAGCATGTGAAGAAGAAAGAAAGAAGAAAGAAAGAAAGAAAGAAGGAAAGAAAGCATGTGAAGAAGAAAGAAAGAAAGAAAGAAAGAAAAAGAAGCAAGAAGAAAGAAAGAAAGAAAAACATGTGTAGAAGAAAGAAGAGAGAAAGAAAGATATAAACAAAGAAAGAAAGAAAGGAAGGAAGAAAGAAAGAAAGCATGTTTAGAAGAAAGAACGAAAGAAAGAAAGTTATATACATATACGTTTTAAAAACGAATGGCTAAAATATTCCGACTGCAGTTTCTCGCAATAGCGCATATCTTCAGGTAATTCCCTGAAGATTCGCGCTACGGCGAGAAACTGCAGTCGGAATATTTTAAGCCATTCGTTTTTAAAACGTATATTTAGCTCTTTTTATTGAGCACTCTTAGATCGATTTTAATAAAATCAAGAAGTAAATATATTTTTTTGCTTCGCGGATTTGCAAGTAACTGTGATATATTATATATATATACATATATATATATATATATATATATATATATATATACGAGGGTGAGTCAAAGAGTAATGACATTTTGTTTCATTATAATCATCATGTCGCGCAATTAGCACGTTTGTCCATGATAATATCTTACCAACCTCTATCATTCATTGTCTCAGGGGGGATCCTCTGTACAGCATCCAGTATCCTCGCACAGTTGGTCAATGTAGATCCCTTGGTGGGCGGCCCACATTAGTGTGTTCATGTGTTGGCTTCCACAGGAGAACGTCGCTTATCAGCTCGTCCTTGCTTCTCCAGCAGTGTCCAGCATGCCTTGTCCGTCTCACTCGTATTGTTTAGGAAAGGTATAATTACCAACATAAGAACGTATCATACATCAAAATGAAGCTGGTCCTCCGTGGACGTGGTATTCTTGGGAAAGGTAAGAATCCAACTAACCTCCCTCCAGCTATGGGTAAGTAAGGCAGACTGGGATATTTAATTTTTATGGTAACCAATCTAGGAGAAAGAAAACTCTGAATTCAAACCAAAGAGTCTCTATTCTCTTTCATAAAAAAAACTTTCAGAACCCCTCTAAAAAATAATTAGCGATATGTGAAATACTAACAGCATCGTCCAGGATTTGAACTCGGATCATCGTGACCGTTTCCTATCTTGATAAACATTACACCACAAACACCCGAATAATGGCTTTTAAATTGAGAAAGCGAAATGGTATATATATATATATATATATATATATATATATATATATATACACATTACAAGGTGTGTAAAAAAAGTATCAACTTGTACTTTTTGACACACCTTGTATTCTGAAAAAATTAACATTCCATTCATTGTTCATTTCTATCTTGGTAAATACAGGTTCAAACTCGGCACTTTTATGACACACCTTGTATTCTGAAAACAAATGAACGTTCCATTCATTGTTCATTTCTATCTTGGTAAATACAACTTCAGTCTCGTTACTTTTATGACACAACTCGTATATAGACACACACACATATATATGTATGTATATATGTACGTGTGTGTGTGGGTAATGACTTATTGAAAATCCCAGCACAGCCAAAGTAATCTTTAGATAATTTATATCTGTGACGTATAATGGCTTATAAATCATAAAAGCGGAATGGTATATATATATATATATATATATATATATATATATATATATATATATATATATATATATATATATATATATATATATTAGCCCATGCGCCTCCATAGAGTCGTGGAAAATGGACTCGTCGATTCGAGTTCAATTCCTAGACGAAGCTGTTGGCATTTCACATAGCGATAATACCCATGGGAAAGGTATGAATCCATATATTCTCCCTCCAGCTATGGGTTAGATAGTAGGGCAGACTGGGCTCTTTAACCTTGGGTAGGTAACCAGTCTAGGAGAGGGATAACTCTGAATTCAAAAATCCTGAGGTCGGTCGTTGATTGGGTTTGTGGCATTCCTTGATGCACCAATTCTTTCCTATCGACTGTGCCAAAAAGTGCGGAATGGTCCAACACAAGCCTTCACCACTATAAACAAATCACTGTGTTGGTTGTTCACTGAATGAACACTCATGCGTCGAAAATCGACGAGAGAGTCCATTTTTTAATATATATATTACAAGGTGTGTAAAAAGGTATCGTGATTTTTTGTACTTTTTTACACACCTTGTATTCTAAAAAAATCCATTCATTGTTTATTTCGATCTTGGTATATATAAGTCCAAACTCGGCACTTTTATGACACACCTTGTATTCTGAGAAAATTAATGTTCCATTCATTGTTCATTTCTATCTTAGTAAATATAGGTCCAAACTCGTCACTTTTATGACACACCTTGTATTCTGAGAAAATTATTGTTCCATTCATTGTTCATTTCTATCTTAGTAAATATAGGTTCAAATTCGTCACTTTTATGACACACCTTGTATTCTGAAAAAGTTAATTGTTCATTTCTATCTTAGTAAATACAGCTTCAGTTTCGATACTTTATGACACAACTTGTATATATACACACACATATACATACATATATATGTATGTATGTTGTATATGTGTGGATCTCTCTCTCTCCAATTACCAACATAAGAACGTATCTTACATCAAAATGAAGCTGGTCCTCCGTGGACCTTGTAGTCTTGGGAAAGGTAAGAATCTAACTAACCTCCCTCCAGCTATGGATAAATAGTAAGACAGACTATGCTATTTAACTTTTGTATGGTAACCAATCTAGGAGAGTGATACTTTATGACACAACTTGTATATATACACACACATATACATACATATATATGAAGCGCGTGGTGTAATGGTTAAAGTCACGGGAAATGGACTCGTTGCCCCGAGTTCAAATCCTGGACGTGGTAATTGCATTTCACTTAGCGCTAATACCCTTGGGAAAGGTATGAATCCTACTCTCCCTCCAGCTATGGATAAATAGCAGGGCAGACTGGACTCTTTAACCATGGCTAGGTAACCAGTCTAGGAGAAGGAAAACTCTGAATTCAAACCTGTTAAACTCCGCTTAAGAAATTGACCTTGTGTCGTATCCTGCTCGTGCGGAGGAGTTGGTAAATATATATACATACATATATATGTACGTATGTTGTATATGTGTGGATCTCTCTCTCTCTCTCTCTCTCTCTCTCTCTCTCTCTCTCTCTCTCTCTCTCTCTCTGTATGTGTGTGTGTGCGTGCCTGCGTGTGTGTGTGTGTGTGTGTGTGTGTGGTGTGTGTGTGTGTAATGAATTATTGAAAATCCCAGCACAGCCAAAGTAACCTTTAGATAATTTATATCTGTGACGTATAATTTTACATTTTTCAAAGTTTGGTATAAAATTGTACACATCTCCATTGTAGAAGAACTTATTATCCTAAAATAGACAACACACTAGATATGAATATTGATTCAATCATCTTTCTAGACATTTAAGTTTCTCTCGAGCCCACGCAACAATTCTCTTATTTACACATTCCCACTGGCTATACGTTCCACATCTGTTTGTAAGGAGGCCCATAAGGATCAAAAGATGACACCTGATAACATTATTTCTTTCTATTAATGTCAGTCACAATTTACAAAAGATAAGTAACCAAGAGGCGTAAGGATGTTTGTAAGGTGGCCCATAATGATAAAAAAAACTTCTGATAATATTATTTCTTTCTATTAATGTCGGTCACAATTTACAAAAAATAAGTAACCACGAGGCGTAAAGATGTTTCTAAGGTGGCCCATAATGATAAAAAAAACGACACCTGAAAATGTTATTTCTTTCTATTAATTTCAGTAACAATTTACAAAGGATATGTAACCACGAGGAGTAAAAATGAATATTGATGCATTAGGAGAAAAGCTGACAAAAGTAATACTGGGACGCTTGGAAACGATTTTAATGCGTCCTTTTAGATTTTTGTGCGTTTTGATGCATTAGGAGAGAAACTGACAACAGTAATACTGGGACTCATGGAAACGATTTTAATGCGTCCTTTTAGATTTTTGTGCGTTTTGATGCATTAGGAGAGAAACTGACAACAGTAATACTGGGACGCATGGAAACGATTTTACTGTGTCCTTTTAGATTTTTGTGCGTTTTTATGCATTAAGAGAAAAGCTGACAAAAATAATACTGGGACGCATGGATACAATTTTACTGCGTCCTTTTAGATTTTTGTGCGTTTTGATGCATTATGAAAAGAACTGACAAAAGTAATACTACAACACATGAATAAGATTCTACTGCGTCCTTTTAGATTTTTGATACATCAGGAGAAAAACTGACAAAAGTAATATTCATGAAAAAAATTCAGAAAGTATTTTTTTTTCTTTCCCTTTCTAGATGCCGCCAGAAACAAGAATAAACAAATTCTTCACTTTTCCAGTCATGCTGATAGCTTTTTGATTTAGTGCGTCCTGGGATGCACATATTTGCTTTGAATGAGTCCCCAGGAAAATTTATGGGTCCCAACTAAAGCAGTCTAACTCCTACCTGGTAACCAATAATGTGTAATTCGTTTCTAAGAAACTACTGAAATGTATTTACATTTAGCTGTTTGATTTAGTGCGTCATGGGATGCGAATATCTGCTTTGAACGAGTCCCCGGGAAAATTTATGGGTCCCAACTAAAGCTATCTAACTCATACCTGGTAATCTATAATGTGTAAAAGCTATTGAAATGTATTTACAGTTTAAATCGTGAGGGAAGAAAAAAGAAAAACACTGGGATGCATAGATACAATTTTATTGCGTCCTTTTAGATTTTTGTGTGTCAAGGACGTAGGACGCATACCATCAGCATCCCTGTATGACTAATAGGATATTTAGGAAATATAGATTGATATCAGGGCTGTGGAGTCAGAAATGATTAAGGGGTCAGAGTAGGTCAAACCATACCCACTCCGACTCTCGTTGAATTTACACTTTATATGGCCCTAGTTTAGTCTGTAAAGTTATACAGTGCACACTCCTTATAAATAGATTATAAAAGATTATGGTTTTATATTTTTTTTATCAGCCATAATCACTTAATTACTTAAGAGGAGTCGGAGTCAAGGTACCAAAAATAGAGGAATCAGAGTCTGTGGAATCGGAATCGTAGTTGTGAAGTCGGAGTCAAAAGCAATTAAGAGGTTACTGGAGTTAAAAATTGTGGTTTTATATTTTTTGTAAGTCATAATCACTTATTTACATAAAGAGGAGTCGGAGTCAGAGTTGGAGTCAGAGGTACCAAAAATAGAGGAATCAGAGTCTGTGGAATCGGAGTTGAAGTCAGAGTCAGAAGCAATTAAGAGGTTACTGGAGTTAAGAATTGTGGTTTTATATTTTTTGTAAGTCATAATCCCTTAAATAAAGAGGAGTCGGAGGTGGAGGTGTCAAAAATAGAGGAGTCAAAGTCTGCAGAGTCGGAGTTGTGAAGCTGGAGTCAGAAGCAATTAAGGGTTACTGGAGTTAGTCCCAGTAAAACTATACAGACTCTGACTCCAGTTGAATTTACACTTTATATGGCTCTAGTTTTGTCTGTAAAGTTATACAGTGCACACTCCTTATAAATAGATTATTAAAAAGCACGTGTCCCAATTAAAGTTTCTTAATAGATTATAGGTTTTTTATTTTATTTATGATCTGGGAAATAACTAAAGCCGTCTAACTCCTACCTTGTAACCTATGCTGTGTAGTTCATTTCTAAGAAACTATTGAAATGTATTTACAGTTAGCTTGAAATGGTGAGGGAAGAAAAAAGAAAAGAAAAAAAAACACTGGGATGCATTGATACGATTTTACTACGTCATTTTAGATTTTTGTGCGTCAGCGACGCGGGACAAGTACCTTTCAGCATCTCTGGTTTTCAAAAATTACTGAATAAACCTCAGAAAAAAAAGGGGGTATAAAAGCTTCAACAGGGAAACTTTAAAAAAACTTTTTGGTTATATTTCTGTCCATAATTGGCGAAGCATTGAGAACTGGAGTTCCTTTCCCGGAAACACTGCAAGAATACATGGGAAATATTGATCGATTTTTCTGAAGACAAGTGAATATTCTGAGATATTGATATGAACATTGGAGTGATACATTGATTTACGAGTGTTCCAGCTTATGAGTTTTTTGAGTTACGAGGTGTCACTCGCTCGACATTTTGCTTTATGTTGAGAGCTAAATTTTGAGGTATGAACGAGCTTCAGATACACTTATGTTAATAAGTTCGCGAAAACCATTTAAGTTTCCAAATACACTAAAGAAAAATATTATTCATAAAAAAATAAATATTAAAACATATTAAAGCACATTACATTTTATTCTATAATATTTTTGTTTAACATTTTTTTTCTTGTTACATTTTTGATAAGAAAAAAAACATTTTTTCCTTATCAAAAATGTAACAAGAAAATCAGGCTTTTTGAGGATGGGAATTTGGAACGGGCTTATAAAAAATAAACATTAAAACATAGTAAGTAAAGTCGTTGGAGTGGCCTAAAGTCGGTATCAACCAGACAAGAGGGAGTCTATCCTCTTTACACTAGCGCTAGACCAAGAAGATTGTTTTTTAGCGTCTGAGGCGAAGCGCCACACATACCATCAGTTCCTCAATTTACCAGGTGGAATGATTCACAGAAGAATGGTGTGCTTAATACATTTCTTCAGCACCAGCATCCGGTGCCAAACGGATACATACAAGACACAGAACAAATAAGTACAAACAATTAAGAAGACAAAATCTTACACTAGATAGAGGAGGGTCAATTTGGCATAGCCAACGCAGTAAAGTCAGTGTTAATATTATTCAGCTTGTTAATCCACTTTAATCGCAGGCTATTTTATGGCTATGAGCTAGTCCATCTGGTAGACTGTAGAAGGGATGTTAGCTACTCTACAACAAAATATGATGCATATTCTTGTTGCGTCTAATTTACACGTTGTTTTCGAAAAATAAAAAGTAAGGTTTTCTCTGAATGTTTGAGATGCGGCTTGGTGATTAGTATTATCTGCGATATTCGGACTATTGTCCTCATCTTCATTGTTATCTGTACAACGTATCGGTCGATGTGCCCTCCATCCTTCTTCAGGTATTTCTTTTCAGATTCGGGAACCTTATTTTCGGACTCGGGAACCTTCTAGTGGATAAAGGAGTTAGGTTAAGACAGTTCTAAGTGACAGTTATCTCTGGACTGCAGGTTCAATCCTGGCCAAGGGCAGCAGTAACGTAGAATAATAATTAATACAGCTTAACGCCTCTACCCAAGCTAGGGTTAGCGGAATGAGAACAGGATACCCCCATGGATGAATAAAGGGTTAGGTTCAAAGTTCCGTGATGGCTCCCGGTTACGACAAGAAGGGTGCCGAGTCTGAAAAGAAGGTTGGAATGTTGTTCCAAGTTTTTGATTGATTTTAATGGAATGTTTAACAATCTAGAGTTATTTCATGCCTAGAGGTTAGGGAATCGTTTTCCGTGATGGCTCTCGATTACGACAAGAAGGTTCGCGAGTTCGAAAAGAAGGTTCCCCAGTTTGATAAGGCTCCCGAGTCCGACAAGAAATACCTGAAGAAGATAACAATGAAGATGAGTACAATAGTCCGAATAACGCAGATAATAAATGTTTTCGTACTTTTTTTATTTTGTCTTGTTTACACGTATGAATATTTTCGATATTTTTTTTATTATCTAAGAAGCGGCTTTTATGTTGTTTCACGTCAAAAAAAAAAAAAAAAAAAAAAAGAAGGAATGGACATGTTTTATTTGAATCGAAGTGTACCGAATATTTTGGTTGTTGAAATATTTGCATTTCGTAGATTTATGACTTGTATAAAAATATTCTAGGACTCCCGGGGGAACAATTTTCTTTCTTGGAAGAGAAGATTTCCATTCTATCAAAAGGATATTGCGAATAGTCTGTGTGCTATATACATCATCGTCGAGTATACAATAGAGAGAGTTCAGAGTGATTTCTTCGGTGATAGAGAGAGAGAGACAGACAGACAGACAGACAGAGACAGGGACAGAGACTTACTTGGTTGCTTCATTTATGCATACTGTTTCTGCTGTTACGTACTGAGGTTTTCATTAAACCAAATCGATATAATGTTGTATACCCTTTTCTTACTTCTTACTTCTAGTCGTCTTCTCTTCTGGCCGACTTTGCTATTCTAATCGTCTAACATCTTGGTCTGGTCTCTTCTAAAGTCTGGACCTTCTTGCTATGTTCCTGCTGGCTGGTCGTCCTGGATTCATTTCTTAGTCTTGTTACCACAAGAACATTTTACTTATATAAACTTTTATTTCCTTAACTATACATTTCACGTAACTAAATATCTGTCTAACATAGCGCGCGCGAGTTCTACCCTTAGACAGAGCACAAAATGGCCACTGCTCTGCCTGACGTCCAACTGCAAACTGGGAACTCTGAAAAAGGTCCCACGTGACTTCACATATTTGGCGGGCTTCTTTAATTTTCCGTAGAAGGACCCGGTCATGGTATGAAAGGGTTCATCCCCTCAGAATTACAGGGGATTGAAATAATCTTATGCAACCGCATAGATTATGTAACACTGCTGATTCTTGCTATCTTCTCTGGCCGACATCTTGTCGTCTAGTTGCCATGTTCCTGTCTTCTATATACTTCTTCTTCTTAACTAAGGGCTTCTTATCAATCAGCTGGTCATGTCAAGTCCTAGCACCTACATGATTGTCCCAACTCTATTGATCTTAGGTTAAATCCCCAATCTTTTTTATTATATATGTGCTAGAAAGCGATGGCTGAGGGTCTTAATATCCTGGGTATGACGTTAAACTCTATCTGATGGTGAAGTTCCAATTCTGGAGGTCTAGGGAATATAGAGTACCCTTTCATCACCATTACTCCCAGGAGCACTCTGACCCGGAGTGGCAGTACCTTATAGTGTCACATTTTTGGAGTATTAAAAAAGTTTTTAAAAACGTGCAGTTTTTTTTTTTTTTTTTTTTTTTTTTGTAGATCTCCAGAACTGGAACCTCTCCATAAAACGCATTTTAGTCTCCTACCCAAGACACACACTTTTTAGGGGTACTACCCCTTCGCATGAAATATAGTGAAGGTATTCTAAGCCCCGCTGACAGAGTGTGTCGTATTTGAGACGGAGTAAAGAGTTGACGAAATGCACAGTTTAAATAAAGATTTATTTTATTATTTAGTAAAGAAAATGAAATAAAGATTTCAATCTCTCTTTTTTATGGGAGATTTTTATCATCTTAAAAGTCTTTAAGGGTTTTTAGCTGAAAAAAAATCCCAGTCTTTATCAATAGTTTAATCTTCTTTTCAATCAATTATCTTTGAAATTTATTCTTATATAACATTATGACAAAAAACGTTTTCTGTTATACCAGACAATCAATGAACAGGATTGTCTCCCTTGTTTTATAAAGTGTATTATTCTTGTTACATAGCTCATTTTTACTCTTATATTTATCTTCTAGCCCCGTCGGTTGGGTCTGTAGAATACACTGACTGCACCTCTGCACGAGCAGGATTCGACACAAGGCCAATTTCTTAAGCGGAGTTTAACAGGTTTGAATTCAGAGTTTTCTTTCTCCTAGACTGGTTACCTACCATAGTTTGAATTCAGAGTTTTCCTTCTCCTAGACTGGTTACCTAGCCATGGTTTGAATTCAGAGTTTTCCTTCTCCTAGATTGGTTACCTAGCCATGGTTAAAGAGCCCAGTCTGTGTACAATTCTGGTCACTCCTACATTGTCAGTTGTTTTTAAATTTCTTCACTCATGCATCAAGTGATGAATCTATTTACCAACCCTTTCCGCACAAGAAGGATGTAACACAAGGTCAATTTCTTAAGCAGAGTTTATCAGGTTTGAATTCAGAGTTTTCCTTTCTAGAAAGTAATTTATCGGTAAAAACGCCTTCAAACCACTGAAAAATATTTTAAAGAGGTGGAGGGTAAAATATTTACATTTAATTGTCGGTGAAAAATTGAGGGAAAAACGCCTTAAGCGTGGGTTGTTTTTTTAGCTGGCACCGCTTTGCGTTTTTTAGGGCAGGAGGCTAGGACGCATTTATATGAAGAGCCCCAAAAATTACTTGATAAACTTAACGACAAACTATTCGCTTACAAATCATACATATCCCAAATATTTGGCATTGAATAACCCACAGTGGTTGATATGCCATAAGACTAAACAACCAAACAACCAAACTTATCTTCTTGTATTTTTGTATCTTGTATCTTCTATGCTGGCTGGATCCTCTGATCTTCTCTCTGGGATTTCATGGGGGGTGACTTTTTTCAATTAAAAACGGAGATTGGACATATCTTATACATTTTTTTATTTTCCCAAATACCAAAAGTAGGTATACAGTTATTAAAAAAACACATACATTACTCATTGCATTTATTAAACAAACAAATGTTACGTATACGTATAATAACATTAATTATCATTACTAGCAAGAAAAACACCCTCCGGGCGTCGTAAAAATTAATTTTTCAAAGACATTACCTGAGAGGGTGGGAGTTAAAAATTCAATGTCAGAAGGTTTATATTATAAGTAAGCAAAATCCTCATATTTATTAAAGGAGTAAAAAAAAAATAAAACAATTTGAAATGAAAACTGAGCCCCGTCCCTCTCAAATAAAATGCTGCGTGCATGTAATAATCAAACAATTATTTTGAATATTTTCCACATCAATTTTACACAAAATCGTAGGTATTTATTTATTTGTAAACTTTTTTAGTTAACTTCTTGTTACATGAAAAAAAAGAGACGAGAGTAAAAAAAACAATTTTAAAAATTGCTTACTCAAATTTTGGGTGTATATAGCTTAAGAATACTGTGACATAAGCTGTAACGTAGAGCTATGACGTAGTTTTTGTTACAGACAGAAATACAGACAATCTCTATTATTAATAGATTAATAACATGTTAATTATTAGTCACAATTATCTTCTTGTATTTTTGTATCTTGTATTATCTCTGCTGACTGGATCCTCTGATCTTCTCATTGAGATTTCATGGGGGTCTTGGGTTGACTCTATCCCCGACTTCATCTTACTTTTTACTATGGAACACGGAGACAGCACATATTTTATACATTTTTTATTTTCCCAAATACCAGGTATACAGTTACAAAAAAAAGCACCTACAATACCCATCGCATTTATTAAACAAACAGATGTTACATATCTCTTATTATAATTGAGATTGTGTGTTTGTCTGTCTGTAACCGAAACTATATTACTACTCAAGTCACAGTTCCCTTAGTTATTTACGTCACATTCTCCATGATTTTTTTTATTTAAACTTTAATTATTAATAAAATTGTTTCACATAATTCTAGTGTTGGCCTTATCTACAACCTATTAACATGCAATTGTATTTATATATACAACAAAATAGCAGTTTACAGTGCAAACAGGAAGGCTAATTTTCATATTGATATTAAAAATTTGATTTTAATAAATATGTACTTGGTATTTTTTATTTCTAATTGTTTGGTTTTATCTTAATGAATATGAGTAAAAATCCCGGGGATAAATCTTAAAAGAAATCCATTAACAAGAAGAAATCATTGTAATTTTATTCTTCACTTTATATTTTAACTAAATAATTAAATTAGGAAAATTTAGCAATGAAAGACGGCAGTGAAGGTAGAGTAAGTTTCAGTTGTTCTATTTTTCGATTATACCCTCCTCTGTTTCAAATCTTTTTGTCTGCATTCTTATTTAGTTTCATTAGCCTTTCTAATTTAATATAATATTTCATTACATTAAAATTAAATATTTTCAACCTATGGAGAGTGCGTATATTTGCTAGTACGTATAATAACATTAATTATTATTACTAGCAAATATATGCACCCTCCGGGTGCAAGTATTTTAGTTAAATTTTATAATAAAATATGATATTAAATTAGAAAGGCTAATGAAACTGAATAAGAATGTAGATAAAAAGATTTTGAACAGAGGGGGTATGATTGAAAAACTAACTCTTCCATCATTTCCGTTACTCCCGTTTTTCATTGGTAAATTTTCCTAATTAAACTGTTTAGTTAAAATAGGAAGTAAAGAATAATATTACAGTTATTTCTTCTTGTTAAGGGATTTCTTTTAAGATTTATCCCCGAGATTTTTGCTCATATTCAATAAGATAAAACCAAACAATTAGAAATCAATAATACTAAGCATATATTTATTAAAAATCAAATTTTTAAGATCAATATGCAAATTAGCCTTCCCATTCATACTGTAAACCTCTATTTTGTTGTATATATAAACACAATTGCATGTTATTAGTATGTAGATATGGCCAACAATGTAAGTAATGTAAAACAATT
The DNA here is from genome assembly GCA_023376005.1 of Doryteuthis pealeii. Lineage (NCBI taxonomy): Eukaryota > Metazoa > Mollusca > Cephalopoda > Myopsida > Loliginidae > Doryteuthis > Doryteuthis pealeii. The sequence continues at coordinate 26,202,627 of CM042169.1, forward strand.
TTATTAATAATTGAGGTTTAAATAAAAATAAAATCATGGAGAATATGATGTAAATAACTAAAGGAATTGTGACTTGTATAGTAATATAGTTTCGGTTACAGACAGACAAACCCACAATCTCCATTATAATAAGATTAATAACATGTTAATTATTAGTCAGAATTAAATATGGCTAATGACACCAAAATTTTACAAAATGAAGACTCTTAAGATAATATGCTACTAATTTCCTCTGTGTGATACTGTTGTATACCTATTTTTACTCCCCCACCCCGTATTTAACCGAAATGGAAAAATAGTCATTACGCCTTCGTTCGCTGCAATGCTTGGGACTACTCTGATTAAGTCTAAATTTGTTCTCACGGGGTGGGGGTTGTCTTCTATTCCAGTGACCTCTAGCAGCCATTTTTACAAAATGGATGCCATGGTCATCAGAATGCAAAATATCTTCTAAATATATCAAGTTATGTATAAATCAAATTTGAAACAGAATAGACAATAGATTAGATACTTCATCTCAATATTGAACAAATGTCGGAATGACACAGGAAAGTAATTAATATCATATTGAAATGAATCATTTGGTTTGATTTGGTTAGTTGTATTTTACGGCATGTCAACCATTATTGAATTATTTTATGCTTTGTTGTTTGCATTAAAACAACGGTTTCTGATGTGAGCAAAAAACATGCATTCCAGGAATAAGTGTTTAACAGTGAAAGATGGTTGTTGTTCTTGTTTGAGTATATAGGAGTACGTTAGTCTCGTGTTACCAATGCGCAATCAGGACACAAGAACTTTTTTCTTTCTAGACATTCTTAAAGTTGGTCTCCAGTCTCACAAAGTGGGTTTGATTAGAAAGAGTTTATTGTGGATGTTGTTATTCCAGTGTTGTTGCCATTTTGTATGAAGGAATCTATTAATTTTAGGTTTCAGTATATGGAATCTTGAACATTTGGGGATCAAATCTAGAGCTGATTTAGCTACAGAGTCAGCACTTTCATCCCTTCGCACTCATATATGGCTTGGGATCCAGCATATCATAATCTCCTTAGAGTTAGATGTTGAGTCTAATCTATTCAGAAGATTAATGATGAGAGGGTCATCCAGTTTTTATATCGTTTCAAGTAAGTATTTCTATTTGATAATCGTCATCTGTTTGCGCACATTTTGTTTTTCATGATTTTATATATATATACAGTCGGATTTATTTCCATTTTCCTATATATATATATATATATATATATATATATATATATATATATTATATATACACACATTAACACAGACATATATATATATATATATATATATACATATTTCATCAGTATTATCCCTTTCTCACCTTAACGTGTTTTATTTGTTTACACGCACAGATATATACACGTGGGTGTGTAAACAAAAAACACGTCAAATTGAGAAAGAATAATATTGATGAATTTAGATGAATATATATTATTTATTTATCGAATGGCACCACACGTTCGAAAAAATATATTTGGCCAATATATGGGAACATATATTTAATATTTATTTCCAGCGTTGTTACCATTTTGTATGAAGGAACCTATTAATTTTAGGTTTCAAGTCAGATATGGAATCTTGAACTTGTCGAGGATCAAATCTAGACAGAGAATTAAAAAAAGAAACCGAAAAAATGTAAATATAAACATACAATCAAATTGTTGATATACTGGTAAAATCTGTTGGGATAGCATTTCTTTTAAGACTAACAACAATAAATAAATTAGTACTTACTATTTCTCTGAATTTTTGAGATGAGGATTGATAATTTATATTATTTGTATTATTCGGACTATTGTCCCCATCTTCATTGTTATTTGTACAACGTTTCGACCGATGTGACCTCCGGCCTTCTTCAGGTATTTCTTGTCCCGATCACGACAAGAAGGTTCCCGAGTCCGAGAGGGTTCCCAAGTCCGACAAGAAAAACCTGAAGAAGGGCCGGGGGCACATCGGCCGAAACGTTGTACAGTTAACAATGAAGATGGGGAGAATAGTCCGAATATTACAAATAATACTAATTAGTACTTAGTTGAATTCTAAAGGTTTATTATAAAACAAAACAATAAATACAATATTTAAACCAATAATCACACGTGGTGGGTCCAATTAATTGCATCTTTATATCATGACGACTAACAGCAGACTGCCTAACTATTCCCATACTTCGCCTCGCAACAGGAAGTAGAGGTCAAAATAAGGTTACGATCTGTCTGCCAAATCCCTAATAGTCAAGCCTGAATTCAAATAATATTTTCCTGATTTGAATTCAAATCTACTTTCTACACTAACCGTCCAAAACCGATGGTACACCCATCAATATGTAGCACATCAATCTAGTAATATATAAATAATTAATAGAGTAATAATGAACATACACTAATGTTCTTTTGTCTAGTGGTCTTCTGCTGTTAATGATTGGTTCTTCGTCGTTGACTCTTCTTTGTGCTGGGCTGGACATTTCGATAAAAAATAATGAATAAAAACATCAAAGCTTAAATTAAAGTTATAATAAAATGGAGGTCAAAATAAGGTTACAACCTGTCTGTCAAATCCCTAACAGTCAGGCCTGAATTCAAATAATATTTTCCTGATTTGAATTGAAATCGTTGTTCTTCTTTGTACTGGGCTGGACATTGCTTTTAATAATACAACAAGACTTGGTTGTTTTATGATAATAAATGTAATAAACATGATTGTGCAGTCCTAAAATGTGAGACTTTATTCTTAGATATAAAGAGATAATTCATTTTGGTTTTAACTTGTAAATTACTTGTCTTTTGTTCTCTTTAATGTTTGATAAAAAATCATAAAGAGAAACATCAAAGCTTAAATTGAAGTTATAATCCTCACGTATTTATTTTCTTTTGTCTATAAGACAAAACAAAATCCTTGTTCTCTTGTCAAATTTGATTTAACATTTCTTGTCTTGATAAAAAAAATGATGTATCATTTATATTTAAAACATCAAAGATAATTAAGTCAGTTTAGGAAAAAGAATCCAAACAAAATATCTGAACATCTTAAAGATTATGTATACAATAGAATATTTTTGTTTTCTATTTCTTTGAAATAAATAGCATTATATGATTTCGTTTCTTTGTATAATGTACTTGTTTAAAGGCCGTAAAGCACTTAAAGTCAATTCACTTCACAGACTATATATATATATATATATATATATATATATGGAATATGTGCTTAATTAAAGTCATACCTAATTTTGAAAGTTAATTAATTAATAACTAATTAATTAGGCGGCATACCTATTTAAATGTAAGGGTAAAAAATCGAGAAAAATCAATCTCAGTATGTACATTTCGGCCTATGTCGGCTAAATAAAGCCATATCACCGCATGTGTATTTACTTCTCATATATATATATATATATATATATATATGTGTGTGTGTGTGTGTGTGTGTGTGTGTGTGTGTGTGTGTGTGTGTGTGTGTGTACCAGACACTCCGCACGAATAGGATGTGACAAAGGTCAATTTCTTAAGGTTTGAATTCAGAGTTTTCCTTCTCCTAGACTGGTTACCTAGCCATGGTTAAATAGCCAAATCCGCTCTACTATTTTCCCATAACTGGAGGGAGAGTAGTTAGATTTATACCTTTCCCAAGAGTATTAGCGCTATTTTAAATGCAAACAGCTTTGTCTATATATATATATATATGGGAGTAAATATGGAAATTAAATCCGACAATATAAAGAAAATTTGAAAAAACAAGTATTCCGAAATTGTTACATATAAAAACATCCATCATTTTCTTCACCCCAACAGACATCCTGATGAAGGTTCAATGTAACCGAAATGTTTTAAACATCGATTATTAAATTCATCTCAATTTCGGAATACTTGTTTTTTCAAATTTTCTTTATATATATATATATATATATATATATATGTGTGTGTGTGTGTGTGTGTGTGTGTGTGTATTTATATGTGTATGTGTATGTGTGTGTATATGTTTGTGTGCGTACCAACTCCTCCACATGAATAGGATGTGACACATGATCCATTTCTTACGCGGAGTTTAACGGGTTTGAATTCAGAGTTTTCCTTCTCCTAGACTGGTTGTCATACCAATTTTAAAGAGCCCAATCCACCCTACTATTTACACATAGCTGGAAGGAGAATAGTTTTCCGAGAGTATTAGCGCTATGTGAAATGCAAACAGCCTTGTACAGGATTTAAAGTCGAGGCGCCAAGCCCATTTCCTATTATGATAAACATTACATCACGGTCAACTCCATAAACATAATATACGTAGTATAGTATTATTGGCGGCAATCCTTAACTTGTTCCTCGTAAATTCCTACCATAAAATAAACTGAACCTTCATTTTATGTCCGTGTTTTTGCAATAAATGTTTTATTTTTCTTGCACCCGTTATTTTATAATACTGAATATATTTTCTTTCTTCAGGAAGCCTGGAGGGCACATTGGCGGAAACATTGCGTACATAACAATAAAGATGATGAAAACTCTCCGAAAAGTCTAAATGATACAAATTATCAAGCCTCATTTAAAAAATTAAGACAAATAGAGATGTGCTACATCAGTTTGACTACAAACACATGAAGAAAACTGGAGTGTGCATTGACCGAAACGTTGTCTATATAACAATAAAGATGAGGACAACAGTCCGAAAAATCTTAATGATGCAAATTATCAAGCATAATCTGAAACATTGAGACATATACAGATGTGTTGCATCAGTTCGACAAGAAATACCTGAAGAAGACCGACGAGTAAATCGGCCGAAACTTTTTGTGTATGACAATAAAAATAAGGATGACAGCCCGAAAAATCCAAATAATACAAATTATCAAGCCATCTCAAAAACCAAGACATACAGATGTGTTGCATCAGTTTGACAAAAAACACCTGAAGAAGACCGGCGGATAATTCGACCGAAACGTTGTTTGTATATCAATGAAGATAAGGAGGACGACCCGTAAAATCTTAATGATACAAATTATCAAGCATAATTTAAAAAAAAAAAGAAGACTAATGCAGATGTGTTGCATCAGTTCGACAAGAAACATCTGAAGAAGACCGGCGGATAATTGGGTCGAAACGTTGTGTGTATAACAATGATGGTCCGAAAAATTCAAATAATACAAATTATCGAGCCTCGTCTAAAAAAATAAAAAATAAATAAAAATAAATAGAATAAAATAAATTAATCCAAATAATACAAATTATCAAGCCTCATCTCAAAAAAAAAATAAATAAATAAAATGATAAAATAAAATAAAGACAAATAAATAAATTCAAATAATACAAATTATAAAGCCTCGTCTAAAAAAAGAAGAAAATAAATAAATTAATCCAAATAATACAAATTATCAAGCCTCATCTCAAAAAAAAAAAAAAATAAATAAAATGATAAAATAAAATAAAGACAAATAAATAAATTCAAATAATACAAATTATAAAGCCTCGTCTAAAAAAAGAAAGAAAAAATAAATAAATTCAAATAATACAAATTATCAAGCCTCGTCTCAAAAATAAAAAAGAATAAACATAGAAGTAAATAAAATAAAAATAAATAAGTAAATTCAAATAATACAAATTATCAAGCCTCGTCTCAAAAATAGAAAAATTAATTAAAATTAAAATAAACAAAATTAAAATAAATAAATAAATAAATAAATTTACAAAACAATGTAAGTGATGATCGTGATTGTTTTCTAAAAAAATATCAATCTCGAAATTCCGAGCTTTTATGTGACCCAAACTTAATCAGAGGAACTTTTGTCTGGCAGTTTTGATCTAAGATTTTGTAAATAAAGATGAACGCTGGGATAAACTTAGCCGTGAGTTTTACCGTCAAATATATGAATAAATGATAACAGAACTACGAAGAATTGGAATGGACGCGAAGAGCAGACTCAATAAAACTTGATTAGATTGAGTAATCTTCATAATTAGTGAGGTGGAGCTAAAAAAAAACAACAAAAGAGTTAGAAAGAAGAGAAATTCACGAGAACAAAGACTAGGAGGGTAATAGCATGTCTTATCTGTGAGGTCTACAATAGACTGGTTGTATTTTCTGCAATGGGATAATACTAATTGTAATAGGGGCCTTGGAACGGTCCACACAGGTCTAAAAAAAGAGTGTGGATGAATTTTAAATCAGAGGGAGAATCGATACCATCCAAACAATGACATTGTTAAAATCGTCCAGAATACTCAGAAGAGTCCTGGATACATCCGGGGACTTGCTGGCACTCAGACACAGTGGGAAAACACTGAGAGTAAAATAAATTTAAAAAATAATAATAATAATAATAATGATAATAATAATAATGCGAATGTAGCAAACTTGCACAACGGGAGTACAAAACTAGACTCGACTGGGTTGGAAAGGTGGTCCACTGGGAATTATGCAAAAAATTAAATTTTGACCATACAACAAATTGGTATATGCATAAACCAGAATCTGTTCTTGAGAACGAAACGCATAAAATTCTCTGGGACTTTGAAATAAAAACGGATCACCTTATTCTAGCATGAAGACCAGACCTAGTGCCGATTAACAAAAAAAAAAAAAAAGAAAGAACTTGTCAACTGGTGGGTTTTGTAGTTCCAGCAGATCACAGGGTGAAGCTGAAGGAAAATGAAAAAATGGACAAATACCTGGACCTTGCCAGAGAACTGAAAAAGTTATGGAATATGAAAGTCAAAGTGATACCAATTGTAGTTGGTGCACTTGGAACGGTCCCAAAGGGATTGGAAAATCTGGACATCAGAGGAAAGATTGAGACCATCCAGAATACTGCACTGCTGCAATCTGACAGAATACCCAGAAGAGACCTAGAGACACGAGGAGACTTGCTGTCACTCAGACTCCAATGAAAGACCATCAGCTTACGCTGATGTGAAAACTCAAAAGGAGTGAATAATAATAATAATAATAATAATAATAAGAAGAAGAAGAAGAAGAAGAAGGAGGAGGAGGAGGGGGAGGAAGAGGAGGAAGAGGAGAAGAAGAAGAACCCAGTGTGGGTTAACAATAAAAGAGATAGAGCCAACTGGTGGACTTTGCGGTTCCAAGAGATTACAAGGTGAAGTTGAAAGAAAACGAAAAGATGGACAAAGAATTGCCAGAGAATTGAAAAATTTGTGGAATATGAATGTGATAGTGATACCAATAGTAGTTGGTGCACTTGGAACGGTCCCAATAAACTTGGAAAAAAGACTGGAGGATCTGGAAATCAGAGGAAGAATTGAGACTACTGCACTGCTGTAATCGGCTAGAATACTCAGAAGAGTCATGAAGTCCTGAGAAGACTTGTTGTCACTCAGCCTCCAGTGAACTACCGGCTACGGCAGGTGTGAAAAACTCGAATGGAGTGAAATAATAATGATAATCTTTCTAAAAATAATGTCTAATCAAAGAGGATATAATTAGTGAATATTTACCCTATTCGTACGCTACCAGGACACGAGGGCTTTCTCGTCCGGTTTCACAGACGTAATACGCACCACTTGGGTCTTTTGTAGACATGACAGGGGGATTTGCGTCCTTAGGTATTCCGTAAGTGATATCTTTATTCTCAGCATTATCTGCGTTATTCGGACTATTGTCCCCGTCTTCATTGTTATTTGTACAACGTTTCGGCCGATATGCCCTCCGGCCTTCTTCGGGTATTTCTTGTCGGACTCAGGAACCTTCTTTTCGGACTCGGGAACCTTCTTTTCGAACTCGGGAACTTTCTTGTCGTAATCGGGGACCTTCTTGTAATCGGGAGCCATCACGTAACTTTGAACTTAACCCTTTATTCATTCCACGAGGAAATCCTGTTCTCATTCCGCTAACCATAACTGGTGTGGGAGTTGAGTTAATTATTTTTCTATGTTACTGCGTCTACTTAGGATTGAACCCGGAATCCAGAGATAACTGTCAGTTTATTCTCAGCCTCAAGACTTACATAAGATTATTTGCCTATAGGACATTCTTTTTCATACACAGATATAAGCAATAGATGATGATAAATAATTCTGTTTTATATTTCTTCTGTTAAGTTTTTCTCATGCAATAAGTATATCTCTAAGAAATAAAGATCTACGTATTATATGGGGGGAATAATTTGCATAATGATTTTAACAAAACTGGATTTAATTAATAATTATTGGCTGTTACTGATTTCTAATACTATCATGTAATTCTCAAACTAGGCACTGGCAAGAAAAATCGGATACTACGAGTTTTAAAAACGAATTAAAAATAATTAAATCTATTATTTAAGGTCAAACTTTGTCTAAATCGATAAGTAGTAACGTAATGACCACCATTAAAAAAAGAAAAATATCATTACATATGCAGTTTATTTCTAATACATTTAAAGGGATTTGTTTTGGTCAATTTCGACGCGATCCGCCAATCTGTCTCTTTTTCAATGGTTTTAGGCGCTTGTTTACAAATAAATTACCAAAAAATCAGGTAATTATCCGATATTAATGAAATTTTCAGTATTGATTTATAAATTAATGAATTTATAATGCATTATTAGATGACAAAGGAACATTCACGACCATATTGGTTTCATGCGAGGCAATCATCAGGTGAAGATGTTTCAAATGAAACATCTTCACCTGATGATTGCCTCGCATGAAACCAATATGGTCGTGAATGTTCCTTTGTCATCTAATAAATAGATATGTAAAACCTTTATATATTTATTTCATTATATTATATATATATATATATATATATATATATATATATATATAGAGAGAGAGAGAGAGAGAGAGAGAGAGAGAGAGAGAGAGTGAGGGGGAGTTAGATTTTTGCTCCAATGAGCTTGTAAGCGAAACTGTTAGTGACCTGTCTCATTAGGATTAATATTACTATTTGCTCTACTTAGGTATCGAGCACTCTTTACATTTTCGCTTTAGACAAACCAAGCAACATGTATATTA
>CM042169.1:26216586-26281586 GCA_023376005.1 Doryteuthis pealeii
GATCGTCGTCAGTATAATCGATCTCTACGGGCTTCTTTTATTGTAGTCTGACCACCGGTGTCACGCCTCCTTGTTCGTGACACCTACGCAGTTTTTTCTGTAGACATGCCTCTTTGCCCACGCAGGCTGTTTTCATTGGCTATGGGCTACGCCTACAGATTTCTGCACTGAAATCATGACAAACATCCACCTGCATTTCCAGGTGCAAAAGGTCAGGTCGGGGCCACATTCTGTTTTCGTTTCCAGGCTGCACCTGACCCCCATGCACTTCCTATTCAGCCCGGTCCTTGGGTGCACTGATCAGACAATATATTACAAGATGATCTACAACACAAAATACAAATAAAAACATTGAATTTAACATTGACGTGTAGAGAAACATTAACTAAAATATCAGTTTCTATTTTCAATTGGGAAAAATGCTGCGTCTAGTATAAACATTTTTTGTCTATTTATCATTTATATGAGAAAAAAAAAAGGATTTTATAAGCTGAAATCGGATTTTACTACTTTAAATAATGACAGTAATCGCTTCAAAGTAAAAACCAGTGCTTCTTTAGCGACGAAGCTGATCGGCAACATTATAAAATGGCGGGTTTAAAATGTTCAGTCATATTTATTATTTTCTTTCAATTTTTGCGTCTATTTCAGCCTATTAAAACCTCTCTCTCTCTCTCTCTATATATATATATATATATATATAATAAAAGTAAAGTCGTCGGGGCGGTCTAAAGTTGGTATCAACCAATCAGCGAGGGAGTCTATCTCCTTTTCACTAGCGCTAGACCAAGGAGATTGTTTTGGCGTCTGAGATGGAGCGCCACACCTACCATCAGCTCCTTACTTTACCGCACAGATCCCGGTGCTACTCATACGCTGAGTTGGCGAGGACCGGTATCGAAATAGGAACCTTGTCGTTTCTAGCCGAACGCTCTACCGACTCAGCTAACCCGGCCCCTTATATATATAATTTTGCTTAGTACCTCATCAGGGCAGGGATCTTGCCCTGATGAGCTCCTGAGCGAAACTGTTAGTAAGCATGTCTGACTCATTAGGTTTAACTTTATTATTTGAGCACTTTTTACTTTTTAGCAATAGATAATCCTACCGGGTTTTTTTTTCATATGTATGTATATATATATTTTTTCATATATATATATATATATATATATATAACGTTTTTCTTTTGGCCAAGTGTTATAGTATCAACCGATTATTTTCAGTTAATACGACACTCTTGGTCTTTTTTTTTTTTCATTTTTCCCCAGATGAATTTTATTTTTCTATCAAAATATTTGCCGTTTTTTTCTTAGCGCAAGGATTTACCAATAAGTTATATATATATATATATATATAATATATATATTATATATATATATATATATACTAAAATATTTTCAAATGTACTCAAACCAATTTAAAGCTTTCCTAATCTTTTCCTGTACCTCTCTAAATAAAAACGGTGTCGCAAAAGTACGCATAAATACATACGCGTATACACATGTACAAAGCGCGGCTGTGTAACTAACGGTTATCATCGTAGAAATATATATATATATATATTATATATATTGTAGGATGCGCGTGGTGTACTGTTTAAACTCATGGGAACAGGACTCGTCGCTACGAGTTCAAATACTGGATACGGTAATTGCATTTCACTTTGCTCTAATACCCTTGGGAAAGGTATGAATCCTACTCTCCCTCCAGCTATGGATAAAAAGTGGGGCAGACTGGGCTCTTTAAACTTGATTAGGCAACCGGTCTAGGAGAAGGAAAACTCTGAATTCAAACCTGTTGAACTCTGCTTAAGAAATTGACCTTGTGTCACATCCTGCTCGTGCGGAGGGGGTTGGTCTCTCTCCTCTCTCTCTCTCTCTCTCTCTCTATATATATATATATATATATATATATATATATATATTACGATCACCAGAGAGATCAAACCTGTAAACGACAGATGATCATTGCTTCATGGTTGTTTGTGAATGTTAATTAAAGTCGCTCCTAGGGGGTTCTACCGGGTTTTGGGAGCATATAATAAGTCAATAGGTACGCACACACGCACATATACATATATGTCTATGTATATATTATATATATATATATATATATATATATATATGTGTGTGTGTGTGTGTGTGTGTGTGTGTGTGTGTGTGATTGTTTCATAAGGAAAGATGAAGTATTATTTGTCATTATATTTACACGGTTTACTTTTCGATAAGAGAGAGAATCCTGGTCGTCAGCGTAAAAATAATTTGAATCGCGTCTGAAAATAACTTAAAACAATGAACGATAATGAGATGAGATAACAACAGCTGAAATCGTCAAAGAGAAAACTAAACTCTATTATAAAACGATGAAACAAAAGTGAAAAACAAAAATTCAAGTTTTGTTTATTTTATTTGCATATTAAATTTCTTTGTCTCCAGCAAATCCATACAATATATTTGACAATAATGACAACCAAAACCATTGACTTGTGTAGCTACAGTTGAACAAGAAGCCACACTATTTCCCACTAAGTTAGACACTTTCTGTTTTACTAGTAAAAAAGAAAGCAACACTATTTCATACTAACTTTGATACTTTCAATTTTACTAGTAAAAAAGAAAACTACACTATTTCATTCTAACTTTGATACTTTAAGTTTTATTTAGTAACAGGGAAAACAAACCACATAGTCTCGATCTGACTTAGATATCTTTTATATCTTTTATATTTAGGCCACTGTTTAATAATAATACAGAAAAGGGTAGGCCAAACCTGGAATGATAATCAGACATTATTGAACACACACACACACACACACACACACACACGCGCGCACACGTGCCACACACACACGCGTGTCACACTCACTCACACACACACACACACACACACACACACACGCACACACACTCACACAAGCAGAGAATTTGGAAGATATGAGACACAAAACAAAATGGACGCTAGCAACAGCTTCAGTTTCAGAAATCCTCCGTGGAAGAGATTTTTAAAAATTACAGGTTAACAAACAACACCATAGTTACCTTATTTTCTTTACACTTGCATTGTGATAGCCTTCAAAACCAACCACCAAGCCAATATAAACACAATGCTTCAAGCAAATTATAAAACTCTTTTTTCTTTACACTTGCATTGTGATAGCCTTCAAAACCAACCACCAAATATTTTAGTTTACTAATTAAAATGGAAAACAAACCACGCTATCTCCTTCAGACTTGGATATTTTCCCTTTTACTTAGTAACAGGCAAAACAAACCACAATATATATTTGTGACTTATACAAGAGTGAGACAAAAAGTAATGCCATTTTGTTTAGGACAGGTATAATTACCACCACAGGAACATGTATCATACATCAAAATGAAGCTGGTTCTCTGTGTATAACATCCCTACTTCTCCACATAGGTGAGTCAAAGAGTAATGCTATTTTGTTTAGGACAGGTATAATTACCACCACAGGAATATGTATCATACATCAAAATGAAGCTGGTTCTCTGTGGATCACATCCCTACTTCTCCACATAGGTGAGTCAAAGAGTAATGCTATTTTGTTTAGGACAGGTATAATTACCACCACAGGAATATGTATCATACATCAAAATGAAGCTGGTTCTCTGTGTATCACATCCCTACTTCTCCACATAGGTGAGTCAAAGAGTAATGCTATTTTGTTTAGGACAGGTATAATTACCACCACAGGAACATGTATCATACATCAAAATGAAGCTGGTTCTCTGTGTATCACATCCCTACTTCTCCACATAGGTGAGTCAAAGAGTAATGCTATTTTGTTTAGGACAGGTATAATTACCACCACAGGAATATGTATCATACATCAAAATGAAGCTGGTCCTCTGTAGATCACATCCCTACTTCTCCACATGGGTGAGACAAAAAGTAATGCCATTTTGTTTAGGACAGGTATAATTACCAACAAAGGAACATGTATCATACATCAAAATGAAGCTGGTCCTCTGTAGATCACATCCCTACTTCTCCACATAGGTGAGAAAAAAGTAATGCCATTTTGTTGAGGACAGGTATAAGTACCAACACACGAACATGTATCATATATAAAAATGATGCTGGTCCTCTGTGCATCATATCCCTACTTTTCCACATAGTCACCATCTCTCTCAATAGCAATGTTCTACTTTCGAAGTAGATCATGTATGAAACGGTGACTATATGGATAGGTAGGGATGTGAGCCACACACATACATAAATATATTAGGATAACCTAGATATAAATTCAACTGCACTTGATGACTATCAGTTTCACGCCTATATATATATATATATATATATATATATATATGTCTGATGATCCCAAACTGACAGTCATCTAGCACAGTTGAATCTTGAATATATATATATATATATATATATATATGTGTGTGTGTGTGTGTGTGTGTGTGTGTGTGTATAGAAGCATGTATATATATATATATATATATATATATATATATATATATGGGGGGAGGAGTCTGTGAGTACTCCATATTTATAGGGTTAAGGATGTCGAAAAGTATTGAGAGCATAAAAAACACCAATATCATAAGCACTTCGAAAACATAAATTCATTAGATCTAATAGAAAAAGACAAATCAATGAACTCTACTGCAATGGTATAATCATTATGAATGGAAGATTAGAGCATGGATGGATACTATAGGCTAACAACACACACACTCAGAGAGAGAGAGAGGGAGAGAGAGAGAGAGTGAGACAGAGAGACAGAGACAGATAAAGACAAAGAGAGAGAGAGAAGACAGACAGACGGACAGACAGAGAGAGAGAGAGACAAAGAGATATAGAGAAACAGAGAGAGAGAGAAACAGAGACAGAGACAGAGACAGAGACAGAGACAAAGAATGAGAGAGAGAGAGACAGACAGACAGACAGACAGACGAGAGAGACGGAGAAGCCGAGACAGAAAAACAGAGACAGAGAAACAGAGACAAAGAGAGAGAGAGAGAGAGAGACAGACAGACAGACAGACAGACAGACAGACAGACAGAGAGAGAGACAGAGAGAGAGAGACAGAACAGAGACAAAGACAAAGAGAGAGAGAGAGAGAGAGAGAGAGAGAGAGAGGAGAGAAACAGACAGAGAAACAGAGAGAAAGAGAAACAGATAGATAGATAGATAGATAGAGAGAGAGAGAGAGAGAGGAAGAGAGAGAGAAACGGAGATAGAGATAGAGACAAAGACAAAGACAAAGACAAGAGAAAAGAGAGAGAAAGAGAGAGAGAAAAAGAGAGAGAGAAACATAGACAGAGATAGAGACAGAGACAAAGACAAAGAGAGAGAGAGAGAGAGAGAGAGAGAGGAGAGAGAGAAAGAAGAACAGAGAGAGAGAGAGAAACAGGGAAGACAGAGACAGAGAGAGACAGAGACAAAGACAAAGAGAGAGAGAGAGAGAGAGAGAAAAACAGAAACAGAGAGAGAGAGAAACAGAGGAGAGACAGAGACAGAGACAGACAGAGACAGAGACAGAGGCAAAACAAAGAGAGAGAGAGAGAGAGAGAGAGAGAGAGAGAGAGAGAGAGAAACAGAGAGAGAGAAAACAGGAGAGATAGAGACAGAGAGAGACAGAGACAGAGACAGAGGCAAAACAAAGAGAGAAGGACAGAGACAGAGACAGAGACAAGAGAGAAAACAGAGACGGAGATAGAGACAGAGACAAAGACAAAGACAGAGAGAGAAACAGAGAGAGAGAGAGAAACAGAGAAGGGAACGGAGATAGAGAGAGAGACAAGACAAAGACAAAGACAGACAGAGAGACAGAGAGAAGAGAGAGAGAGAGAGAGAGGGGGGGTAGAATAGAAAGAGAGTGAGTGAGTTCAGCTTTTTGAGCGCATTGAATTATTTCATGAAATATAATATTTTATATTTTTCTCTGTTTATCTTAATTTGAAGTAAATGACAAAATAAATCAATACTACAATATTTTACCTTTTGAGGTGACTTATTTTTCCTTCTTATTTTCTGTTTACGTATAATCATCAATTTTTTCCTCAGTAGACGGAAAAAAAAGAAACAAAGAAAATAAAATATAATTACTGATACAAAATAATCAAATCTGCGGAAGTCAAAGAAGGTTTAACCGACGATTATTATATATATATATATATATATATATATATATATTATATATATATAATAGTAAAGTAAAGTCGTCGGGGCGGCCTAAAGTCGATATCAGCCAGTCAGCGAGGGAGTCTATCCCCTTTTCAATTGCGCTAGACCAAGGAGATTGTTTTAGCATCTGAGGTGGAGCGCCACACCTACCATCAGCTCCTTACTTTACCGCACAGATCCCTGTGCTACTCATACGCTGAGTTGGCGGGACCGGTATCGAACTAGGACCTTTGTGGTTTCTAGCCGAATTACCTGGGGAGAAAAAAAAACGTTGAAAAAAGAAAAGATCAACATAGTCGTACCAACCGAAAATTATTATTATTATTATTACTAGCAAATATATGCCACCTCCGGGTGCCAGTATTTAAGTTTAAATGTAACAAAATATTAGATTAAATCAGAAAGGCTAATGAAACTGAAGAAGAATTCAGATAAAAAGATTTGAAACGGAGGGGGTATAATCGGAAAATAGAACAACTGAAACTTACTCTTTTCATCACTTCCGTTTTTCAATGCTAAATTTTCCTAATTTAACTATTTAGTTAAAATAGGAAGTAAAGAATAAATTACAGTTATTTCTTCTTTTTAATGAATTTCTTTTAGGATTTATGAAAGATGATGCTCTCCTCTTTTCNAAAGAGGAGAGAGAATCGGCCCTTACTGGCATTATTTGTGGAGCAATTATAAGTGATTCAGTTTCTCTTTTGAGGTTTCCCTTTCTTAACCATGTCCAAGTCTTTTTATGTGCAACCTCTTCGATTTGTCGTTTGAAGTGGCCATATAATTGTTTTTCTTCCCATTTTTGATTTCTAGTCTTTGTTGTCCATCTGTCACTTCTACTATTGTTGGCCGCCATAAGTAATTTGTCTTTGCTCTTTCTTGTGTAATCCTCAAGTTGTTGGATAGTGGTTTCTATGCAGTCCTCTATGTTGGCAAGACCTCTTCCCCCTTCCTTTCTTGACACATATAATCTATCTCTATCGTCTCTAGGGTGGAGAGCCTTGTGCATGATCATTAACTTTCTCGTTCTTTGGTCAATCTGTCTGAGTTCTTCTTTTGTCCATTTTAAGAATGGTCCTGAGTATCTTATAATGGGGACGGCCCAGGTATTGATTCCTTTGATCAGATTTCTGCTGTTAAGTTTGGTTTCTAGAAGTTTTCTAGTTCTCCTGAGATATTCTTTTTTAACTTTTCCTTTCATTTCTGCTTGCATGATATTGTCTGCTTCTAAAATTCCTAAGTATTTGTAACTTTCATTTTCATCAAGTGATTTTATGGTGTCCTGATTTGGTAGTTGTATTCCATTCATTAATTTTCTTTCGCCCTGTTTCATTACTACATTACTAGCATAGCACATTTTTCAATTCCAAATTATTATTATTATTATTATTATTATTATTATTATTATTATATAAAGAATTACCACAGAAAGTTTTTTTAGACTTTGCCTTCGTTTGAGGAAATAGATTTCAATCATTTAAAATGTTATCACTGTTACAGCTTGATTATTAGGTAAAGAGCAGCATATCGGAGGTGTCAGGGTGATGGGGGCATATTTTCAATTTTAATTCTAGTTATAATATCTTATTCGTTTAATTTAAAATGACAACCTTTTCTGTTTTAAATATCCCAAAATGATCAGAGAGGTACATAGCTCGCATTCATTCAGTATTTAGACATCCTTCCAATCTTCTACTTTGTACTGTCACCCGAAAAGGGGGCGAACTCCCTTCTACATCCACTCATGACTCCTGCTAAATTGTCTTCTCTGGTCTAAGACTAAGGGGGATTTTACTCGTCCTCTGCCCAAATCTCCCAGTAATTCCTCAAATCTCACCAAGTCTCGCACAAAATCTCATACTCCGAGATTCATTAACCCCCGCGTGATTTGAAAAGCCCTTTGTTTGAAGACCACCCTCATTGATGAGATTTATGGCCATCTTGGTCTTTAGCCAACTATCAGCTCGCCCAACCTACACTATCGTATAGTAAGATCCCGCTTAGTCTTAGACCAGAGAAGACAACTTAGCAGGAGTCGTGAGTGGATGGAGAGTGGAGATGCGCCCCCTTTTCGGGTGACAGTACAGAGTAGAAGATTGGAGGGATGTCTAAAAACTGAATGAATGCGAGCTAAGTAAAAAATCAACCTTCCCTATTGCATATGGTTATCCCAGCTTTGTCTTAGGAGGAAAGTATTTTATAAGCAAAACAGGATATATTGAACGGAGAATTCCAACCGTTGAAAATCAGATTTGTTCTATTAAATACGGAAATTATTTTCTTTTTTCTGATTTCTCGTTAATTTTAGCTTTTTATCGGCAATGATAAATTTTGATTCTCGATAAAGAATATTTAGAAAAAGATTAACGATTATATACTTACATGAATTAATGTAATCGATCAAATTTCTTATAACTTTCTACTGGTATTATCCGTTTATACTTTATTAAATCTTAACGTATATTTAAACACACCACCCACACACACACAACGCACACACACGGGCGCGCGTACACGCACACAACGCACACATATGTATACAATATATATATATATATATATATATATATATATGTGCTTAATTGGAGTCGTACCTAATCTTGAAAATTAATCAATTAATAATGAATTAGGCGGGAATACCTATTAAATGTATGGCTAAACAAATCGAGAAAAATCAATCTCTGTATGTACATTTCGGCCTATTAGGCCTCATCAGCAGAGCTATAGATCGGAAGACCGCCCTGTGCGTGATCTGAAACCGGACTGCCAAGCTGACAGGCCGATCCCATAACCCCTACACTAAACGGACCTCTTAGATTTTATGATTTGTTTAGAGTAGGTTAATATTCCACTTCTAGTGACTTTTATTACACGACGATATGATAAGTTGTAAACACGGTTTGTTTTGAATGGCTTTTTGCCGATAATTTTTGGGAGAATAAGTGCTTAATTGGAGTCGTACCTAATCTTGAAAATTAATCAATTAATAATGAATTAGGCGGGAATACCTATTAAATGTATGGCTAAACAAATCGAGAAAAATCAATCTCTGTATGTACATTTCGGTCTATTAGGCCTCATCAGCAGAGCTATAGATCGGAAGACCGCCCTGTGCGTGATCTGAAACCGGACTGCCAAGCTGACAGGCCGATCCCATAACCCCTACACTAAACGGACCTCTTAGATTTTATGATTTGTTTAGAGTAGGTTAATATTCCACTTCTAGTGACTTTTATTACACGACGATATGATAAGTTGTAAACACGGTTTGTTTTGGCAGTCCGGTTTCAGATCACGCACAGGGCAGTCTTCCGATCTATAGCTCTGCTGATGAGGCCTAATAGGCCGAAATGTACATACAGAGATTGATTTTTCTCGATTTGTTTAGCCATACATTTAATAGGTATTCCCGCCTAATTCATTATTAATTGATTAATTTTCAAGATTAGGTACGACTCCAATTAAGCACTTATTCTCCCAAAAAGTATCGGCAAAAAGCCATTCAAAACAAACCGTGTTTACAACTTATCATATCGTCGTGTAATAAAAGTCACTAGAAGTGGAATATTAACCTACTCTAAACAAATCATAAAATCTAAGAGGTCCGTTTAGTGTAGGGGTTATGGGATCGGCCTGTCAGCTTGGCAGTCCGGTTTCAGATCACGCACAGGGCGGTCTTCCGATCTATAGCTCTGCTGATGAGGCCTAATAGGCCGAAATGTACATACAGAGATTGATTTTTCTCGATTTGTTTAGCCATACATTTAATAGGTATTCCCGCCTAATTCATTATTAATTGATTAATTTTCAAGATTAGGTACGACTCCAATTAAATACTTATTCTCCCAAAAATTATCGGCAAAAAGCCATTCAAAACAAACCGTGTTTACAACTTATATATATATATATATATATAATAGAATAGAATACTCGTCTTTTGTCTATGCATTTGATTTCTCTCGTAATTGTAACCTATATCTACTGATGTATGTATTTATCAGTTAAATGATCGCCTCTTACTAGCAGCTGATGACGACCGAGGGAAAGGAGTCGGACTGATGAAAAATCAGTTGGGTTTCCCTCCTTGCTAGGAAAAGTTGCTAAGTTTAGCCACACTGATGAAACGTGAAACGTCGAAATACGGTGTCTGTGTATGACTATATATATGTGTGTGTGTGTGTGTGTGTGTGTGTGTGTGTGAGAGAGTGTGTATGTGTGTGTATGTGTTGAAAGGGAAAATGAATAAAGGAAAGAAAATTTTGAATCGGTAAAATAAATTTAATATGAGTTACTAACACGCAAAAACAATCTCCTTGGTCTAGTGCTAGTGAAAAGGGGATAGACTCTCTCGCGGATTGGTAGATACCGACTTTAGAAGACCCCGATGACTTTACTTATCTATGTCTAATACACATGCTTGGTCTTTCCAACTCTCTGGAAATAGAATTTTCTGGTGACCGCTAATTAGGCAAGAATTGCATGGCTCTCCTTAAAACGTATTCCCTAATGGTCTAGTATATTATATAACAGTAAAATCACATGTCTTAAAAAATGGGTGTGTAGATGGCGCTGTGGTAAGATGTTTGATAATAATTTGGTAGGGTTTCGATCACAGCCAGAAGCAGCCTTCCTTGTTTAGTCACTCTGATTGAGCCGTGAAACGTCAAAGATGACTAATGTGAAGTACTTTTTAATGTACTTTTTGAAGTACACTTTATGAAGTACTCTTTATGAAGTACTTTTTTATGTACTTTTATGAAGTACGCTTTATGAAGTACTCTTTTATAAGTACTTTTTTATGTACTTTTTATACTTTTTATGTAATGAAGTACTCTTTATGAAGTATCTTTTATTAAGTACTTTTTATGTACTTTTTATGAAGTACTCTTTATGAAGTACTTTTTATGAAGTACTTTTTTATGTACTTTTTATGAAGTACTCTTTATGAAGTACTCTTTTATGAAGTACTTTTTTATGTTCTTTTTATGAAGTACTCTTTATGAAGTACTCTTTTTATGAAGTACTTTTTTATGTACTTTTTATGAAGTACTCTTATGAAGTACTCTTTTATTAAGTACTTTTTTATGTACTTTTTATGAAGTACTCTTTATGAAGTACTCTTTTATGAAGTACTTTTTTATGTACTTTTTTATGAAGTACTCTTTATGAAGTACTCTTTTATGAAGTACTTTTTTATGTACTTTTTATGAAGTACTCTTTATGAAGTACTCTTTTATGAAGTACTTTTTATGTACTTTTTATGAAGTACGCTTTATGAAGTACTCTTTTATGAAGTACTTTTTTATGTACTTTTTATGAAGTACTCTTTATGAAGTACTCTTTTATGAAGTACTTTTTTATGTTCTTTTTATGAAGTACTCTTTATGAAGTACTCTTTTATGAATTACTTTTTTACGAGATTTTGAAAAGTACTGAGTTGGTTTACAAATATGAATAAAAAATGCGTTCCGAATATTATTCGTAGGCGTTGATTTCGGATGCACTTAGTCCGCATATGGTAGAAAAATATATATTTTTATATTTCAGTATTTCTTTATAACTTTATACAGATGGATTTTATCGGGAAAACTAATGTAGTAATCAACGCTCAAGTTAATCACACTCAAACCAAAAACATCAATATTTATTCTATATGATATATTTATTATATAAAATTGTCATACCGTGAACGTTTCTATGTGTGTGTGTGCATGTGTGTGTGTGTTTAGGAGAGAGATAGAAAGACTAGAGAGAGAGAGAGAGAGAGAGAGAGAGACTAAGAGAGAGAGAGAGACTAAAAGAGAGATAGAGATGAATGGAGTTCGAACTCACTTGCTCCGATGTCACACACCAGCACATTAACCATCACGCTACAAGGACTCACCCTCCTCAAGTTCGAGCCAATCGTTCAACTACCAGATATCCCAATCACTTGTCGAAGAATAATAGTGGTACTATTTAACCCATAGTTGGGGAATGGGGGTTTCTTACCTTTCCCAATGATATTAATCCGAAAGTGTACGTAATAGCGTGAATGGAGTTCGAACTCACTTGCTACGATGTCACACACCAACACATTAGCCATCACGCTACAAGGACTCCCCCTTCTCAAGTTCGAGCCAACCGTTCAACTACCAGATATCCCAATCACTTGTCGAAGAATAATAGTGGTACTATTTAACCCATAGTTGGGGAATGGGGGTTTCTTACCTTTCCCAATGATATTAATCCGAAATTGTGCGTAATAGCGTGAATGGAGTTCGAACGAACCGTTCAACTACCAGATATCCCAATCACTTGTCGAAGATTAATAGTGGTACTATTTAACCCATAGTTGGGGAATAGTGGTTTCTTACCTTTCCCAATGGTATTAGTCCGAAAGTGTACGTAATAGCGTGAATGGAGTTCGAACTCACTTGCTACGATGTCGCACACCAGCACATTAGCCAGCACACTACAATGACTCACCCTCCTCAAGTTCGAGCCAATCGTTCTACCAGATATCCCAATCACTTGTAGAAGAAATAATAGTGGTACTATTTAACCCTTGAATAAGATAGATGGGCGCCTGCACAAGAATGCTGAGTGCGGTATTGAACAAGTCGTGGAAACAGCACCCCACAAGGAAGCTGCTGTACGGACACCTGTCCCCTATTTCACAGACCATCCGAGAGAGACGGACAAGACATACTGGAGGAGCAAAGACGGACTCATAAGCGATGTTCACCTGTGGAAGCCAGCACATGGACAAGCTAACATAGGCCGCCCAGCAAGGAGCTACATTGACAAACTCTGTGCGGATACTGGATGCTGCGCAGAAGATATCCCTGACGCAATGAATGATAGAGAGGTTATGGATATCCGTGCTAATTGCGCGACATGATGATGATGATTTAACCCATAGTTGGAGAATGGTGGTTTCTTACCTTTCCCAATGGTATGAGACCGAAAGTGTACGTAATAACGTGAATAGAGTTCGAACTCACTTGCTACGATGTCGCACACCAGTACATTAGCCATCAGAGTAAAGGACTCACCCTCCTCAAGTTAAAGCCAACCGTGCAACTACTCTCTCTCTCTCTCTCTCTCTCTCTATATATATATATATATATATATATATATATATATATATATGAATTTTATTTTTCTATCAAAATATTTGCCGTTTTTTTTTCTTACCGCAAGGATTTACCAATAAGTAAATATTATTAGTCCGAAAGTGTACGTAATAGCGTGAATGGAGTTCGAACTCACTTGCTAGGATTTCGCACACTATTACATTAGCCATCACGCTTCGCCCCCCCCCCATACCTCAAGTTAAAGCCAACGGTGAAACTACTAGATATCCCAATCACCTGTTAAAGTTTACGTTTGCAAGGCACGTAATTTCCTCACATGTAAATTCGGTGATATTATGACTTTCTATATTCATAGATTTGTGGGGACATATTGAATTTAGGATTCCACCCCGAATTGAGGGACATCGTTGATTTCCCGTGTGTAAGAAGAATCAGTATTATCTTTCTGGATGAAAGAAGTTCTGATATTTGTAATCAAAGATCTGTAATCAAAACGATACTGTTAGGATCAAGACTTTTTATAACGGGTCCTAGTAGTCTCTCTTCTTCTTCTTCTTCTTCTTCTTCTTCTTGTTCTTCTTCTTCTTGTCTTCTTGTTCTTCCTTTCTTCTTCTTCTTTCTTTCTTCTTCTTCTTCTTCTTCTTCTTCTTCTTCTTCTTCTTCTTCTTCTTCTTCTTCTTCTTCTTCTTCTCTCTTCTTCTTCTTCTTCTTTCTTCTCTTCTTCTTCTTCTTTTCTTCTTTCTTCCTCTTCTTCTTCTTCTTCTTCTTCTTCTTCTTCTCTTTCTTCTCTTCTTCTTTCTTCTTTTCTTCTTTCTTCTTTCTTCTCTTCTTCTTCTTCTTCTTGCTTCTTCTTCTTTCTCTTCTGTCTCTTCTCTTCTTCTTCTTCTTCTTCTTCTTGTCGGCCCTTTCTTCTTCTTCTTCTTCTTCTTCTCTTCTCTTCTTCTTCTTCTTCTTCTTCTTCTCTTCTTTCTTCTTCTTCTTCTTCTTCTTGTCGCCCTTCTTCTTCTTCTTCTTCTTCTTCTTCTTTCTTCTTCTTCTTCTTCTTGCTTCGCCCTTCTCTTCTTCTTCTTCTCTTCTTCTTCTTCTTCTTCTTCTTTTTCTTCTTCTTTCTTCCTTCTTCTTCTTTCTTCTTTCTTCTCGCTTCTTCTCTCTTCTTCTCGCCCTTCTTCTTCTTCTTCTCTCTTCTTTCTTTCTTCTTCTCGCCCTTCTTCTTCTTCTTCTTCTTCTTCTTCTTCTCTCTTTCTTGTTTCTCTCTCCTTCTTCTTCTTCTTCTTTTCTTCTTTCTCTTCTCTTCTTCTCTCTTTCTTTCTTCTTGCTTTTCTTCTTCTCTTCTTCTCTTTCTTCTTCTTCCTTTCTTCTTCTCTTCTTCTTCTTCTTCTTCTTCTTCTTCTTCTTGTCGCCCTTCTCTTTCTTCTTCTTCTTCTTCTTCTTCTTCTTCTCTTTCTTCTTCTCTTCTTCTTCTTTCTTCCTTCTTTTCCTCTTTCTTCTCTTTCTTTCTTCTTCTCTTCTTCTCGCCTTTCGCCCTTCTTCTTTCTTTTCTTCTCTCTCTTTCTTCTTTCTTCTTCTTCTTCTCTCTTTCTTCACCTCTTCTCTTCTTCTTCTTCTTCTTCTTTTCTTCTTCTTCTTCTTGCTTCTTCTTCCTCCTTCTTCTTCTTCTTCTCGCCCTTTCTTCTTCTTCTTCTTCTTCTTCTTTTTCTTCCTTCTTCTTTCTTCTTCTCGCCCTTCTTCTTCTTCTTCTTCTTCTTCTTCAACCTCCAACCCAGTTGTAAAATTTTGCCAGTACATATTTCAACACCTTATTGATATTAATCATCACTGTTGTTTTTCGCCCAGTCATCGGGGTTTCGAATACGTTGCCTGCATTTCTTGCAGAAGAACAAGTCTCTTTCCAAAAAGAAAGGGTTCTCCTGGAATATAGGGTATGCTCAATTAACGGAGTTTTCCTAAGTGCGTAAATTATTAAAAATATCTTAAAACGTCAATAAAAAATGGAAAATTATCTTTACATTCGGTGAAGAGAGACTTCTGCTGAATGATAGGTTGGTTGGATTTTATGCCTTGTCAACCCATGGGTTATTTTATGTTGTTTTATTCGTTCTTGTTGGGAATTCAATTTAAGAAAAACTCAACTTTGATCTATTTAACCCATAGATTGGACCCTAACAGGTACTACCACACTGGGTCAGAGTGGACCTAGGAGTCATGATGATCAAGGGGTGTTCAACACTCCTCAGAACTCCAGAATTGGAACTTCACCACTAGATGCAGTTTAACTTCAATATCCAGGAAAATAAGACCCTCAGCTACCGCCTTCTAGCACATATGGGATTAATATGTTATATATAGAGAACAATTCCAAGTTTATGTGTTAAAAAAGTCAAACAAATTCCTATTACATATAACGTACATTTTTTCATTTTGAATAAATTTACGATAAATTCTTGATCTTTGTTGACATAGTTATAGCATTTTGGCGCGAAAAATTAAGTCAACGTAATCTTCTATGGTGAACCATACATGTAATAATTCTTACTCTGAAACAAAAACGAATAACTAATTTATCATTTCATCGATGCCTAAGTATTTAACTCTTGATATTATTGAAAGATAAAGAGCTTGGATAATCAAAATTAGAATGTTCAAATTTATTTACAATAAAATTCTATCAAAAATATTCAGACTATCATCTCTTCAGTCCCATGAAAGGGTTTGAGAGGCAAACATTATTCCGGTGAAAAGGCAGAGAAATCTGTAGTGAAGAAGTGGCTCAAAGAACAGTCAACAGAATTTTATGGGGCAGGGATACATACTCTTATTCGAAGGCGGAACATTGCTATTCAGAGAAACAGTGACTATGTGGAGGAGTAGGAATGTGATTCACAGAGGATCAGCTTCATTTTAATATATGATACATATCCCTGTGTTGGTAATTATACCTTTCCTAATCAAAATGGCATTCCTTTTTTACTCAGCCTCTTATAATAACTAGCAAATATATGCACCCTCCGGGTGCAAGTATTTAAGTTTAAATGTAATAAAATATTAGATTAAATCAGAAAGGCTAATGAAACTAATTAAGAATTCAGATAAAAAGATTTGAAACGGAGGGGGTATAATCGGAAAATAGAACAACTGAAACTTACTCTTTCATCACTTCCGTTTTTCAATGCTAAATTTTCCTAATTTAACTATTTAGTTAAAATAAGAAGTAAAGAATAAAATTACAATTATTTCTTTCTTGTTAATGAATTTCTTTTAGGATTATATTGAAGAGATTTTACTCATATTCATTAAGATAAAAACCAAACAATTAGAAATCAATAATACCAAGCAACATTTTTATTAAAATCAGTTTTTTTAAACATCAATATGCAAATTAGCTTTACGTTTACACTGAAAACTGTTATTTTGTTGTATATATAAATACAATTGCATGTTATTTGTATTTAGTAAGGCCAACAGTATTAATAATGTCAAACAGTTTTATTATTAATTGAGGTTTAAATAGAAATAGTAATCATGGAGAATGTGACGTAAATAACTAAGGGAATTGTGACTTGAGTAGTAATATAGTTTCGGTTACAGACAGAAAAACACACAATCTCCATTATAATAAGATACAATGACAGCAATTTCCTTACATCTAGGAATAACATAACTCTAGAGGATTTTGCATGCCGTTAAGATCAAACAGAAAATTAAAGATAGGAGTAAAATAAATAAAAGGTTTATAAAAAAAAGATAAAAGTAGACGTTATCTAAAAAATAAATAATCTTTGTAAAGTTTTAAAAAACAAAGTACAAGAATTGGAAATAAATCTGAAGGGTGAGGGTTCTCTTTCATTGGCATTGCTCCAGCATCCATGCTGACCCGGGCCAGAAGTATGGGTCACCTGTTGGCCGTGGGTAACGACCCGTGATGCTTAAGGATGAAACCCAGGTGGACAAGCAGTTCATGATATGCAACATTCCACTTAGGCCTTTACTTGGACTAGACGGCCAGTCGGAGAGGCCCCCTCCGATCAATCGGCTGGTCACGTCAAGCTTTAGCACCTATATGATTTCCCCAACCCTATTGGTCTCATCGCAAGCCCCAAACCCTTTTTATCGTGTAGGTGCTAGAAGGCGGTGGCTGATGGTCTTCATGTCCTTGGAATGACGTTAAACTCTATCTGATAGTGAGGTTCCAGTTCTTGAGGTCTGGGAAATGTAGAGCAGCCCTTTATTACCATTTCTCCCTGGTCCACTCTGACCCAGAGTGGTAGTACCTGTTGGGGTCACATATATGGGTTAAATAGAAAAACATGAGTTTATAAAAATGGGTATCTATTAAGAATGAATTTATTTCAAAACTTTGTCATTAAATGACCCAAACCAAACCAAAACAGAAGTATGGGGCGCCCAGTGAGACTCAAACTCACTAACAATGGTCTAGCTTTTCTAACTTGCTAACCATTTCACCAAGTAAAATGTCCTATATGTGTAAATATACGTCCACACGTAAATGGTAAAGTAAAGTATGCCTATGTATGTACTAGCTATGAATTTCAAAAATAAAGGAGACATCTCCACACTCGACGGCAAGCCTCTTAAACCAGTAGAACAATTCACATACCTAGGTGGTAATATCTCCTCCACAGAGAGCGATGTTAATACACGAATAGCAAAGGCATGGGCGGCCACAAATAGATTATCAGTCATATGGAGGTCCGATCTCCCTGGCAAGCTGAAGCGACAGTTCTTCCAGGCTGTGGTTGTGTCGGTGCTGCTGTATGGCTGCACCACCTGGACCCTGACTAAGCGTCTTGAGAATAAAGCTAATGGAAGCTGCCACAAGAATGCTGCGAGCAGTCTTGAATAAGTCGTGGAAACAGCACCCCACAAGGAAACAGCTGTACGGTCACCTGCCCCCCATCTCACAAACTATCCGAGTGAGACGGACAAGGCATGCAGGACACTGCTGGAGAAGCAGGGATGAACTCATAAGTGACGTTCTCCTGTGGAAGCCAACACATGGACATGCAAGTGTGGGGCGCCCAGCAAGGACCTACATTGACCAGTTATGTGAAGATGCTGGCTGCTCCGCAGAGGAGCTTCCAGGTGTAATGAATGATAGGGAGGGTTGGCGAAGGATTGTCATGGATGCCCGTGCTGCGTGCGCGACATGATGATGATGATGATGTATGTACTAAATTTTCGTATTGTCACGCACGATTGTAGCTCAGATTTGAAAGGAATCCGCTTTCATACAGGACTGACGTCATATCGAGGCAAAGAAAAAAAAAATGAAAGAATAAATTTCTGTATTAAATTTGATAGCTTTTTCTGAGACAACAACACCAACCACAACAACAACAACTTCCAGTAGATTTGAAGATGATTATGAAGAACATTATCAAGAATTCTTTCTTTGGTAATCTTACCGATTCCAATAATGCTCTTATTCGCGTTATTTTAGTCCGTTTTCAGTTATCCACTCCCAAGAATTTTATTATGCGTACACTTCTAACCTTTATATTCCATATTTAAAAAAAATGTATTTTCTTCTTAGATCCTAATAAGTTACCAAACTTTTCGCGCGTTATTACTTCTACTGTTACTGTCCTGGGTATGACATCAAACTGCATCTGGTGGTGAAGGTAACATTTTGAAGCTCTGGGGAGTGTGGAGTACCCCTTTATCACCATTACTCCCAGGTCCACTCTGAGTCCCATCTATGTGTTAAATAGAAATATATTTTCATAAAATAAGATTGATATCCATTTAGAATGAATTTATTTCAAAGATTTGTCGGCATTAAATGACCCACCGAGGTTGATATGCCGTAAAACAAAACAAACTAAACCAAAACTAATAACATTTGTCTGTTTATATTTACATGTTTTATCAAGAAATGTTGGAAATTTAAATTCAATTTCTACCACCGTGTAGAGCCCAGCCGAAAAGTAGCTACAGGTCCACTCTGAGCCGGAATGGTACTACCTGTTAGGGTCCCATCTCTAGGCTAAATAGAAAAAATGAGTCCTAAAATGAGTTTTAAAAAGTTACTTGAATAGTCATAAGAATGAATAAAAGAAAACATCTTCGGCATAAAATAACCCAACAAGGGTTGACATGCCGTAAAATCCAACCAACCTACTTCTACTATAATGGTCTGCAAGGACGTCTATACACAAATATTTCTTCTCGTATTAACCGTGGGTTTGTTAGCGAATCCACTTAAGGATATGCCGTTAGGTAGGGAATCCACTCGATAAGATTAATATTAGAAATTTGATTTTAATAAATATGTGCTTAGTATTATTGATTTCTAATTGTTTGGTTTTGTCTTAATGAATATGAGCAAAAATCTCGAGGATAAACCTTAAAAGAAATCCATTAACAAGAAGAAATAACTGTATTTTATTATTTACTTCCAATTTTAACTAAATAGTTAAATTAGGAAAATTAAGCAATGAAAGACGGGAGTAATGGAAATTGATAGAAGAGTTAGTTTCAAAGTTGTTCTATTTTTCGATTATACCCCCCTCTGTTCCAAATCTTTTTATCTGCATTCTTATTTAGTTTCATTAGCCTTTCTAATTTAATATAATATTAGACAAAACGGGACTCATTGGGTCACCCATTCAGCTTTAGGTAGACAATTGAGATTAGGGTAAAAGGAGTTAGCAAAGTGATTAAAAAAACGGCCGGGGGGAACCTTAAAATAATTTTGTAGGCTTTCTAAGAAAGGGCATATTTGATTTCATTTAAGCTACGGGTTGCTGGTTGTGAAATTTACCATAGAAATACTTTTCAAATTCTCCTGGCTCTCTCTCGCTATACTCTCCAGAGAAGCTAACATTATATAACGAGGAGGTAATCAAGAGATACATAGAGGGAAAGAAAGAGATAGACAGAGGGTAAAGTAAGAGATTCATCGTTTTTTGACTTAATTGCAAATTACGACTAATTAGAACCAATTAAAACATAACTTTTTCAATCCTAAAAGTAAGGAATAATTTAGTATAATTTTCGTGTCATTAAACTAAACAATAAAAAAGTCTTTAGGAAGCAAAAGTTGATTAACTCAGCTTTAGTTTAATAAAAGATATATTTCATTACATTAAAATTTAGATACTTGCACCCGGCGGAGGGCGCATATGTTTGCTAGTATTTCTAATTTAAAAACTTTGTAATGCTAAATATTTACAACATAGGTGTATTATAACTTATTCAAACATAATTCAATCCGAAAAGTAAGGAATAATTTAGTATAATTTTCGTGTCATTAAACTTAAAATTTAAATACTTGCACCCGGCGGAGGGCGCATATGTTTGCTAGTATTTCTAATTCAAAAACTTTGTAGTGCTAAATATTTACAACGTAGGTGTTTCGTTTCTATTTGCTAATTTCCCGCCAAATGAAACATCCTCCTCCTCCTGCTACCCCTCCCCCCTCCTCCTTCTCATTCTCCTCGTTCTTTTTCTTTCTTCATCTTTTTCTTTTTTTTCTCTTTCCGTGTGTACTTCTCCGAATCAAGCAATATAATATCAATTCACCTTACTTTAATATTGTGGTAGAAATCTTCAAACCTCATCATTGCATCAAATTTCTATCGCCGAGATGTTAGTGTCGCAAAGTAGAAAGCTGGCTCGTTGCCCGGAGTACTGGTTTTCAAAATGATCATCTCTAGAGAAGAGTAAAAGTCACTGGCACTGGTGGAAGTGAGGGCTATAAATTTCCTTTTGATTTTTGGCCAACTTACAACTTATTATGTCGCTTCAGAGGAAATGTATGTTTGGTGGGCGCATCTTCTCGACGAGCCGCTATTCGTAAATAGCCAAATGAACGGAATTTGCGCGATGCTTTCGTTTCTCCTCGCCAAAATATTTTCCATTTCTGATTGCTTTTATTAGTCTAAAGATTTTTTTCTTTATTTCTTTTGTAATATTTTTGTTTATAACTCGAAACTAGTAAAGTATGCATCCCCCACCCCCCACCCCGGTGCAAGTGTTTAAGTTTTAATGTAATAAAATATTATATTAAATTAGAAAGGCCGATGAAACTAAATAAGAAGCAGATAAAAAGATTTGAAACAGAGTGCAAGTATTAAGTTTTAATGTAATAAAATATATATTAAATTAGAAAGGCTAATGAAACTAAATAAGAATACAGATAAAAAGATTTCAAACAGAGTGCATGTATTTAAGTTTTAATGTAATAAAATATTAGATTAGATTAGAAAGGCCAATGAAACTAAATAAGAAGGCAGATAAAAAGATTTGAAACAGAGTGCAAGTATTTAAGTTTTAATGTAATGAAATATTATATTAAATTAGAAAGGCTAATGAAACTAAATAAGAATGCAGATAAAAAGATTTGAAACACAAGTATTTAAGTTTTAATGTAATAAAATATTATATTGAATTATAAATACTGATGAAAGTAAATAAGAATGCGGATAAAAAGATTTGAAACTACTACCACCACCACTACTACTACTACTACTACTACTACTAATAATAATAATAATAATAATAATAATCGGTCCTGTAAGTTTGTTTTTTTTATCTCAATCTGATATAAAAGTCGTCGGGTGGCCTAAAGACGGTATCACCCAATCAGCAAGGGAGTCTAGCTCCTTTTCACTAGCGATAGACAAGGAGATTGTTTGTTTTTTGGTCTGAGGTGGAGTGTCACATGCCATCAGCTCTTTACTTTACAGATCCCTGTGCTACTCATACGCTGAGTTGGTGAGGACCGGTATCGAACTAGGAACCTTGTTGTTTTCTAGCACAAAGCTCTACCGACTAAGCTAGTAAATTATAAGTTGTGAAGGCTAATTAAGTTATGTTTGATATATGTAGGACTAGCAGCGGCTACCCGGCGTCGCCTGAGTAGAGGGGGAATTTTTAAGTTAGTCCCGCAAATCCATTATTACTGAATCGTGAGTTGAATCCCCGTGGGATGCCCCATTGTAAGAAAAAAAATTGACCTTGCATTGATCCAGCTACTCTGAAAAGAAATGTTAATGTCTACTATCTAAAATATTAAATGAAAAAAATCCATGCTGTATTCATTTAAATTTTATTTTTTAATTATCTTCACGAATATAAATCAAATCTCTATTATTTTTTGCTCAAAAACCAAGCCATGGTGATATTTAATGTGTATATATATTTACTTTGTCTTTAATTGTTTTATTTTCGACATACACACACACAAGTGACCTTTAAATATGTATAGAAAACCAAGCCCTGGTAATATTTAATGTGTATATATATTTATTTTATCTTTAATTGTTTTATTTCGAAATTTCCTCCGGACACACACACACACACAATTGACCTTTAGATATGTATAGAAAACCAAACCCTGATAATATTTAATGTGTACATATATTTACTTTGTCTTTAATTATTTTATTTTCGAAGTTTCCTCCGGACATACCTACACACAGTTGACTTTTATATCTATAGATGGCAACGTAAAGTGACTGAGATATGCTTATCTCTTGAATACTTTGTTCTTTCTTATTTTCTTCATACCGTCGGATTTATTCCCTTTTTACTACCCTTTTAAATCAAATATAATTTATTGATATTCACCCATTAAATCAATCTTCCAATGCACAAAGGAAACATTGGCTCACAAATCAACCTCTTAGGATGATAGCAATATTCGTAATAAATGGTTCCTCTTTTGCTAAAAACCACCTGTAACAAGGATTATTTAGCGCTAATGTTATTTCGAAAAAAAGATCTAGTTACAAATTATAACTAAAACAGAATTACCGCAGAGACATGTCGGTTGAATTGCGGCTGAAGAGAGAGGAAAGAATTACTCATCATGTCGTAAAGGACAATCGGAAAATGGCGAAGCGATAACGACTTGGTATCAATTTTTTCTATGATTAATCATTAACCTAGGGAGAGACCTCGTAGCGTAGGGGCTAAAGAGCTGGACTGCGACATCGTAGTAAACGAGTTCGATTCCCAGTCGCGCTATTACATTCCCTTTCGGATTAATCCTCTTGGGAAAGGTATGAACACTCCAATCTCTTCAACTGTGGATTAAATAGTACCACTACTGTTCTTCTTTAATGGGGGAGGTTATTATGTATACTAGCAAAACAAATACAAAAAAAAACACCACATTCCGGCCAGTGTGAAAGTTATTTCTTGCCACACTCTTTTGTAAAAAAAATGTAAACAGATCTTTGAAATCTTATTATTTTTTAATAATGAATATAAAAAATAGTTTTGCTGTCAAAATTCAAATCAGTATGCTTTTTTTATAAAACCAAATTCAAATTAATTTAAATATTTAGACGTTTTTTTTTTCACAGTATAATAAAAGATAAAATTTAATGTAGAAGATTATGTGACTATTTCTTGTTTGTAAGTAATTTTCTTGAAAAACTATGCGTTAAATAAATTTGAATATATATTGAAATTAAATATATATATATATATATATATAAGATGAACTTACACAATTTCTGTGAGTATTGTGACGTAAGCGAGGACCTAGTTTCGGTTACTGAGTGACTGACACCGAATTTCCATTATATATAGATATTTACCAACCCTTCCGCACGAGTAGATCAATTTCTTAAGCAGAGTTAAACAGGTTTGAATTTAGAATTTTCATTCTCCTAGACTGGTTGCCGTACGAAGGTTAAATAGTAGCGCAACACCATGAATCCTATAGGCCAGAAGAAAGCAGCGGCACAAAGCACCGGCACATCAACATCTTCGGGGACAGCCTTCACATGTGACATCTGTGGCGAGAACGTTTTCGAACATTGGACTTCGCAGTCACAGGAGGCGCTTAACTTCAGGGGCACAAAAAAACATATCATATTCTTCCGAGACTGAAATGTCAATTATATATATAGGATCACCCAAAAAACAGACTGTTTTATTTTTTTTTTGGGGGGGTCACCGTGTATATATATATATATATAATATATATATATATATATATATAATATATATATATTATTTGGAGAATATGTGCTTAATTGAAGTCGTACCTAATTTTGAAAGTTAATTAATTAATAATTAATTAATTAGGCGGGCATACCTATTTAAATGTAAGGCTAAACAAATCGAGAAAAATCAAAATTGTTTAGCCTTACATTCAAATAGGTATGCCGCCTAATTAATTAATTATTACTTAATTAACTTTCAAAAATTAGGTACGACTTCAATTAGACACATATTCTCCCAAAAAAAGCCATATCATAAACACACCGCGTATGTATTTACTTCTCATATATATATATATATATATATATATATATATATATATATATATATATGAGGTTAAGTAAACAAACAACTGTGTTTATTTTTATATGGCTTTGAGCCGACAATTTTTGGAGGATATGTGCTTAATTGAAGTCATACCTAATTTTGAAAATTAATTAGTTAATAATTAATGAATTTTAGGCGGGCATATATGTTCAAAGGTAAGGCTAAACAAATAGATAGAAATGTACATTCAGGGATTGACATTTTCTCGATTTGTTTAGCCTTACATTTGAACATATATACCCGCCTAAAATTCATTAATTATTAACTAATTAATTTTAAAAATTAGGTATGACTTCAATTAAGCACATATCCTCCAATATATATATATATATATATATATATATAAGATGACACAAACAAACAGGCCTGACTTTCAAAAAGGTCTGGGGTTTTTTTATCATTGTATAAAAAATATTGAGGATAGTTTGTTTTATATTATATTAGGGTATTGGCAAACAGTCTCGTGCAGGATTTGAAATCGGGTCTACAAGTCCATATATACCTACCATGATAACCGTAGCACCACGCGCCTTTAATTGTATATACATACCTGAAAACGAAGACTTGAAAAATAGAGTCGGTGTGTTTGCATACATTGTTATGAAATCCTACAAATTCTTTGATGATCTCGAAATGGCAGAGACCTAAAGATATGATGAGTAAAATAAATAAAAATCCTTATGAATAATTTGTAAAAAGTACATGATATATATATATATATTATATATATATATATATATATATATATATATATATAAAAAGTAAACAATCTTTGGTAAAGTTTTATAGGGAAAAAGAACAAATATTGAAAATTTATCCTCTCAGTTGTATTAAATATCAAGACTTTGTGTTTATTTAGCAGCTTCTTCGAGACGTATTATTCCGTCGCCAAATTTACCAAAACCTTCAGAAGCCATAGATAAATGTAAATGAAGACTATAAAACTTCGTTAAAAAAATTGGGGAACAGTTTTAAAAAAAAAATACTATTTATCTATAAACTGTAATTCTATTCGTATAAGAATTCACATATAAATGGGTAAATGCGGGGGTGTCGAGATATTTACTATTCTTCTTTTATCTATATAAACCTGTTCCACAGACACCCATATACATATATATACATAAACACACACACACACACACACACACATATATATATATATATATATATATATATTTGGAGGATATGTGCTTAATTGAAGTCATACCTAATTCTTGAAAATTAATTAGTTAATAATTAATGAATTTAGGCGGGCATATATGTTCAAATGTAAGGCTAAACAGACCGAGAAAATAATTCATTAATTATTAACTAATTTATTTTCAAGAATTAGGTATGACTTCAATTAAGCACATATCCTCCAAAAATTGTCGGCTAAAAAAATGCCATATCAAATAAACACAGTGTTTATTTACGTACTTTCATATATATATATATATATATATATATATATATATATATATATAAAGATAAATCTAATGAGTCAGACGAACCTACAAAAAGTTTCGCCTAATGCTCTTCAGGGCTAAGATTAAGCGAAACTTTTAGTAGGTTCGTCTGACTCATTAGATTCATCTTTATTATTTGCTCTACCTAGGTATTGAGCACTTTTTACTTATTAGCTTTAGTTTCCTGGCGGTTTTGTATGAATATATATATATCTTATATATATATATATATATATATATGCATATGAATTGCTTTTTCTTTTGGCCAAAATATTGTACTAATAGATTATTTTTTGTTGGTACGATTATCTTGGTCTTTTCTTTTTTCCAAAATTTTTTTTCTTCCCGGTAGTATATTTTTACAATCAAACTATTTGCTGTTTTTTTTCTCACCGCGACGATTTACCAACAAGTTTGGTATATATATATATATATATATATATATATATATATATATATATATATGTGTGTGTGTGTGTGTGTGTGTGTGTCTGTGTGTGTGTGTGTGTGAAGGAAGACAAATCATTAGACCACGCGCCTCCATTTATTTATGAGTAGCGAGTGATTACAGAGATTGAATAAGGATTTATTTCTTAAAACAAAAAATATTCATTTTTAGATCTGGTTAAGTTGGACGCCATTTTTAGCAAGGTTCCGAATGAGATTTTTGTGAGACATTTATTTGCAACCAGGAACATAACAAAACTCTGGATTATTCTGCAGGGGGATTAGGAAAACTAAGACGGGACTGGAATTTCCAAGACCGTAATCTAAACAAAGTGGGGACGAAAACACTATCCTAATTTTGAACAAAACAAAAATGTTATAGTTTTAATTCTTAGCTTTTTATTGAAAGGACACTTCTCTGTAACTTTTCACTGTAACTGAACAGGCAATTGATGACTGGTTTATATATATAATATATATATATATATATATAAAATGAGTTATTTCTAAGAACACTGTATATTACTTGCTACAATAGAACTTGAACCTAGCGAAAGTGCATGACTTTTCCTGGGCTCGAAAAACTAAAACAAGAATACACTAGAGGTTTTCACACCTGCCGTAGCCGTTTCATCAGGCCTCCAGAACGCTTCTTAGTATTCTAGTCGATCTTAACAGTGCTGTAGTTTGGATGGTCTCGATTCTTCCTCTAATTTCAAGTTCACCCAAATTCTTTTCCAGAGCTTTGGGGACCGTTTCAAGGGCACCAATTACAATTGGTATGACCTTCACCTCCATATTCCACATTTTTCTCAGTTCTCTGGCAAGGTCCAAGTATTTGCCTATCTTTTCGCTTTCTTTAATTTTGACTCGGTGGTCGGCTGGGACAGCAAAATTATTATTATTATTATTTTTGAGTTTTCACATCAGCGTTAGCTGATGGTCTTTCACTGGAGTCTGAGTGACAGCAAGTCTCCTCAGGTCTCCAGGACTCTTCTGAGTATTCTGGCAGATTTCAGTAGTGCAGTGTTCTGAATGGTTTCAATCCTTCCTCTGATTTCCAAACTTTCCAAACCCTTTTCCAATCCTTTTGGGACCGTTCCAAGTGCACCAACTACAATTGGTATCACTTTCACTTTGATGTTCCATAACTTTTTCAGTTCTCTGGCAAGGTCCAGATATTTGTCTATTTTTTCATTTTCCTTTAGCTTCAGCCTGTGATCTTCTGGCACTGTAAAATCCACCAGTTGACAAGTTCTTTCTTTTTTGTTTATCAACACTAGGTCTAGTCTTCTTGCTGGGATAAGGTGATCCGTTTTTATTTCAAGATCCCAGAGAATTTTATGCGTTTCGTTCTCAAGAACAAATTCTGTTTTATGCATATACCATTTTGTTGTATGGTCAAAATTTAATTTTTGCATAATTCCCAGTGGATCACCTTCACAACCAAGTCGTGTCTAATTATTATTATTATCATTATTATTATTATTATTATTATTATTATTCACTCCTTGAGAGTTTTTTTTTAAATCAGCGTTAACTGGTGGTCTTTCACTGGAGGCTGAGTGACAGCAAATCTCCTCAGATCCCCATGACTCTTCTGAGTATTCTAGCCGACCTTAAAAATGGTCTTATTTGGATAATCTCGATTCTTCCTCTGATTTCTCCAGACTCTTTTCAAAATCCTTAAGGACCGTTCCAGAGGTATCAACTACAATTGGCATGACCTTTATCTTCATGTTCTACAGATTGTTTTTTTTCCAGTTCAGTTGAATTCATATAAACCTGATGACAAAAAACTGTAGACATTCGTCTTGTAATTTTTTTTTTACATACGGGCCATAATTGGTAATCTTTCACTGGAGTCTGAGTCTCAGTAATATTCTAGAAATCTATTATTATTATTATTATGGGTTTTTCACACTTGCCGTAGCCAGTGGTTTAGCAAGTCTCATGGGGCGTCCAGGACTCTTCTTCGGTCACAAAAGCTTTGAAAAAAGACTGGAGAATCTGGAAATCAGAGGAAGAATTGAGACCATCCAGAATACTGCATTGTTGCAATCTGCTAGAATACTCAGAAGAGTCCTTGGAAACCTGATGAGACTTGTTGTCACTCAGACTCCAGTGAAATACCATCAGCTGACACTGATGTGAAAAACTCTATAATAATAAATTATGTCTTTGAATTTATATAAACCTGATAACTGAAAACTGTACACATTAGTCTTGTAAATTTACAACAAAGATAATAAAATACAAGTAAATGTTTTGGGTTCATAAGATTAGATTCCACAATTATATAAGTGGCAAAAGATCATGCCAATATTGAATAGATTCTGCTGACTGTTTGCAAGGGACTTTTCTACCTTGATTGAACAATTAATGGCTTTTTTATAACATTATTGTCAAGATGAAGAAATCTAAGACCTTTTCAATGGAAGTAAACATTCTGAATAGAAACGGTTTCTTTTGTAGAATAAATTCTCGGTGAAGTCAGGATATTTGGCCGTTGGAATCGCGTTACAAAATCAATGATATAATTTGATGATTTCTTTGCCAACTATTTGGAATACGGTTGTTTACGAGAGTGAAATTAGAGTCGACAGGACGATTAGAATTGTAGAAAGAATTCATTAAACAAATGGCGAATATAACAAGAAAGTTTGATGGCGAAAAGGAGCGAGAAAAACAAAAAACAAAACAAACGAATTATTACTAGCTCAGTCGGTAGAGCGTCGAACTAAGAAACACAAGGTTCCGGCTTTGATACCGGCCCTTGCCCACTCAGTGTATGAGTAGTACAGGGATCTGTGCGGTAAATTAAGGAGCTGATGGTATGTGCAGTGCTCCACCTCAGACGCAAAAAGAATCTCTTTGGTCTATTGCTAGTGAAAAAAGGATAGACTCCCTCGCTGTCTGGCTGATACCGACTTTACGCCCCCCACCGACGACTTACTGGAGGGTAATTGTTTGAGGATATAGCATCAAAGATCGTCTACTAAAATGCACTAAAAATCCTCGTTTTCGCAAAATTTAGCCTAGGTTACAAAATTTAGCGTTTTCAGTATTGAAATCAGAAATGTTATTTTATCTTATTAAAATGAAACGAATTGAATATTATAACTAGAATTCAAATTGAAAATATGTGCCCCCATCACCACCGACACCTCTAATATTCTGCTTTTTAAACTCCTTAATTAAGCTGTAACAGACGATCTTTGATGCTATTTCCTCAATCAATGATACAAGTAAAAAGTCTAATTGTTGGTATCAGTATTCAGTATACTAACACACAACTTTTGTATAGATGGATAATTTGATATTTTTTAAAGTGAAAAATCGACCTACCCTAATAATACAAAACAATATGGGCGATATAATCTAAATAATCAGAGAGGGAAAAAAGATAATTTAGAACTGTAATCATAATACTAAACAAGTTAGCTTAGTTATTTTACTTAAAAACTTTTACATTTTTAAGGTCAGTTAGCTTTGAACCACGTATCTTTGAGAATCTATGTTACGCTTCAAAGATACGTGCTTCAAAGTTAGCTGACCTGAAAAAAATGTAAAATTATTTAAATAAAATAACTGGTGCATTATATCTTTTATTTCGTTAAATTCGGTTAATTCCCAGATTTTTGGTATTTTTTCTTTCGGCAGGGTGACATACGATGGTGGAGTTTAGATCTGTTAAGTTCGATTTAACCTAAAATTTTCCTCACTTCCTAAATCAACTGGTCTACCACAACCTAGTTCATCTGTTGATTCTTGATAAGGGTTGCCATCCTGAAAAGAAAGAGAAGCTCAGTCGCATTCTTTCTAAAAAAAAAAAATTTTAAAAAAACAAAAAAACTCATTATTCCTCTTAGCTGAATCTTCGTTCCTCCGGGGTCGCCATATGAAAGCAATGATATCTCATTAATATTTGTCTTTTGCCTAACTTGATTTGTTTAAAGATTTTACATTTGTATCTAAAGAACTACACAAAGTAAGAGTAAGATATAGAATTTTACAAATTTATCAGAGACATGTGGTCAAATGATTACCATCATATGAAATGGACATGGCTAAACAAGTTCAAAGTAAAAGATCTAATTTTTGGTATTAGTATTCAGTATACTGGAGACCAGGCCGTTGTCGTGTCAGTACTGCTGTATGGCTGCACCACCTGGACCCTAACTAAGCGACTAGAGAATAAACTAGATGGGAGATGCACAAGAATGCTGCGGGTGATCCTGAACAAGACGTGGAAACAGCACCCTACAAGAAAACAGCTGTACGGCCACCTACCACATATCACCCAAACCATCCGAGTAAGACGGACAAGACATGCGGGACACTGCTGGAGAAGCAAGGACGAACTCATAAGCGACGTCCTCCTGTGGAAGCCAGCACATGGACAAGACAGTGTGGGTCGACCAGCAAAAACGTACGTTGGTCAGCTCTGTGCGGATGCAGGATGCTGCATAGAGGACCTCCCGAGAATGATGAGCGATAGGGACGGATGGAGAGAGATTGTCATGGATATCCGCGCTGTAAGCGCGACATGATGATGATGATGATGAGTCAGTATACAAATACACAACTTTTGCATAGATGGACAATTTGATATTTTAAAAAAGTGAAAAATCGACCTACCCTAATCTACAAGGGCAATCATAGTGGATATACGGAGGATATAGATGATAGGATATATATTTGCGAAAAGGAGGATTTTTAGTGCATTTTAGTAAACGATCTTTGATGCTATTTCTTCAAACAATGGTACGCATAAAAGATCTAATTTTTGTTATCAGTATTCAGTATACTAA
The DNA here is from genome assembly GCA_023376005.1 of Doryteuthis pealeii. Taxonomy (NCBI): domain Eukaryota; kingdom Metazoa; phylum Mollusca; class Cephalopoda; order Myopsida; family Loliginidae; genus Doryteuthis; species Doryteuthis pealeii. Next base: position 26,247,841 of record CM042169.1, read on the forward strand.
CAAACAACTTTCGCATAGATGGACAATTTGATATTTTAAAAAAGTAAAAAAAATGCATTTTTAGTAAACGATCTTTGATGCTATTTCCTCAAACAATGGTACGCATAAAATATCTAATTTTTGTTATCAGTATTCAGTATACTAACACACAACTTTCGCATAGATGGACAATTTGATATTTTATAAAAGTGAAAAAAATGCATTTTTAGTGGACGATCTTTGATGCTATTTCCTCAAACAATGGTACGCATAAAAGATCTAATTTTTGGTATCACTATTCAGTATACTAACAAACAACTTTTGCATAGATGGACAATTTGATATTTCAAAAAAGTGAAAAAAATGCATTTTTAGTAGACGATCTTTGATGCTATTTCCTCAAACAATGGTGCAAGTAAAATATCTAATTTTTGTTATCAGTATTCAGTATACTAACACACATCTTTCGCATAGATGGACAATTTGATATTTTTAAAAAATGAAAAAAATGCATTTTTAGTGGACGATCTTTGATGCTATTTCCTCAAACAATGGTACGCATAAAAGATGTAATTTTTGGTATCACTATTCAGTATACTAACAAACAACTTTTGCATAGATGGACAATTTGATATTTTAAAAAAGTGAAAAAAAATGCATTTTTAGTGGACGATCTTTGATGCTATTTCCTTAAACAATGGTGTAAGTAAAAGATGTAATTTTTGGTATCAGTATTCAGTATACTAACAAACAACTTTCACATAGATAGACAATTTGATATTTTTTTTAAAAGTGAAAAAAATGCATTTTTAGTAGACGATCTTTGATGCTATTTCCTCAAACAATGGTACAAGTAAAAATCTAATTTTTGGTATTAGAATTCAGTATACCCAACAAACAACTTTCGCATAGATGGACAATTTGATATTTCAAAAAAGTGAAAAAAATGCATTTTTAGTAGACGATCTTTGATGCTATTTCCTTAAACAATGGTGTAAGTAAAAGATGTAATTTTTGTTATCAGTATTCAGTATACTAACAAACAACTTTCACATAGATGGACAATTTGATATTTTTAAAAAGTGAAAAAAATGCATTTTTAGTAGTCGATCTTTGATGCTATTTCCTCAAACAATGGTACAAGTAAAAGATCTAATTTTTGGTATTAGAATTCAGTATACCCAACAAACAACTTTCACATAGATGGACAATTTGATATTTCAAAAAAGTTTTAAAAAATGCATTTTTAGTAGACGATCTTTGATGCTATTTCCTCAATCAATGGTGCAAGTAAAAGATGTAATTTTTGTTATCAATATTCAGTATACTAACACACAACTCTCACATAGATGGACAATTTGATATTTTAAAAAGTGAAAAAAATGCATTTTTAGTGGACAATCTTTGATGCTATTTCCTCAAACAATGGTACAAGTAAAATATCTAATTTTTGGTATCAGTATTCAGTATACCCAACAAACAACTCTCACATAGATGGACAATTTGATATTTCAAAAAATCGAAAAAAAATGCATTTTTAGTGGACGATCTTTGATGCTATTTCCTCAAACAATGGTGCAAGTAAAAGATCTAATTTTTGGTATCAGTATTCAGTATACCCAACAAACAACTTTCACATAGATGGACAATTTGATATTTTTAAAAAGTGAAAAAAATGCATTTTTAGTGGACGATCTTTGATACTATTTCCTCAAACAATGGTGTAAGTAAAAGATGTAATTTTTGGTATCAGTATTCAGTATACTAACACACAACTTTCACATAGATGGACAATTTGATATTTCAAAAAAGTGAAAAAAATGCATTTTTAGTGGACGATCTTTGATACTATTTCCTCAACCAATGGTGCAAGTAAAATATCTAATTTTTGGTATCAGTATTCAGTATACCCAACAAACAACTTTCACATAGAAGGACAATTTGATATTTTAAAAAGTGAAAAATCGACCTACCCTAATGAGGTAACCCTGGAGCATAGTCCGCTATGATTAATACAAAACAATATGGACGATATAATCTAATTTATCAGAGAGGGAAAAAGTTAATTTAGAACTGTAATCATAAAACTAAATAAGTTAGCTTATCAAATTCGTTAAGATAGGATTTCTTTTTTTTAAAAATTGACCAATCAAAAAAGAGAGCGTGACGATGAAATAGATAAGAAAACTAATTTAAAATAAATCAAGATGGCTGGAAATAACTATGGATGAAATGTGTTAATGGAGTTAGTTGGTTGGGTAAAATGTTATGGAAGATTCGAATATTTCTTCAGGCAAATATCGACAGTTGAGTTTCATGTTGATGGGGTAAATCCATCCCGTCAAAAATGTTGATTGCAATTAAAATCACAACATTATCAATGGTGTAATAAGGCTAAAAAAAGGAATTGTACTTGTAATATACATACATACATACATACACACACACACACACATATATATATATATATATATATATATATATATATATATACATACACATATATAATAATATACATACACACATATAGATACCACACATACATATATATATATATATATATATATATATATATATATATATACATACACACATATACATATATATAAAGCAATGATCATTTCTCCGGAAATTTGATCTCTCAGTGACCGAATGATACATACATGTCTATGTATTTAATAGTTTAAAAAACACCAGTCCCCGCATCAGCTGTCAGTGGGCGAGGGGATAAGATATCGGACTACCATGCGGTCAGTCTGAGTTCGAACCCTACCCAAGGATAGTTGTGTCTAGCCACACTGAAGAGGCATGATATGCCGAAACACGTGTCTGTGGATGACTTATTAATATTAATAATTATTATATATATATATATATATATATATATATGTTGCCAACTATATATATATGGTTGGCAACCTTCCGTCTATTTTAGACGATGGCGTAGTGTCCATTTAAACATTTTTTTTATCTACAGCTACGTGAGTGGCTGAACAGACCGATCATTGAATGGCAGTCTCTGGTGCAGTGGCTGCAAACAAAAGGCGATGCTTTCTGTAGGTGTTGGGGGTGTTGTTGTTTCTGCTTTCTTTTAGCTCTCTTTTCTGTGGCAGCTTTTTTCCTCTCTTTTTCACTTCTTTTTGTTCCTTGTTTGACGAGAGGCGCCAGGTCGCACGGTCCTTCTGCACGAGCCTCCCACGTGTTTATGTCGACGTGGCATGTCTTCATGTCTCTCTTGCAGACATCTTTGAAGTGTAGGCGTGGTCTCCCTGTTGGTCGGGTACCCGCCACTAGTTCACCATACAGTAGGTCATTGGGATGCGACCTTTGTCCATCCTCCTGACGTGGCCAAGCCAGCGAAGGCGTCTCTCGCAGGTGATGGCGGGCATGCTGTTTACGTTTGCTCGTTCCAGCACTTCTGTGTTGGGCACTTTGTCCTGCCAGCGATATATATATATATATATATATATATATATATATATATATATATATATTATAACTTGTCTTGTGGGCAGCATTCACCAGAGTGGGTTGAGTTGGCTCCATCCTTTCAAGGGGAAGTATCATAAGAGTAGAAAGTATGCAAGATATATATATATTATATAATATATTATATTATATATATAATATGTGTGTGTGTGTGTGTGTGTGTGTGTGTGTGTGTGTGTATTTTAGGCAGCATTTTTTCTTAAGGATATATGTTAATAATGCAGCCATTTCTGTCTGCAAGTTTTGTCCTTTGTTTTTTCGTATTGCGGATTATTTTTGTAATATCTGGCGAGAATTGGCTGATGTATTTACCATATGTCGTAGACCAAAGTACTTTCTGCCCTATCGTAGGCCATCTTCAAGGTATTTTAACCGTACAACAATGGGCTATTCCATTTACCTTTATATAGTTGTGCTTATTATTGTTGTTGGTTATTTTATTAGTTTTATTATTATTATTATTATTATTATTATTATTATTATTATCGATCCTCACCGAGTGACTCATACTTTCGACCATGTGTCTCATCCTATCCGCGATGAACCGGTTGGCTAAATACCTACATTTAAAATATCATTTGAAAAAAAATGTAACGCTGAATTCATCATCGTCCTATTGGTTGTGTGGGTGTCTGTCCTCCAAGCGGCATCAACCCCTCGTCCTTCGGGCCAGGGGTCCAGTGAGCTTCGGCACTGGACCGGTAAAGTTAAATTAATAGCGTCGTCGATCGGGGGGGGGGCGTTCCCCAGGCAATACCTGCTCCCATTGGGGAAGGGCTGGGTTTATTGCCCAGCGCCTGAGCCCCCCCCCCTTGAGGGGGAATGCCGACGGGATCGACGCAATTTTTGTTAGCCCACATAAAAATGAGACCTTTGTGTCCAGCCGATACAAGTGGGGTATGAGGCAAATACACCTCCAAGCGGCACCAACATCAACAACACAGGAAATAAAAAAAAACAGATTTAAAAAGAGATATTGAGATAAAAGAGATAAAGAGATATTGAATTCACATTGACGGCAATAAACAATACATTTAACTATTATGTAAGTAAATAAAAAATTATTCAGAGATTCTAACCAAAAAATTGATGCCAATATATTTAAAAAAAAGGTATGAGAAAGTAAATACACACGCGGTGTGTTTATTATATGGCTTTATTTAGCCGACAATTTTTGGGAGAATATGTGCTTAATTGAAGTCGTACCTAATTTAGAAAGTTAATTAATTAATAATTATGGCCGCCTAATTAATTAATTAACTTTCTAAATTAGATACGACTTCAATTAAGCATATATTCCCTCCCCCACAAAAAAGGTATCTATATGTACAAAGAAGTTGTTAATTCTTACTTCAAACAATTTATTGCTCATTTTATACGCAAGTAGTCTTTCCACAGAGAACAATATCAAAAAGGTTTTGTTCACTTTTCTTTGAATTAACTGATTTGTTTTTACTTCTGTTGTTTTGTTTTTTTTTTTTTTATGTAGATCTTTTTTTCTGAAAAGTGAACTGTTCATAGTTGACAGCCGAGAAATAATGAATGTGGTTGTCTCAAATGAACGTAACATGATTCTTCATACTCGTCTGAAGATATACTAAATCCTAATGGGCAAAAAAGGATAAAAAGAGAAAGATTAAGTCTATTTCTGCCTTAGTTAACAAAAGTCTTGACGCGACTTTCAGAATCACTTTTCACAATGATTTTGTCTGGACAATTTTAATTACCTGATTTGAATATAACATAAAAAAACAACATTTGTGTAGACGGATTAACTTTAAACAGTGTAACTCAGAAACTTGACTATGAAAGTCAAAATCTGAACGTTGCAACTCGAAATCTGAATTGCACAATTCAAAATCTAAACAGCATAAATCAAAGTATGAAAAGTGCAACTCACTATCTGAAGAGTGTGACTTAAAATCTGAATAGTGCAACTCACAATCTGAAGAGTGTGACTTAAAATATGAAGAGTGCGACTTACAATCTGAAGAGTACGACTTAAAATCAAAATAGTACAACTCACAATCTGAAGAGTGTGACTTAAAATCTGAAGAGTGCAAATTAAAATCTGAAGAGAACGACTTAAAATCTGAATAGTGCAACTCACAATCTAAAGAGTGTGACTTAAAATCTGAATAGTGCAACTGTAAGTTTGAAGAGTGTGACTTAAAATCTGAAGAGTGCGACTTTCAATCTGAATAGTGCAACTTAGAATCTGAAGAGTGCGACTTAAAATCTGAAAGGGGCAACTGAAAATTTGAAGAGTGTGACTTAAAATCTGAAGAGTGCGACTTAAAATCTGAAGAGTGTGACTTAAAATCTGAATAGTGCAACTTAAAATCGGAAGAGTGTGACTTAAAATCTGAATAGTGTAACTCACAATCTGAAGAGTGCGACTTAAAATCTGAAGAGTGCAACTCACGATCTGAAGAGTGTGACTTAAAATCTGAATAGTGCAACTTAGAATCTGAAGAGTGCAACTTAAAATCTGAAGAATGTGACTTAAAATATGAAAAGTGCAACTCCCAATTTTAATAGTGTGACGTAAAATATGAATAGTACGACTGAAAATTAGAACAGTCTAAATCAAATTCTGAACAGTGCATCTCAAAATCTTAAGAGTGCATCCCACTATCTGAACAATGCAACTCAATGCAGCTGTTTGCCTGATACCGACAATAGGCCACTCAACAGCCTTTACTACAAGGATGGATTTGGCATCAGATAACCCATGAAGGTTGATATAACATTAAGCAAAGAAACCAAATCAAACACTTCTTTTATTACCGCCACTAAAATGTGATTATGTGACCCACTCTGCAATTCGTGCACCTTCGTTGTACAATATTGATGACCCCACGTTTTAATAATCTGCGCTGGCCGGTTCGAAAGGCACGAGCTAGAGAGAGGTTCACAAGGATTTAAAAGAACACGACAATACAAAGTTTGGTGACAGAACGTTAATGGAGGAGAAAGATGTGACACTTTGTGCAGTTTGTGATTGAGCAGAGGGTATTTAAAGATATGTCGTCTGCTGGCAAGAAGTCCACTTAAATCGGCTGATAGAATAAACTACAAGTCTGACTATCATGTGGGTCCTTACTTATTTTCTATCTATCAACTGCCCACATCAACAGCCAATCTCGATCTGTCTAAGGGGCTCGAGCCAGCTGAATCTATGCAGATTTTCCCCAACCCGACCAAGCTTATTTGACCCCCCCCCCCAGAAATTAGTAATAACTTTTTGGGACAGACGTTATGGCCCCAATTTCTCCTAAAATTATAGCCATTACTTTTTTACCAGTCTCAGTGTCTAAATCTTTAAAGCCCCATTTTCTCTTAAACTAGCCATTTGAACATATTATCTTTATGTGACCACCTTAAATTGAAACATTCAAGGTGGTTGTACATTTTTATTGTTTCTTGAACCGTGACTGATGTGGAGAATCTTTGTTTTTTACGGACACACACCCACACATATACATACGTATGGACCTAACATATTTTCCTTTTTTTTCTGACCGTATTTTCACTCAACAATTGTGTCACAATTCGACCGAATGAAATCCTACGAGTCCCAATTCCAGAAAATCCGTGACCGTTAAATTTTCAGACCGGAATCCAGACGGAACAAAAAGAAATGCCTTTTTCAAGTTAATTGACTGAGAAAAGTGCCGACTTTATGTTTCAGAGAGAGAGAGAGAGAGAGAAGAGAGAGAGAGAGAGAGAGAGAGAGAGAGAGAGAGAGAGAGAGAGTCTTCCCGGGCAAAAATATCATGAGTGGGTGTTCGATATGCATAAAGATGTTGGTCGAGTGTTTACTGAAGCAAACAAAATAAATAAGTAAAACCGAAAATGTCTGCGCCCTGGGCGAATTAAACTGTAAAACACCTATGACCAATTCCGATTAATTTCTCTCACCTCTCATCAAAGAACTGTCCATTTCCTCAAGGAATTCTCCGGACAGGAAGTGAAGATGAAGACAACCTATGTTAGCATATAATATGCATTGACGAAATGGCTTTAGAAATATGAATTACACACATATATGAAATAATTTATCACTAGAACCTTTAATATAACTAGGTGTGGTTCTCACGTTGTCCGGGAAAAAAGTAAATTCTTACACACAACACTCACATACACAACACACACACACACACACAACACATATATATATATATATTATATATATATATATATAGAGAGAGAGAGAGAGAGAGAGAGAGAGAGAGAGAGGAAGCGCGTGGTGTAATGGTTAAAGTCATGGAAATGGACGCGTCGCCCCGAGTTCAAATCCTGGACGTGGTAATTGCATTTAACTTAGCGCTAATACCTTGGGAAATGTATGAATCCTGCTCTCCCTCCAGCTATGGAAAATAGCAGGGCAGACTGGGTTCTTTAACCATGGCTAGGTAACCAGTCTAGGAGAAGGAAAACTCTGATTCAAACCTGTTGAACTCCGCTTAAGAAATTGACCTTGTGTCGTATCCTGCTCGTGCGGAGGAGTTGGTATATATTATAATATTATATATAATATATAATATAATATAGTAGTCATCAACAGACACGTGTTTCGATATCATGTCTCTTCAGTGTGGCTAGACATTCTGTAAGCTACCTTCAGCCGGGATAGAACACTGATCGATTCAGCATCAGTCGGACAGCTTAACTGCTCGGGCTATCGTCACCCCACAGAATGCGATGGGGATTTCAACTGTTTTAATACACACTATTAAAAACTGTTAAAATAAGTCGAAACACGTGTCTGTGGATCACTATATAGTGCTCCCCATCCCCCGGGGTTGAGCACTTTGTAGAGGAATTTCGTTGTTGACCGCCAACTAAAGCGTAACACGCCAACACTCTCCTATAAAAGGGATGGAGCTCTCTATGGCGGCCTTTACATACATACAGATCTGTATGTGGTAAAGGCCGCCATCAAGCACTCCACCCCTTTTAAAGGATATATATATATATATATATATATATATATGAGGAAAAAATGAGTAAAGAAAAGAAATGTAGATGGATAAAAAATGAATTTTATCGATATCACTTTTAATCGATATCAACTTACACATGTGTTTTCGGTCTGTTTTATCAAAATGTATATGGATTTACGTTATTATTATTATTATTAAAATAATCAGATGGAGTTGAAATGATGATGATAATAATAATAGGAAAAATGCATAAAATGTTCCGTACACAGATTTTGCCGACTTTCATCAGAGTGTTATTTTTATTTCTTGAGTTGAATAACACTCCGTATACATTTTGATAAACAGACCAAAACACATGTGTAAGTGATACCGATTAAAAGTGATATCGATAAAATTCATTTTTATCCATCTACATTTCTTTTCTTTACTCATTTTTTCCTCATATTGTCGGAGTCTTTCCCTTCCATATATATATATATTATATATAATATATATATATATATATATATATATATATATATATATATTACTCTTCCCTTTCTCTCTCACTCTTTGGTGTTCCCTAAAATATTTAATCCGGTCATGGACCGGGTACTCTTACAACAAATCCTAAAACAAATAGTAATATACGAATTCACTGTGATTTTTATTAAATTTGATAAATCATTTCCCTCTTCCCTCTCTCTTACTCACCCCCCTTTCTCTCTCACTCTTTGGTGTTCCTAAAATATTCAATCCGGTCATGGACCTGGTACTCTTGCAAAAAAATCCTAAAATAAACAAACAGTAATATACGAATTCACGGTGATTTTTATTAAATTTGATAAATCATTTCCCTCTTACCCTCTCTCTTACTCAACCCCTCCCTTTCTCTCCCACTCTTTGGTGTTCCTAAAATATTTAATCCGGTCATGGACCGGATACACTTGAAAAAAACAAACTAAAATGAACAAAAAGTAATATACGAATTTACAGTGATTTTTATTAAATTTGATAAATAATTTTCCTCTTGCCCTCTCTCTTACTTCACCCATTTCTCTCTCACTCATTGGTGTTCCTAAAATATTTTAGTCCCTTCATGTTAGTCCTTTATAAAAACCGGCCAAATAGCGTTGCTTATTAAGAGTCTTATCTGGATATCAATGACTTCTAAATGACAATTATAACTTGATAAATTAGACACTGTGGACTTCGTAGACGACTTCATAATAACTTGCGTGTTGAAGTGTTATCAAAATTCTTGTAAAGAAGACATAACCAGTCGGGTCGATAGCATTTTTGACAACCTAGCCTGATCATCAAGTTTCTGAATTGACTAAATAATGACACTAATAGCATTTCTCTACAGAACAATTAAGCAGCCCAATGTTTGTATTCACACTCATATACATATTGATATTCCGAGCAGACTGGCCACTGCTATCCCATAATAAGCACATAGGTCTGGTGTTTACTTACAATCGAGGGACATCTATGAATCAGGACGTTTTTCCCAGTTATCTCCCCTGAGTGAGACTTTATGCTAATGAAGCTGAAATATGGTGGGGTTATTCTTGGTATTGAGAAAACTTTTCGGCTCATGCAAATATATGTACATTTGCTCTTATCTATTGACAGAAATGTGATTGGCGGTCGCTAGGGAGATGACACTTGACAACGCTTATGAAAATAGAGAATAAGAGATATACCTTAAGCAATTGTCATTCATCGGAAAGCAAATAGGAAACAAAGAAATAACAAACGTTCTTCAAATTAATATTCACAAAGCCTCGTTATGAAAGCTGAGACCTGATGCTGTTCGTGCTAATGCAAGATGTTAGTAATGGAGGCAGTTTTAACATCGTCTAAATTTGTGTTTAGATAAAGGGAGTTTTTTTTTTTCTTCATAAAACTGAATAACATTATTGGCCATTATTGACGAGAAAATGGTGGATTATCAGGCAGACATTGAGAATGAAAATTAGAAAAGTTATTTAAACTTACAGTGGTACCGTGACTTACGATTGTCCCAGCTTATTATTATTATTATTATTATTATTATTATTATTATTATTATTATTATTGTTCTTAGTTTTTTACACCAGCATGAGCTGATGGTATTTCCCTGGAGTCTGAGTGACAACAAGTCTCCTCAGGTCTCCAGGACTCTTCTGTGTATTCTAGCAGATTGCAACAGTGCAGTAGTCTGGATGGTCTCAATTCTTCCTCTGATTTCCAGATTTTCCAGTCTTTTTTCCAAGCTTTTTGGGACCGTTCCAAGTGCACCAACTACAATTGGTATCACTTTGACTTTCATATTCCAGATTATTATTATTATTATTATTATTATTATTATTATTATTATTATTCCTTTTGAGTTTTTCACATCAGCTAACGCTGATGGTATTTCACTGTAGTCTGAGTGACAACAAGTCTCTTCGGTATCCAGGACTCTTCTGGGTGTTTTAGCCGATTGCAGCAACGCAGTGTTCTGGGTGGTCTCAATTCTTCCTCTAATTTCCTGGCCCTCCGGTCTTTTTTCAACGTTTTTTGGGACCGTTCCAAGTGTACCAACTACAATTGGTATCACTTTCACTCATGTTCCACAGCTTTTTCAATTCTCTGGCAAGGTCCAGGTATTTATCCATCTTTTCATTTTCCGTCAACTTCACCCTGTGATCTGCTGGAACCGGAAAGTCCACCAGTTGACAGGTTCTCTTTTCCGTGACTTACGACTGACCCAGTTGAGTGCTAAAATTTGAGGTACAAGCTAACAAGATGGTCATATCTATTAATAATGGAGATTCGCTTCCGGTTTTTGTCTGTAACAAAAATTACGTCTCTGCTTACATCACATTACCCAAAATTTTATGACGGAACTTTGAACCTAACACTTTATTCAGTCCACGGCGGTATCCTGTTCTCATTCCACTAACCACAGCTGAGGTACAGGTGTAAAGCTGTGTTAATTATTATTCTATGCTAGTGCTGCCCCTGACCAGAATTAAACCTGTCTAGAGATAACTGTCATTTAGAACTGTCTTAACCTAACTCCTTTATCCACTAGGCTACGTGTCCAATTGGACAATCCAGTCTGATTTTTTTTTCAATCGCAAAAGTTACAATTTATTTTGTAAAAACATTGACATTGACCGAAAAAATTGTTTTAAATGTATCATAAATAAATTACATGTGTAATATTATTTTTTTTACTGATGCTCATTATGTTACTTTTAGAATTTTTTTACCTTAAATAATTGGTTCGTTAAATTTTAATTCGTTTTTAAAATGAAAAGCAGACGATATTTTGGCAGATCCTACTCTTTTCCCTAATCCCAGTCATCTAACGATAGCTTAATGGGTAACCCCAACGGGTCACGTTTAATCTAGTCTAGACTAGTATATATAATATATATATATATATATATATATATATATATATATATATATATGTGTGGTGTGTGTGTGTGTGTGTGTGTTACGGAAAAGTCCGACAAAATCTTCGCTGTCTTTCAAGGAAAGGCTAGGGAGTAAATCCCGAAATAAAAATCAAGAGCTGGAGTCTCTGAGGTGGTGTGATACTGAAATCCAGTGCTACCAGCAACTCCTGTGACACTACCGTTGCCAAATTGCATTGGTTCCTTACCTTTCCTTTGTAACAGCAGCAGAGTGAATAGGGGGGATTTACTGTTTGGGTAACAGTTCATCCCCCATATGAACCCGCCCAGGCTATGTAGTTAAAAAAAAAACTTGGACACTACTCCACCGTCTCTCGTAGACGGAAGGGTGCTAACAAGTAACAAATCGACCGACGTCATTTCTTTCAAATTCCTGAAAGAAATTTCATTATAGATTATTTGCCTAAATCCTTCCAGTCTATTATCAGTTTTATTCATAAATCGCTTAGTTCGTGTTTGCCTGGTTATTTACGCCAAAGATAAGTAATTCGGTGTGCTTTATCACAGATACTTTTATTTATGATAAAGACTGGCCTTAGGTCTCCAGTGTCTGTTCCTCTATCATCATCATCATCATCATCAAGGCGTGCAGATAGCACAGATCCATTGCCACACCCACCAACAGCTTTTCACTTCACAGCACAGATCCCTGATTTGGCGAGGGGCCGGTATCAAACCAGGACCCCTGCGATTCCTAGGCAGACGCTCTAGCGATTGACCTAAACCGGTCCTATATAGCACAGATTCCTTGACTCTTTCTCGCCATCCTTCACTGACGTACATCGCACTTGATAATTCTTCTAGACGGTACCTGGTGTCTGCACATAGCTGAGGAATGTAAGTTGTTCTTTATTGGTCGGTTAACACTGGTCTGTCCATGTGTAGAAAATGCATAGAAAAATGTTACTTATGAATTGGTCCTTACTCCTCCAGCAATTCCCAGTATATCTTCCTTGAGTGGGGGGTGAGATGGGAAGTAAATGGCCGTACAACTGGTGTTGTGTAGCGTTCTCCTATATACATATATTGTGTATTTATGGAGGTGCGTGGCGTGATGGTTAGAGTAGGAAGAAATGGAGTCATTGATCCGAGTTCAATTCCTGGATGAATCTGTTTACATTTCACATGGCGCTAATACGCCTGGGAAAGGTATGAATCCAATTCGCCCTCAAGCTATGGGTAAACAGTAGGGCAGACCCGTCTAGAATTTGAACTCGGATCGCTGAGTCCATTTCTTACGACAATAACTATTACACTACGCGCTTCAGTAAATGTACAATATATGGAATTTCCTCACCTCTATTCATAAAATAACCCCAGACGGGTTGACATGCCGTTAAAATCAATCAATTAATGTTTCAAAATTATATATTTTTTAAAATTCCATATCAAACAAAAGTTTTTGTTTTTCGAGCAACAGAAATCAATTTTTAAAAGAATATGTAAATTTATTTTGATTTTCTTACGCAAGAATTAAAGAAGAAAAAGTTGGGGGGGGGTGAAAACATTCAGTTTCTAGGATGTTCAGAAGATCAGAAATCTTTGAATCGTTGCAGCTGTTGCATTCCAAGTCGAAAACAAAAGAATGGTCACCGCTAATGCCGCCATCACCACTGGAATAAATTCTTGGAATTTTAATGTCTTCCCGTCACAAAGAATTGACCGAGGGCAGATAACAGAGAAAAACAAAAACAACAACAACAAATGAAAAAAAAGGCTAAGACTAAATTACAATTTCATTAATTTTTTCTGCAGATACAAAAATAAAACAATAAAAACAAAACAAAACAAGCAAAAAAACAATCCAACTTAAATTGTACAAAATTCGGACCATATGACCTTTAGGCACCCCTTTTGCGATCTCCATTCATAAGGACATGTTTTTCATTTACACCGTCAAAATCTGGTTGTTTGTTAACAGACGATTTTTTTTAGACGAGGGTTTTTTTTAAATTATAAAACTCTCCCCCTAAACCTAACCCCTAACAAACAACCGGATTTTGACGGTGTAAATGAAAGACATGTCCTTATGAATCGACATCGCAAAAGGGGTGCCTAAAGGTCATATGGTCCCAAATTCCTCTGCAGATCATAAGATTTACTAGAATTTTTAAAAGACTCTAAAAATTTTAAATTTAAATTTATATAAAAAAAATCTTTAAACAAATTTTATTCATTCTTGATGGGTATTCAGCATTTATTCAAACTCATTTACAACAAGTACTACCACTCCGGGTCAGAGTCGACCTGGGAGTAATAGAGATGAAAGGGTACTCCGCACTCCCCAGAGCTCAAATATTGAAACCACCTCTTTTTATCATGTGCTAGAAAGCGGTGACTGAGGATCCTGAATATGATGTTAAATTGCAATTTAACATCATACTCAGGGTCCTCAGCCACCGCCTTCTAGCACCTATGATAAAAAGAGGTGGGGGGTTGCCATAAGGGCAATACGGTCTGGAGAATCATATAGGCGGTCTGACTTGACGTGGTAAGCCTGTCGAGCCCAATAAGTGCAAAAGTGGAGTGTTGCGTGCCATAGACTCCTTAGCCATCAAGATTCCATCCTTAAGCATCATGGATCGCAACCCATAGCAAACATGTTGTCCAACTGGGAAGGAATTTACCCCTCTGTAGAGGTACAGTTGGTGAATTCTATAGCAGCAGCTGACTGAGCAACCTATAAAGAGAGGTCTTCAAGATTCAACCCATACAGAGATGCAGACAGGTACACGTCCTGTGTCACTGACGCATAAAAATCTAAAAGGACGCAGAAAAGTCGTAACCATGCGTCCCAATGTTTCTTTTTCTTCGCCCACTATTTCCAGCTACCTGTAAATACATTTGAATATTTTCTTAGAAACGAATTACACTGTATGGGGTACAGGTAGGTGTTAGACGGCTTTAGTTGTTCATAGAAAAAAAAACTATAATTTATTAAGAAAGTTCACTTGGGACCCATAAAATTTACCGGGGACTCATAATAATCAAATACATGCGTCCCAGAACGCACTAAATTAAAAAAAAGTTATCAGCATCCCTGACCTATGTATGAGTTAATGATTAATTAGCTGTTACTTTTTTCTGCAAAAGACCTTTTATTTTTTTATTTTTTTTTGTTTCATGAAAAAGAAACTTTAATTTTCTACTACGTCAATGATTTAATTCTGCAATCCAATAAATTTTAATTAATATCTTATTAATCAATATAACAAATAAATATACTGTTCAATTATTTGGCCAATAGAAAAAGAGCCGAAAATTTATAAAGAAATCTGAGAATAATTCTATTTCTTTTGTATCAATATTGTTGTTTTGAACAATCTAAAGTGAAAAAATATAGGAAATCAATTTCCAATCATAAAATGTGAAATAAGAAATAGTATAAACTTTTCCTTTTAAAGTTGATAAATACGATTTCTTCGAGAAATCGATCGTTGACTTATAAAGTGTTATCAATATTACTGTCTTAAGTGATATCATTGCAGCATTTTTGTAACAAGGATTTTACATGTAAAATATGCAAGGAATATTGAAGTTTCTTTCTATTGTCAATGTTAGAATCAATACGAAAAATCATCCATTCTGACATTGCGAGTTGATGCGACAGTCGGTACATTGCCCAGCTCCTCTCTTGGGTTCGTCTCACGTTGTTAGTCTTCGTTTCCCATTATCGCCATCTTGTCTCTTAGCCTTGTCGTCTCCATAGAATCAATACGAAAAATCATCAATTCTGACATTACGAGGTGATGCGACAGTTGGTACATTGCCCAGCTCCTCTCTTGCGTTCGTCTCTCGTTGTCAGTCGTCTATTCTTGTCATCGCCATCTTGTCTCTTAGCCTTGTCGTCTCCATAGAATCAATACGAAAAACCATCAATTCTGACAGTGCGAGTTGATGCGACAGTTGGTACATTGCCCAGCTCCTCTCTTGGGTTCGTCTCTCGTTGTCAGTCGTCTTTTCTTGTCATCGCCATCTTGTCTCTTAGCCTTGTCGTCTCCATAGAATCAATACGAAAAATCATCAATTCTGACAGTGCAAGTTGATGCGACAGTCGGTACATTGCCCAGCTCCTCTCTTGGTTCGTCTCTCGTTGTCAGTCGTCTTTTCTTGTCATCGCCATCTTGTCTCTTAGCCTTGTCGTCTCCATAGAATCAATACGAAAAATCATCAATTCTGAACAGTGCAAGTTGATGCGACAGTCGGTACATTGCCCAGCTCTCTCTCTGGGTTCGTCTCTCGTTGTCAGTCGTCTTTTTCTTGTCATCGCCATCTTGTCTCTTAGCCTTGTCGTCTCCATAGAATCAATACGAAATCATAATTCTAACAGTGGAGTTGATGCGACAGTTGGTACATTGCCCAGCTCCTCTCTGGGTTCGTCTCTCGTTGTCAGTCGTCTTTTCTTGTCATCGCCATCTTGTCTCTTAGCCTTGTCGTCTCCATAGAATCAATACGAAAAATCATAAATTCTGACAGTGCAAGTTGATGCGACAGTCGGTACATTGCCCAGCTCCTCTCTTGGGTTCGTCTCTCGTTGTCAGTCGTCTTTTCTTGTCATCGCCATCTTGTCTCTTAGCCTTGTCGTCTCATAGAATCAATACGAAAAATCATCAATTCTACAGTGCGAGTTGATGCGACAGTGGTACATTGCCCCAGCTCCTCTTGGGTTCGTCTCTCGTTGTCAGTCGTCTTTTCTTGTCATCGCCATCTTGTCTCTTAGCCTTGTCGTCTCCATAGAATCAATACGAAAATCATCAATTCTGACAGTGCAAGTTGATGCGACAGTCGGTACATTGCCCAGCTCCTCTCTTGGGTTCGTCTCTCGTTGTCAGTCGTCTTTCTTGTCATCGCCATCTGTCTCTTAGCCTTGTCGTCTCCATAGAATCAATACGAAAAATCATAATTCTAACAGTGCGAGTTGATGCGACAGTTGGGTACATTGCCCAGCTCCTCTCTTGGGTTCGTCTCTCGTTGTCAGTCGTCTTTTTCTTGTCATCGCCATCTTGTCTCTTAGCCTTGTCGTCTCCATAGAATCAATACGAAAAAATCATCAATTCTGACAGTGCAAGTTGATGCGACAGTCGGTACATTGCCAGCTCCTCTCTTGGGTTCGTCTCTCGTTGTCAGTCGTCTTTCTTGTCATCGCCATCTTGTCTCTTAGCCTTGTCGTCTCCATAGAATCAATACGAAAAATCATCAATTTCTACAGTGCGAGTTGATGCGACAGTTGGTACATTGCCCAGCTCTCTCTTGGGTTCGTCTCTCGTTGTCAGTCGTCTTTTCTTGTCATCGCGCATCTTGTCTCTTAGCCTTGTCGTCTCCATAGAAATCAATACGAAAAATCATCAATTCTAACAGTGCGAGTTGATGCGACAGTTGGTACATTGCCCAGCTCCTCTCTTGGGTTCGTCTCTCGTTGTCAGTCGTCTTTTCTTGTCATCGCCATCTTGTCTCTTAGCCTTGTCGTCTCCATAGAATCAATACGAAAAATCATAAATTCTGACAGTGCAAGTTGATGCGACAGTCGGTACATTGCCCAGCTCCTCTCTTGGGTTCGTCTCTCGTTGTCAGTCGTCTTTTCTTGTCATCGCCATCTTGTCTCTTAGCCTTGTCGTCTCCATAGAATCAATACGAATCATCAATTCTGACAGTGCAAGTTGATGCGACAGTCGGTACATTGCCAGCTCCTCTCTTGGGTTCGTCTCTCGTTGTCAGTCGTCTTTTCTTGTCATCGCCATCTTGTCTCTTAGCCTTGTCGTCTCCATAGAATCAATACGAAAAAATCAATCATTCTGACAGTGCAAGTTGATGCGACAGTCGGTACATTGCCCAGCTCCTCTCTTGGGTTCGTCTCTCGTTGTCAGTCGTCTTTTCTTGTCATCGCCATCTTGTCTCTTAGCCTTGTCGTCTCCATAGAATCAATACGAAAAATCATCAATTCTGACAGTGCAAGTTGATGCGACAGTCGGTACATTGCCCAGCTCCTCTCTTGGGTTCGTCTCTCGTTGTCAGTCGTCTTTTCTTGTCATCGCCATCTTGTCTCTTAGCCTTGTCGTCTCCATAGAATCAATACGAAAAATCATAAATTCTGACAGTGCAAGTTGATGCGACAGTTGGTACATTGCCAGCTCCTCTCTTGGGTTCGTCTCTCGTTGTCAGTCGTCTTTCTTGTCATCGCCATCTTGTCTCTTAGCCTTGTCGTCTCCATAGAATCAATATGAACAATCATAAATTCTGACAGTGCAAGTTGATGCGACAGTCGGTACATTGCCCAGCTCCTCTCTTGGGTTCGTCTCTCGTTGTCAGTCGTCGTTTCTTGTCATCGCCATCTTGTCTCTTACTTTTGTCGTCTCCATAGAATCAATACGAAAATCATCAATTCTGACAGTGCAAGTTGATGCGACAGTCGGTACATTGCCCAGCTCCTCTCTTGGGTTCGTCTCTCGTTGTCAGTCGTCGTTTCTTGTCATCGCCATCTTGTCTCTTAGCCTTGTCGTCTCCATAGAATCAATACGAAAAATCATCAATTCTGACAGTGCAAGTTGATGCGACAGTCGGTACATTGCCCAGCTCCTCTCTTGGGTTCGTCTCTCGTTGTCAGTCGTCGTTTCTTGTCATCGCCATCTTGTCTCTTAGCCTTGTCGTCTCCATAGAATCAATACGAAAAATCATCAATTCTGACAGTGCAAGTTGATGCGACAGTCAGTACATTGCCCAGCTCCTCTCTTGGGTTCGTCTCTCGTTGTCAGTCGTCTTTTCTTGTCATCGCCATCTTGTCTCTTAGCCTTGTCGTCTCCATAGAATCAATATGAACAATCATAAATTCTGACAGTGCAAGTTGATGCGACAGTCGGTACATTGCCCAGCTCCTCTCTTGGGTTCGTCTCTCGTTGTCAGTCGTCGTTTCTTGTCATCGCCATCTTGTCTCTTACTTTTGTCGTCTCCATAGAATCAATACGAAAAATCATCAATTCTGACAGTGCAAGTTGATGCGACAGTCGGTACATTGCCCAGCTCCTCTCTTGGGTTCGTCTCTCGTTGTCAGTCGTCGTTTTCTTGTCATCGCCATCTTGTCTCTTAGCCTTGTCGTCTCCATAGAATCAATACGAAAAATCATAAATTCTGACAGTGCAAGTTGATGCGACAGTCGGTACATTGCCCAGCTCCTCTCTTGGGTTCGTCTCTCGTTGTCAGTCGTCTTTTCTTGTCATCGCCATCTTGTCTCTTAGCCTTGTCGTCTCCATAGAATCAATATGAAAATCATAAATTCTGACAGTGCAAGTTGATGCGACAGTCGGTACATTGCCCAGCTCCTCTCTTGGGTTCGTCTCTCGTTGTCAGTCGTCGTTTCTTGTCATCGCCATCTTGTCTCTTACTTTTGTCGTCTCCATAGAATCAATACGAAAAATCATCAATTCTAACAGTGCGAGTTGATGCGACAGTCGGTACATTGCCCAGCTCCTCTCTTGGGTTCGTCTCTCGTTGTCAGTCGTCGTTTCTTGTCATCGCCATCTTGTCTCTTAGCCTTGTCGTCTCCATAGAATCAATACGAAAAATCATCAATTCTGACAGTGCAAGTTGATGCGACAGTCGGTACATTGCCCAGCTCCTCTCTTGGGTTCGTCTCTCGTTGTCAGTCGTCTTTTCTTGTCATCGCCATCTTGTCTCTTAGCCTTGTCGTCTCCATAGAATCAATACGAAAAATCATAATTCTGAACAGTGCAAGTTGATGCGACAGTCGGTACATTGCCCAGCTCCTCTCTTGGGTTCGTCTCTCGTTGTCAGTCGTCGTTTCTTGTCATCGCCATCTTGTCTCTTAGCCTTGTCGTCTCCATAGAATCAATATGAAAATCATAAATTCTGACAGTGCAGTTGATGCGACAGTCGGTACATTGCCCAGCTCCTCTCTTGGGTTCGTCTCTCGTTGTCAGTCGTCGTTTCTTGTCATCGCCATCTTGTCTCTTAGCCTTGTCGTCTCCATAGAATCAATACGAAAAATCATAAATTCTGACAGTGCAAGTTGATGCGACAGTCGGTACATTGCCCAGCTCCTCTCTTGGGTTCGTCTCTCGTTGTCAGTCGTCTTTTCTTGTCATCGCCATCTTGTCTCTTACTTTTGTCGTCTCCATAGAATCAATACGAAAAATCATCAATTCTAACAGTGCGAGTTGATGCGACAGTCGGTACATTGCCCAGCTCCTCTCTTGGGTTCGTCTCTCGTTGTCAGTCGTCGTTTCTTGTCATCGCCATCTTGTCTCTAGCCTTGTCGTCTCCATAGAATCAATACGAAAAATCATAAATTCTGAACAGTGCAGTTGATGCGACAGTCGGTACATTGCCCAGCTCCTCTCTTGGGTTCGTCTCTCGTTGTCAGTCGTCGTTTCTTGTCATCGCCATCTTGTCTCTTAGCCTTGTCGTCTCCATAGAATCAATATGAAAAATCATAAAATTCTGACAGTGCAAGTTGATGCGACAGTCGGTACATTGCCCAGCTCCTCTCTTGGGTTCGTCTCTCGTTGTCAGTCGTCTTTTCTTGTCATCGCCATCTTGTCTCTTACTTTTGTCGTCTCCATAGAATCAATACGAAAAATCATCAATTCTAACAGTGCGAGTTGATGCGACAGTCGGTACATTGCCCAGCTCCTCTCTTGGGTTCGTCTCTCGTTGTCAGTCGTCGTTTCTTGTCATCGCCATCTTGTCTCTTAGCCTTGTCGTCTCCATAGAATCAATACGAAAAATCATCAATTCTAA
This sequence comes from Doryteuthis pealeii, assembly GCA_023376005.1. Classification (NCBI taxonomy): domain Eukaryota; kingdom Metazoa; phylum Mollusca; class Cephalopoda; order Myopsida; family Loliginidae; genus Doryteuthis; species Doryteuthis pealeii. The sequence goes on from CM042169.1 coordinate 26,268,446, forward strand.
CAGTGCGAGTTGATGCGACAGTCGGTACATTGCCCAGCTCCTCTCTTGGGTTCGTCTCTCGTTGTCAGTCGTCGTTTCTTGTCATCGCCATCTTGTCTCTTAGCTTTGTCGTCTCCATAGAATCAATACGAAAAATCATCAATTCTAACAGTGCGAGTTGATGCGACAGTTGGTACATTGCCCAGCTCCTCTCTTGGGTTCGTCTCTCGTTGTCAGTCGTCTTTTCTTGTCATCGCCATCTTGTCTCTTAGCCTTGTCGTCTCCATAGAATCAATACGAAAAATCATCAATTCTAACAGTGCGAGTTGATGCGACAGTTGGTACATTGCCCAGCTCCTCTCTTGGGTTCGTCTCTCGTTGTCAGTCGTCGTTTCTTGTCATCGCCATCTTGTCTCTTAGCTTTGTCGTCTCCATAGAATCAATACGAAAATCATCAATTCTAACAGTGCGAGTTGATGCGACAGTTGGTACATTGCCCAGCTCCTCTCTTGGGTTCGTCTCTCGTTGTCAGTCGTCTTTTCTTGTCATCGCCATCTTGTCTCTTAGCCTTGTCGTCTCCATAGAATCAATACGAAAAATCATCAATTCTGACAGTGCAGTTGATGCGACAGTCGGTACATTGCCCAGCTCCTCTCTTGGGTTCGTCTCTCGTTGTCAGTCGTCGTTTCTTGTCATCGCCATCTTGTCTCTTAGCTTGTCGTCTCCATAGAATCAATACGAAAAATCATCAATTCTACAGTGCGAGTTGATGCGACAGTTGGTACATTGCCAGCTCTCCTCTCGTTGGGTTCGTCTCTCGTTGTCAGTCGTCTTTTCTTGTCATGCCATCTGTCTCTTAGCCTTGGTCGTCTCCATAGAATCAATAGAAAATCATCAAATTCTGACAGTGCAAGTTGATGCGACAGTCGGTACAATTGCCCAGCTGCCTCTCTCTTGGGTTCGTCTCTCGTTGTCAGTCGTCGTTTTCTTGTCATCGCACTGTGCTCTTAGCCTTGTCGTCTCCATAGAATCAATACGAAAAATCATCAATTCTACAAGTGCGAGTTGATGCGACAGTGGTACATTGCCAGCTCTCTCTTGGGTTCGTCTCTCGTTGTCAGTCGTCTTTTCTTGTCATCGCCATCTGTCTCTTAGCCTTGTCGTCTCCATAGAATCAATACGNAACAATGAAGACGAGTTGATGGAGAAGTAAGTTTCAGTTGTTTCTGATTTTTCGATTATACTCCCTCTCGTTCCAAATCTTTTTATTCTGCATATCTTATTTAGTTTCATTAGCCTTTCTAATTTAAATACAAATTATTCTCTTGCATTAAAACTTAAATACTTGCCACCCGGGGGGGCGGCACGTGGTGCATATATTTGCGCTTGTATATATAAGAATCAGACATTAATTGGCCTGTTTTAGTACGTGAAAAGTTACAGAGCAAGTGTCCTTCAATAAAAAGCTAAGAATTAACAACATATAAAATGTATTGTTTTGTTTCAAAATTAAAGAATCAGTGGTTTTCGTCCCACTTTGTTTTAGATTACGGTCTGGAAATTCCCAAGTCCCGTCTTAGTGTTTTCTAATCCTCAGCAATAGATCCAGAGTTTTGTTATGTTCAATAGTTGCAAAAATAAATGTCTCACAAAAATCTCATGTCGGAACCTTTGGATAAAAAATGGCGGTCGCAACTTAACCAGATCTAAAAATAAATATTTTTGTTTTAAGATAATAAATCCTTATTTCAATTCTCTGTAATCAACTCGCTATCTAATATAAATTGGAGGCGCGTGTCTCATGATTTGTTATCCTTTCTCCATACACCACACAACAGCACACACGACTACACACACACATATATATATATATATATATATATATATAATATATTATATATATATATATATATATATAATATATATATATATATAATATACAAAAAACTGTTTGGTAAATCGTCGCGGTGAGAAAAAAACCAGCAAATAGTTTGATTGTAAAAATATACTACCAGGGAAGAAAAAACATTTTTGGAAAAAAGAAAAGACCAAGATATCGACCAACAAAAAATAATCTATTAGTATCAATATTTGGCCAAAAAGAAAAAACGAATTTATGATGCATATATAATATATACTATATATATAATCTTATTATAATGGAGATTGTGGGTTTTGTCTGTCTGTAACCGAAACTATATTACTATCAGTCACAATTCCTTTGTTATTGACATCACATTCCCAGTTTTTATTTTTATTTAAACATCAATTATTAGTAAAATTGTTTTCATCATTAAGTACTGTAACAATATTTACATACTAATAACCATGCAATTTATTTATATATCAACGAAATAAGCGGTTTACAGTGTGAATGGGAAGGCTAATTTGCATATTGATAAAAAATTTGATTTTAATAATATTGCTTGTATTATTGATTTCTAATTGTTTGTTTTATTTCTCAATAAATATGAGCAAAAATCTCCGAAGAAATCTTAACAGAAATCTATAACATAAAAAAATAACTGTAATTTATTCTTTTCTTCTATTTAACTAAATAGTTAATTAGGGAAATTTACCACTGAAAGACGGAGTAAAGGGAAAATGTGGAACAGTTAGTTTCAAAAGTTGTTTCATTTCACCGATATACCCCCTCTGTTCCAAATATTTTATCTGAATTCTATTCAGTTTTCATTAGGGCGCTTTCTAATATAACACGATTAATATATATTAAATTAAAAATACTTGCACCCAGAGGGAGCATATATTTTTAGCTATATATAAAGTATATAAATTTATATTCAAAAAAAACCGCACGAGACTAAAGATAATAAGTAAAAAAGTGCTCAATACCTAAGTAGGAGCAAATAAAAAGATAAATCTAATGAGTCAGCGACGAACCTACTAAAAGTTTCGACTTAATGCTCTTCAGGCGCGAAAACTTTTAGTACGTTCGTCTGACTCATTAGATTTATCTTTATATATAATAAATATATATATAGATATATATATGTGTGTGTGGTGTGTATGTGTGTGTGTTGTTGTGGGGTGTGTTGTATTTAATGTATATATATAGTATAGTGAGTGTCTGTGCGAACAGGTTTATATAGATAAAATAAGAATAGTAAATATCTCGATGCCCTCCCCCCCATATTACCCTTATATGATGTGAAATTCCTATCGTAATAGAATTAACAGTTTATAGATAAATAGTAATTTTTTTAAAAAACTGTTCCCTCAATTTTTTGAATAGTTTTATAGTTTTCAGTTACATTTTATCTAATGGCTTCTGAAGGTTTTGGTAATTTGGCGACGGAATAATACGTCGGTCGAAGAAGCTGCTAAATAAACACAAAGTCTTGATATTTTAAATACATACTGAGAGGATAAATTTTCAATATTTGTTCTTTTCCCTATAAAACTTTACCAAGATTGTTTTACTTTTTATATATATATAGTAATATATATATAATATATATATATATAATATATATATATATATATATTTTTAACAAATTTTTCATAAGGTAGATTTTAATTATTTTACTCATATCTTGAGTCTCTGGAACCATTCGAGATATCAAACATTTAGTAGGATTCAAACAATGTAATGCAACACTACCGACTCTGTTTTTCAAGTTCTTCGGTTTTCAGGTTATCTAATACAATGTAAAAGGCGCGTGTGCTACGGTTATCATGGTACGATGATATATGGACTATGTAGACCCGATTCAAATCCTCGCAAGAGACGTTTGCATTTTGCAAAGCGCCAATACCCTAATATAATATAAAACAAACTAATCCTCAATATTTTTTATACAATGATAAAAAAAACCCAGACCGTTTTGAAAGTCAGGCCTGTTTGTTTGGGTCATCTTATATATACTATATATATATAATATATATTATATAATATATATATTGGAGGATATGTGCTTAATTGAAGTCATACCTAATTTTTTTAAAATTAATTAGTTAATAATTAATGAATTTTAGGCGGTATATTATGTTCAAATGTAAGGCTAAACAAATCGAGAAAATGTCAATCCCTGAAATGACATTCTATCTAATTGTTTACCTTACATTTGAACATATCATGCCCGCTAAAATTATTAATTATTAACTAATTAATTTTCAAATTAGTTATGACTTCCAATTAAGCACATATCCCCAAAATTGTCGGCTCAAAGCCATATAAAAATAAACACATTTGTTTGTTTACTTAACCTCATATGTGTGTTATAATATATATATATATATATATATATATATATATATATATATATATATATATGAGAAGTAAATACACACACGGTGTGTTTATAATGTTTTTTTTTAGCCGACAATTTTTGGGAGAATATGTGTCTAATGAAGTCTACCTAATTTTTGAAAGTTAATTAAGTAATAATTAATTAAATTAGGCGGGCATACCTATTTGAATGTAAGGCTAAACAATTTTGATTTTTCTCGATTTGTTTAGCCTTACATTTAAATAGGTATGCCCGCCTAATTAATTAATTATTAATTAATTAACTTTGCAAATTAGGTACGACTTCAATTAAGCACATATTCTCCCAAAATATATATATATATATATATATATATATATATATATATATATATTATATATAACGGTGACCCCCCCCCACCAAAAAAAAAACAGTCTGTTTTTTGGGTGATCCTTATATATATTGACATTTCAGTCTCGGAAGAATATGATATGTTTTTGTTCCCCTGAAGTTACGCGCCTCCTGGACTGGAAGTCCAATGTTCGAAAAAAATTCTCGGCCACAGATGTCACATGTGAAGGCTGTCCCCGAAGATGTTGATGTGCCCGGTGCTTTGTGCCGCTGCTTTCCTTCTGGGCCTATAGGATTCATGGTGTTGCGCTACTATTTAACCTTCGTACGGCAACCAGTCTAGGAGAATGAAAATTCTAAATTCAAACCTGTTTACTCTGCTTAAGAAATTGATCTACTCGTGCGGAAGGGTTGGTAAATATCTATATATAATGGAAATTCGTGTCAGTCACTCAGTAACCGAAACTAGGTCCCGCTTACGTCACAATACTCACAGAAATTGTGTAAGTCATCTTATATATATATATATATATATATTAATTTCAATATATATTCAAATTTATTTAACGCATAGTTTTTCAAGAAAATTACTTACAAACAAGAAATAGTCACATAATCTTCTACATTTAATTTTATCTTTTATTATACTGTGAAAAAAAAAAACGTCTAAATATTTAAATTAATTGATTTGGTTTTATAAAAAAAGCATACTTATTTGAATTTTGACAGCAAAACTATTTTTTATATTCATTATTAAAAATAATAAGATTTCAAAGATCTGTTTACATTTTTTTTACCAAAAGAGTGTGGCAAGAAATAACTTTCACACTTGCCGGAATGTGGTGTTTTTTATTTTGTATTTGTTTTCTAGTATACATAATAACCTCCCCCATTAAAGAAGAACAGTAGTGGTACTATTTTATCACAGTTGAAGAGATTGGATGTTCATACCTTCCCAAGAGGATTAAATCCGAAAGGGAATGTAATAGCGCGACTGGGGAATCGAACTCGTTTACTACGATGTCGCAGTCCAGCTCTTTAGCCCTACGCTAGAGGTCTCTCCTAGGTTAATGATTAATCATAGAAAAAATTGATACCAAGTCCGTTATCGCTTCCGCCATTTTCGATTGTCCTTTGCGACATGATGAGTAATTCTTTCCTCTCTCTTCAGCCGCAATTCAACCGACATGTCTCTGCGGTAATTCTGTTTTAGTTATAATTTGTAACTAGATCTTTTTTTCGAAATAACATTAGCGCTAAATAATCCTTGTTACAGGTGGTGTTTTAGCAAAAAGAGGACCATTTATTACGAATATTGCTATCATCCTAAGAGGTTGATTTGTGACCAATGTTTCCTTTGTGCATTGGAAGATTGATTTAATGGGTGAATATCAATAAATTATATTTGATTTAAAAGGGTAGTAAAAAAGGGAAATAAATCCGACGGTATGAAGGAAAATAGAAAAGAACAAAGTATTCAAGAGATAAGCATATCTCAGTCACTTTACGTTGCCATATCTATAGATATTAAAGTCAACTGTGTGTAGGTATGTCCGGAGGAAACTTCGAAAATAAATAATTAAAGACAAAGTAAATATATGTACACATTAATATATCAGGGTTTGGTTTCTATACATATCTAAGGTCAAATTGTGTGTGTGTGTGTCCGGAGGAAATTTCGAAAATAAACAATTAAAGATAATAAATATATATACACATTAAATATTACCAGGGCTTGGTTTTCTATACATATTTAAAGGTCACTGTGTGTGTGTATGTCCAGAGGAAACTTCGAAAATAAAACAATTAAAGACAAGTAAATATATATACACACTTAAATATCACCATGGCTTGGTTTTGAGCAAAAAATAATAGAGATTTTGATTTATATTCGTGAAGATAATTAAAAAATAAAATTTAAATGAAACAGCATGGATTTTTTTCATTTAATATTTTAGATAGTAGACATTAACATTTCTTTTCAGAGTATCTGGATCAATGCAAGGTCTATTTTTTTCTTACAATGGGGCCATCCCACAGGGGATTCAACTCACGATTCAGTAATAATGGATTTGCGGGACTAACTTAAAAAATTCCCCCTCTACATCAGGCGACGCCGGGTAGCCGCTGCTAGTCCTACATATATCAAACATAACTTAATTAGCCTTCACAACTTATAATTTACTAGCTTAGTCGGTAAAGCTTTGTGCTAGAAAACAAACAAGGTTCCTAGTTCGATACCGGTCCTCACCAAACTCAGCGTATGAGTAGCACAGGGATCTGTAAAGTAAAGAGCTGATGGCAGGTGTGGACACTCCACCTCAGACACAAAAAACAAACAATCTCCTTGGTCATTCGCTAGTGAAAAGGGCTAGACTCCCTTGCTGATTGGGTGATACCGTCTTTAGGCCACCCGACGACTTTTATATCAGATTGAGATAAAAAAAACACAACTTACAGGACCGATTATTATTATTTATATTATTATATTTTATTATTATATTATTATTAGTAGTAGTAGTAGTAGTAGTGGTGGTGGTAGTAGTTTCAAAATCTTTTTTATCCGCATTCTTATTTACTTTCATCAGTATTTATAATTCAATATTATATTTAATTACATTAAAACTTAAATACTTGTGTTTCAAATCATTTTTATCTGCATTCTATTTAGTTTCATTAGCTTTCTAATTTAATATAATATTTCATTACATTAAAACTAAAACTTGCACTTCTGTTTCAAATCTTTTTATCTGCCTTCTTATTTTTCATTGGCTTTCTAATCTAATCTAATATTTTATTACATTAAAAACTTAAATACATGCACTCTGTTGAAATCTTTTATCTGTATCTTATTTAGTTTCATTAGCCTTTCTAATTTAATATAATATTCTTATTCATTACTTAAATTAACTTAAATATCTTGCACTCTGTTTCAAATCTTTTTATCTGCCTTCTTATTTAGTTTCATCGGCCTTTCTAATTTAATATAATATTTTATTACATTAAAACTTAACACTTGCACCCGGGGGGGGGTGGGGGATGCATACTTTTACTAGTTTCGAGTTATAAACAAAAATTTACAAAAGAAATAAAGAAAAAATCTTTAGACTACTAAAGCAATCAGAAATGGAAAATATTTTGGCGAGGAGAAACGAAAGCATCGCGCAAAATTCCGTTCATTTTGGCTATTTACGAATAGCGGCTCGTCGAGAAGATGCGCCCACCAAACATACATTTCCTCTGAAGCGACATAATAAGTTGTAAGTTGGCCAAAAATCAAAAGGAAATTATAGCCCTCACTTCCACCAGTGCCAGTGACTTTTACCTCTTCTAGAGATGATCATTTTGAAAACCAGTACTCGGGCAACGAGCCAGCTTTCTACTTTGCGACACTAACATCTCGGGCGATAGAAAATTGATGCAATGATGAGGTTTGAGATTTCTACCACAATATTAAAGTAAGGTGAATTGATATTATATTGCTGATTCGGAGAAGTACACCACGGAAAGAGAAAAAAAAAAGAGGAAAAGATGAAGAAAGAAAAAGAACGAGGAGAATGAGAAGGAGGAGGGGGAGGGGTAGCAGGAGAGGAGGATGTTTTCATTGCGGGAAATTAGCAAATAGAAACGAAACACCTACGTTGTAAATATTTAGCACTACAAAGTTTTTGAAATTAGAAATACTAGCAAACATATGCACCCTCCTCTGCAAGTATTTAAATTTTAAGTTTAATGACACGAAAATTATACTAAATTATTCCTTACTTTTCGGATTGAAGTTATGTTTTGAATAAGTTATAATACACCTTATGTTGTAAATATTTAGCATTACAAGTTTTTAAATTAGAATACTAGCAAATATATGCACCCTCTGTCGGGTGCAATTATCTAAATTTTAATGTAATAAATATAATCTTTTATTAAACTAAAACTGAGTTAATCACTTTTGCTTCCTAAAGACTTTTTTACTGTTAGTTTAATGACACGAAAATAATACTAAATTATTCTTTACATTTTAGGATTGAATTATGTTTGAAAAAGGTTATAATACACCTACGTTGTAAATATTTAGCATTACAAAGTTTTTAAATTAGAAATACTTAGCAATATATTACACCCTCCGCGGGTGCAACTATTTTAAATTTTAATGTAAAGTAAAGTAGTCATCGGGGCGCCAATGTCGCGTATCAGCCATACAGCGAGGAGTCTATCCCCTTTTCACTAGCGCTAGACCAAGGAGATTATTTTAGCGTCTGAGGTGGGAGCGCCACACCTACCACCAGTCTTACTTTACCGCACAGATCCCTATGCTGGCTCATACGCTGAGTTGGCGAGGGCTGGCATCGAACTAGGAACGTTATGGATATGCGAACGCTCTCTCTACAGAACTGAGGTACCGGCTGACCATTCTTAATTCAGAGCGTTCATTATCCTAAGCGTTATTTTATTGGTTTTAGTTTAATGCCTTACGATGGGTTAGAGCCGTCGGGTTCATCACTGCTATAGATGAAATATACTAAATTATTCCTATACAGACTTTTAAGATTGAAACCGTTTCTGTTTTATTGAGTGAGGAATGCGTTTCTAATTAGTCCGTAATTTGCATTAAGTAAAAAACGATGAATTTCTTTACTTTAACTGGCTGTGTCTATCTCTTTGTTCCCCTATGTATCTCTTGACTACTCTCTTGTTATATATGGTTTAGCCCTCTCAATGGAGACATATAGCGAGAGAGAGCAGAGAGCAACTTCTGAAAAGTATTCTATGGTAAATTTACAACCAGACCCATAGCTTAAATGAGATTCAAATCATCGCTGCACGTATATCTATGTAGAAAAGCTCTACAATTAAATTAGTTTAGGTTTCACCTCCGGCCGTTTTTTTCACATTTGGCAACTCCATCCTTTACCCTAATTCTCAATTGTCTACCTAAAGCTGAATGGGTGACCAATGAGTCCCGTTTTGCCTAGTATTGTAATTAAACATTAGAAAGCTAATGAAACTAAATAAGAATGCAGATAAAAAGATTGAAACAGAGGGGGTTATATTAAAAACAATAGAACACCCGATATTATTCTTCCATAACTCCCGTCTTTCATTGCTTAATCTTCCTAATTTAACTATTTAGTTAAAAATTGGAAGAAATAATAATGACGTTATTTCTTCTTTGTTAATGGATTTGGTTGGTTTTATCTTTTTGAATATGAGCAAAAAATCCGGATTAAACCTTAAAGAAAATCCATTAACAAGAAGAAATAACTGTCATTGTATTATTACTTCCAAATTTTAACTAAATAGTTAAATTAGGAAAATTTAAGCAAGAAAGACGGGAGTAATGGAGATAATATCAGTTGTTCTATTGTTTTTAATATAACCCCCCCCTGTTTCAAATCTTTTTATCTGCATTTCTTATTTAGTTCATTTAGCCTTTTCTAATTTAATACAATACTAGGCAAAAACGGGACTCATTGAGGGTCACCCATTCAGCTTTAGGGTAGACAATTGAATTAGGGTAAAAGGACGTTAGCAAACGTGATTAAAAAAACGGCCGGGGGAAACCTTAAAATCATGTAGCTTTCTAAGATAAGGGCATATTTGATCTCATTAAGCTATGGGTTGCCTGGTTGTGGTGAAATTTTTACCAACATAGAATACTTTTCAAATTCTCTGGCTCTCTCTCGCCTTATATTTCTCAGAGAAGCTAACCATAATTAACAAGGAGGTAGTCAAGAGATACATTAGAGGGAAAGAAGAGATAGACACAGAGTAAAGTAAGAAATTCATCGGTTTTTTACTTAATTGCAAATACGACTATTAGACCAATTTAAAACAGAACGTTTCAACTTAAAAGTAAGGAATAATTTTAGTATAATTTTCGTGTCATTAAACTAAACAATAAAAAAACCGTTTAGGAAAGCAAAAGTTGATTAACTCAGCCGGTGTTACCTCAGTCTGGTAGAGCGTTTCGCGCTAGAAACCACAGGTTCCCTAGTTCGATGCCAGCCCTTGCCCAAACTCAGCGTATGAGCAGCATAGTGGATCTGTGCGGTAAAGTAAGGAGCTGCGTGGGTAGGTTGTGGCGCTCCACCTCAGACGCTAAAATAATCCTCCTTGGTCTTAGCGACTAGTGAAAAGGGGATTAGACTCCCTCGCTGTATGGCTGATACCGACTTAGGCCGCCCCGATGAAACTACTTTACTTTACATTTAAATTTAATAGTTTTGCACCCGGCGGGAGGGTGTATATATTGTAGTAGTTTCTAATTTTAAAACACTTCTTTGTAATGCTAAATATTTACAACGTAGGTGTATTATAACTTTTTCAAACATAATTCAATCCTAAAAGTAAAGAATAATTTAGTATTATTTTCGTGTCATTAAACTAAACAGTAAAAAAGTCTTTAGGAAGCAAAAGTTGATTAACTCAGTTTTAGTTTAATAAAAGATATATTTTATTACATTAAAATTTAGATAATTGCACCCGACAGAGGGTGCATATATTTGCTAGTATTTCTAATTTAAAAACTTTGTAATGCTAAATATTTACAACATAGGTGTATTATAACTTATTCAAACATAATTCAATCCGAAAAGTAAGGAATAATTTAGTATAATTTTCGTGTCATTAAACTTAAAATTTAAATACTTGCAGAGGAGGGTGCATATGTTTGCTAGTATTTCTAATTCAAAAACTTTGTAGTGCTAAATATTTACAACGTAGGTGTTTCGTTTCTATTTGCTAATTTCCCGCCAAATGAAACATCCTCCTCCTCCTGCTACCCCTCCCCTCCTCCTTCTCATTCTCCTCGTTCTTTTTCTTTCTTCATCTTTTCCTCTTTTTTTTTTCTCTTTCCGTGGTGTACTTCTCCGAATCAAGCAATATAATATCAATTCACCTTACTTTAATATTGTGGTAGAAATCTTCAAACCTCATCATTGCATCAAATTTCTATCGCCCGAGATGTTAGTGTCGCAAAGTAGAAAGCTGGCTCGTTGCCCGGAGTACTGGTTTTCAAAATGATCATCTCTAGAGAAGAGTAAAAGTCACTGGCACTGGTGGAAGTGAGGGCTATAAATTTCCTTTTGATTTTTGGCCAACTTACAACTTATTATGTCGCTTCAGAGGAAATGTATGTTTGGTGGGCGCATCTTCTCGACGAGCCGCTATTTCGTAAATAGCCAAAATGAACGGAATTTTGCGCGATGCTTTCGTTTCTCCTCGCCAAAATATTTTCCATTTCTGATTGCTTTAGTAGTCTAAAGATTTTTTTCTTTATTTCTTTTGTAATATTTTTGTTTATAACTCGAAACTAGTAAAAGTATGCATCCCCCACCCCCACCCCGGGTGCAAGTGTTTAAGTTTTAATGTAATAAAATATTATATTAAATTAGAAAGGCCGATGAAACTAAATAAGAAGGCAGATAAAAAGATTTGAAACAGAGTGCAAGTATTTAAGTTTTAATGTAATAAAATATTATATTAAATTAGAAAGGCTAATGAAACTAAATAAGAATACAGATAAAAAGATTTCAAACAGAGTGCATGTATTTAAGTTTTAATGTAATAAAATATTAGATTAGATTAGAAAGGCCAATGAAACTAAATAAGAAGGCAGATAAAAAGATTTGAAACAGAGTGCAAGTATTTAAGTTTTAATGTAATGAAATATTATATTAAATTAGAAAGGCTAATGAAACTAAATAAGAATGCAGATAAAAAGATTTGAAACACAAGTATTTAAGTTTTAATGTAATAAAATATTATATTGAATTATAAATACTGATGAAAGTAAATAAGAATGCGGATAAAAAGATTTGAAACTACTACCACCACCACTACTACTACTACTACTACTAATAATAATAATAATAATAATAATAAATAATAATAATAATAATAATAATCGGTCCTGTAAGTTTGTTTTTTTTATCTCAATCTGATATAAAAGTCGTCGGGTGGCCTAAAGACGGTATCACCCAATCAGCAAGGGAGTCTAGCCCCTTTTCACTAGCGATAGACCAAGGAGATTGTTTGTTTTTTGTGTCTGAGGTGGAGTGTCACACCTGCCATCAGCTCTTTACTTTACAGATCCCTGTGCTACTCATACGCTGAGTTGGTGAGGACCGGTATCGAACTAGGAACCTTGTTGTTTTCTAGCACAAAGCTTTACCGACTAAGCTAGTAAATTATAAGTTGTGAAGGCTAATTAAGTTATGTTTGATATATGTAGGACTAGCAGCGGCTACCCGGCGTCGCCTGAGTAGAGGGGGAATTTTTAAGTTAGTCCCGCAAATCCATTATTACTGAATCGTGAGTTGAATCCCCGTGGGATGCCCCATTGTAAGAAAAAAAATAGACCTTGCATTGATCCAGATACTCTGAAAAGAAATGTTAATGTCTACTATCTAAAATATTAAATGAAAAAAATCCATGCTGTTATCATTTAAATTTTATTTTTTAATTATCTTCACGAATATAAATCAAATCTCTATTATTTTTTGCTCAAAAACCAAGCCATGGTGATATTTAATGTGTATATATATTTACTTTGTCTTTAATTGTTTTATTTTCGAAGTTTCCTC
>CM042169.1:26286586-26336586 GCA_023376005.1 Doryteuthis pealeii
TTAAATTAGAAAGGCTAATGAAACTAAATAAGAATGCAGATAAAAAGATTTGGAACAGAGGGAGTATAATCGAAAAATAGAACAACTGAAACTTACTCTTCCATCAATCTCGTCTTTCATTGTTATTTTTTCTAATTTAAGTATTTAGTCAAAAGTGAAGAATAAAATGACAGTTATTTTTTCTTGTTAATGGATTTTATTTAGGATTCATTGAAGAGATTTTTGCTTATATTCATTAAAATAAAACCAAACAGTTAGAAATCAATAATACTAAGCACATATTTATTAAAATCACATTTTTAATATCAATATGCAAATTAGCCTTCCCATTCACATTGTAAACTGCTATTTTGTTGTATATATAAATATAATTCCATGTTGTTAGTATGTAGATAAGGTTAACAGTATTAATAATGTAAAACAATTTTATTAATAATTGAGGTTTAAATAAAAAATAAAATCATTGAGAATGTGACGTTAATAACTAACGGAATTGTGACTTAAGTAATTATATAGTTTCGGTTACAGACAGAAAAACACACAATCTCCATTATAATAAGATATATATATATATATATATATATATATATATATATTTATCTATTTAAGTTTAAAAGAAAAAGAGAAAAAAGTACTCATAAAGATATTTTTTTTTTAAAAAAGAAATTTTTTGTCTATCAATACTAATACATAATTTAAGATAATCTTTATTTACTTATTTACTATAAAAAAATTAAAAAAATAATTTAAATTAGAGAACAAAGGGGATAAAAAAGAAAAAAAAAGAAAAAGAAGAGAAATAACACAAAAAAAAAGAAAGAGAGGGAGAAAGAATAAGAAAGGAAAGGTGAAAGCGAAACAAAAGCTAAGTATGTAAAAAATTTTCTATTAACGGTTTTTATTAATTTGTTCATTTTTGTTTTCAAAAAAAAACTTTGACATGTCCACACGGTCGCAACATATTGCAACATCTTACCAGATGTCAGCCTTGTTCTCAACAAACTTTTAAAAAAGAAAAAAAAAGGAAGAGAGAAATAAGAAATTACAGTTATTCGCCCATTCATAAAGGAGGAGAAGAAAGAAGAGAGGAAAAAAAGGAGAGGAAAAGGAAATATGAAGAGAAATTATAACCACACAAATGAAAAAAACATAAGCACGTCATTTCTGAATAAAACTCTGATGATAAAGCTTTGCTTTGAAATCGATTAGACATATAAAACATCTTTTTGTCTTTATTTTTTACGCATTGTATTGCCTTCGAATTTTATTATTTTATAACATACTTAACAATGCTTCAAGCAAATTACCAATTACTTTTATTATATATATATATATATTATATATATATATATATAATATATATATATATAAGTGTATTTAGGCAGCATTTTTCTTTTATACAGGTTCGTTGAATTGAACAGACAATTCCTGTCTGACAAGTCTTTCGTTGATCCGTTTTAATCTTCGGGCCATCCTTCTGGTGTCAGGGTGGAACTGGTATACCAGTCCACCGAATGTTTCGTCACTAGCGCTTTTGGCAATACACTTTGCCATCCTCAGGTGGGAAACGATGGAATAGTTTTCATGTCTCGTTTTAACGAGAACGAGTAGAAGCAAGGAATTAGTGGGAGGTAATATCAATTTGCAGTGGGAGGTTTTTGGAATGGTAGTAGTTTGAACAAAGCAGTGGTGATTTTTTGGAGGGGGGGCACAGGTTGTGATAAGGGGGGGATAATGGAAGTAATGTAGGCGGAAAATTATAAGCATTTTAGATATGTTGACTTACTTCAAAGTTTATTTTGTTTAGGGTAGTTTTTTTTTGTTTTATATATCAAGCTTCAATTATTTGAAGTTTTTGTTTGTTTTTCTCTATAGTGTGTGTGTATTTTAGTTAGAATTTTTGGTAGGTAGAGGTGGGGCATGAATGTGTTTTAAGATGTTGATTAATGGAGCTGGAATCTGATAAGTGTAGGGTTAATCTACGTGATAATGTAGTCGTCGTGTGGCCAATATATGTATTATTGATTTTGGAGAGACAGTCTCCTACGTTACATTTAAATTCATACACGATATTGGTCTCATTATATAATATATAATATATATATATATATATATATATATAAGGAGTTATTTCTAAGAACCTAGCGAAAGTGCATGACTTTTCCGGGGGCTCGAAAAACTAAAACAAGAATGCACTAGAGGTTTTCACACCTGCCGTAGTCGGTGGTTAACCGGAGGCTGAGTAACAGCATGTCTCATCAGACCTCCAGAACGCTTCTTAGTATTCTAGTCGATCTTAACAGTGCCGTAGTTTGAATGGTCTCGATTCTTCCTCTGATTTCCAGTTCATCCAAATTCTTTTCCAGAGCTTTGGGGAACGTTCCAAGGGCACCAATTACAACTGGTATGACCTTCACCTCCATATTCCACATTTTTCTCAGTTCTCTGGCAAGGTCCAAGTATTTGCCTATCTTTTCGCTTTCTTTATTTTTGACTCGGTGGTCGGCTGGGACAGCAAAATTATTATTATTATTATTTTTGAGTTTTCACATCAGCGTTAGCTGATGGTCTTTCACTGGAGTCTGAGTGACAGCAAGTCTCCTCAGGTCTCCAGGACTCTTCTGAGTATTCTGGCAGATTTCAGTAGTGCAGTGTTCTGGATGGTTTCAATCCTTCCTCTGATTTCCAAACTTTCCAAACCCTTTTCTAATCCTTTTGGGACTGTTCCAAGTGCACCAACCACAATTGGTATCACTTTCACTTTGATGTTCCATAACTTTTTCAGTTCTCTGGCAAGGTCCAGATATTTGTCCATTTTTTCATTTTCCTTTAGCTTCACCCTGTGATCTGCTGGCACTGCAAAATCCACCAGTTGACAAGTTCTTTCTTTTTTGTTTATCAACACTAAGTCTGGTCTTCTTGCTGGGATAAGATGATCCGTTTTTATTTCAAGATCCCAGAGAATTTTATGCGTTTCGTTCTCAAGAACAGATTCTGGTTTATGCATATACCATTTTGTTGTATGGTCAAAATTTAATTTTTGCATAATTCCCAGTGGATCACCTTCACAACCAAGTCGTGTCTAATTATTATTATTATTATTATTATTATTATTATTATTATTATTATTATTATTATTATTCACTCCTTGAGAGTTTTTTTTAATCAGCGTTAACTGGTGGTCTTTCACTGGAGGCTGAGTGACAGCAAATCTCCCCAGATCCCCATGACTCTTCTGAGTATTCTAGCCGACCTTAAAAATGGTCTTATTTGGATAATCTCGATTCTTCCTCTGATTTTTCCAGACTCTTTTCCAAATCCTTAAGGACCGTTCCAAAGGTATCAACTACAATTGGCATGACCTTTATCTTCATGTTCTACAGATTGTTTTTTTTTTTCCAGTTCAGTTGAATTCATATAAACCTGATGACAAAAAACTGTAGACATTCGTCTTGTAATTTTTTTTTACATACGGCCATAATTGGTAATCTTTCACTGGAGTCTGAGTCTCAGAATATTCTAGAAATCTATTATTTATTATTATTATGGGTTTTTCACACTTGCCGTAGCCATGGTTAGCAAGTCTCCTGAGGCGTCCAGGACTCTTCTTCGGTCCCCAAAAGCTTTGAAAAAAACACTGGAGAATCTGAAGTCAGAGAAGAATTGAGACCATCCAGAATACTGCATTGTGCAATCTTGCTAGAATACTCAGAAGAGTCTTGGAAACCCGATGAGACTTGGTGTCACTCCGACTCCAGTGAAATACCATCAGCTGACACTGATGTGAAAAACTCTATAATAAATTTATGCTTGAATTTATAAACCTGATAACAGAAAACTGTACACATTAGTCTTGTAAATTTTACAACAAAAATAATAAAATTACAAGTAAATCTTTTGGGTCATAAGATTAGATTCCACTATTATATAAGTGGCAAAAGATCAGCCCAATATTGAATAGATTCTGCTGACTGTTTGCAAGGGACTTTCTACCTTGATGAACAATTAATGGCTTTTAAACATTATTGTCAAGATGAAGAATCTAAGACCTTTTCAATGGAATAAACATTCTGAATAGAAACGGTTTTTTGTGAATAAATTCTCGGTGAATCAGGATATTTGGCCGTTGGATCGCGTTACAAAAATCAATGATATAATTTGATGATTTCTTGCCAACTATTTGGAATACGGTTGTTTACAGAGAGTTGAAAATAGAGTCCACAGGGACGATTAGAATTTAGAAAGAATTCATTAAACAAATGGAATATAACAAAGAAGTTTGAGCGAGAAAAAACAAAAAACAAAAACAAACGGAATTCTTACTAGCTCATCGTTAGAGCGTCGAACTAAGAAACACAAGGTTGCGGCTTTGATACCGGTCCTTGCCCACTCATATGAGTAGTACAGGGAATCTGTGCGTAAATGCAGGACTGATGGTATGTGCAGTGCTCCACCTCATGACGCAAAAAAGAATCTCTGGGTCAATGCTTAGTGAAAAAAGCATAGACTCCTCGCTGTCTGGTTGATACCGACTTTTACGCCCCCACCGACGACTTTTACTGCGAGGTAATTGTTTGAAGGATATAGCATCAAAGATCGTCTAACTAAAATGCACTTAAAAATCCTCGTTTTCGCAATTAAGCCTAGTTAACAAAATTTACCGTTTTCAGTATTTAAATCAGAAATGTTTATTTTTATCTTATAAAATGAAACGAATTAAATGTTATAAATAGAATTCAAATTGAAAAATGTGTGCCCCATCACCCACCGACACCTCTGATATTTGCTTGGCTTTTTAACTCATTAAGTTGTAACAGAAGATCTTTGATGCTATTTCCTTAAACAAAATGGTACAAGTAAAGATCTAATTTTTGGTATCAGTATTCATATACCAACAAACAACTTTTCACATAGAAGGACAATTGATATTTAAAAAGTGAAAAATCGACCTACCCTAATGAGGTAACCCTGGAGCATAGTCCGCTATGATTAATTAAAAACAATATGGACGATATAATCAATTTATCAGAGAGGGAAAAAGGCTAATTTAGAACTGTAATCATAAAACTAAATAAGTTAGCTTATCAAATTCGTTAAGATAGGATTTCTTTTTTTAAAATTGACCAATCAAAAAAGAGAGCGTGACGATGAAATAGATAAGAAAACTAATTTAAAATAAATCAAGATGGCTGGAAATAACTATGGATGAAATGTGTTAATGGAGTTAGTTGGTTGGGTAAAATGTTATGGAAGATTCGAATATTTCTTCAAGCAAATATCGACAGTTGAGTTTCATGTTGATGGGGTAAATCCATCCCGTCAAAAATGTTGATTGCAATTAAAATCACAACATTATCACTGGTGCAATAAGGCTAAAAAAAGGAATTGTACTAGTGATATACATACATACATACATACACACATACATATATATACACATACACACACGCATATATATATATATATACATACACACACATATATATATACATACACACACGCATATATACACACATATACACACATACATATATATACATACATACACACACACACAGATATATATATAAATGTACTGTATTTTAATAATTTGAAATATAATATATATATATATATATATATATATATATATATATATATATATCAGTAGCAGCAGCATCAGGTCACGCTGGCAGCACGGATATTCATGATAATCTCTTGCCATCCATCTCCATCGTTCGTCGCCCTCGATAGGTCCTCTTTGTAGCATCCAGAATCCGCACAGAATTAATTAATTTGCTGGACAGCCCACACTGGCGCGTGCATGTGCAAATTTCCAAGGGAGAATCTCGCTTATGAGTTCGTCCTTACTTCTCCAACAATGCCCAGCATGTCTCGCTTGTCTTACTCGGATGGTTTGTGTGCTACGGAACATATGACCGTACAGCAGCTTTTTGCGAAGTGTGGTTTCCACGATTTGTTTAAGACCGCACGCGGCATTCTTATTCAACTTCCATCAAGCTTATTCTCTAGGCGCTTTGTTAGGGCCGAAGTATGCAGTCGTACAGAAACACTGATGCAATTACGGCTTGGCTGATCTCACTACAGAGCAATAAGGAATTATGTTGTTATTGTATGGTATGGGAAATGTATGGAACTTCTTATCCCTCAGTTATGGGCGAAAAAGTACCCCTAATGTTATTTTACAATGATGTATTTGGCATAACCCAGGAATTGATATGTCATTAAACCAAAAGACAAACACACACACACACACACACACACACACACACACACACACACATATATATATATATATATATATATATATAAATATATATATGGGGGTACGTGTGTGTGTTTGAATGTATCTATAAATATTTTTTACAACAAATATATCAGCATTCTTGTGCAACTCCCAACTAGCTTATTCTCTAGTCGCTTTCTTACGGTCTAAGTGGTACAGCCGTACAGTAGCACAACCACGGCTAGGCTGGTCTTACTTGAGAGCAATAGGGAATTCCGTTGTTATGGTACCATATAGGCATTAATTAATGAAGAATGCAAAGAAAAGATATAACACACACACACACACACACACACACACACATATATATATATATATATATATATATATATATATAATATATTATGTCCCTTTCTATCATGGGAATAAGAAGTATGCTAAAAGTACACAATGGTATATATGCCGTTTTAATAGTTTGATATTTTGATATTTCAGTATTTAACCGTCTGAAGATTGGAAGATATGCATGAAACTGAATTTAATATTTAATTCTAATAATCTAATTTTAATATTTAATTTTAATAACTATTTTAATAATTATTTTAATAATCAATTAAGTGTCAAACACGTTTCTTGTTAGATTATCACTTGAATATTATGACAATTTCCATGATTTTTGCTTAATCTTATACTAGAAGCGGCTACCCGGCGTCACCTAGGTAGAAGTGTGGGGGGTGAAAAATGTAGTCTCGTAGATCCATTATTGTTGAATTGTGAGTTGGACCTTCGCAGGACGCCCCATTAAAATCCCCACGCAAATAAAAAAAAAAAAAAGACCATGTGTTGATCCAGACACTCTGAAAAGAAAAATTAATGTCTCCTTTTTACGATATTAAATGCAAAAAAAAAATATCCAAGCTTTTATCATTTAAATTTTATTTCTTAATTATCTTCATGTGTATAAATGAAATCTTCATTATTTTCCTCAAAAATCAAGATCTGGTGATAGTGAATATGTACATACACACAAACTACCCTTTATATATTTATAGAAGATTTACATTCGGCTATATTAAGGTTTATTTCTGACAACTCACTCTTTTCTTACAGTGGATCTTTTCAGAAGTATGTCGGCCTTCATCAATTGTGTCACATCCTACGCATTATAAACAGTTTTGAGTAAATAAGGAGGGTGTGGTGTGGTGTGTTTTGTTTTAAGGCACATCAACAAGTGTGTCATTTAATGCCTACAAAGTTTTGAAATAAATTCATTCTTAATGGATAATCAGTTTTGTTTATAAACTCATGTTTTTCTATTTAACCCATAGATGGGACCCTAACAGGTACTACCATTCCGGGTCAGAGTGGACCAGGGAGCAATGGTGATGAATGGTGCTTCACATTCCCCCAAACCTCCAGAACTGGAACCTCACCATCAGATAGAGTTTAACGTCATTCCCAAGATATGAAGACTTTCGGCTACCGCATTCTAGCACTCATATGATAAAAAGTGTTGGGGCTTGCCATAAGGGCAATAGGGTTAGAGCAGTCATATAGACGCTAGGGCTTGACGTGAGCAGCCGATTGATCGGGGGGCTCTCTGACCGCCCGTCTAGCCTAAATAAAGACCGAAGTAGAGTGTTACAAGTCATGGACTGCTCAGCAATCTGGGTTCCATCCTTAAGCATTACAGGTCGCCACCCACGGCCAACAGGTGGCTCCATTGGGGGATTCTTACCCCTATGCAGAGGTGCAGTCGGTGTATTCTAACGAAGAAGATAGGGCGGGAGTAAATAAGGAAGAAATCACATCGTGGTGTCATCGTTATCATATTACTCTCATAGTTCCTTTACTACTGAATAGCTTGTTCGATCCTCACCGGGTGACTCATACTTGCGACCATGTGTCACATCCTATCCGCGATGAACCAGTTGGCTAAATACCTACATTTAAAATATCATCAGAAAAAAAAATGTAACGCTGAATTTATCATCGTCCTATTGGTTGTGTGGGTGTCAGTCCTCCAAGCGGCATCAACCCACTCGTCCTTCGGGCCGGGGGTCCAGTGAGCTTCGGCCACTGGACCGGTAAAGTAAAATTAATAGCGTCGATCCCAGGGGGGGAGACGTCCCCCCAGGCAATACCTGCTCCCATTGGGGGCAGGGCTGGGTTTATTGCCCAGCGCCTGAGGCGCCCCACTTGAGAGGGAATGCCGACGGGATCGATGCAATTTGTGTTAGCCCACATAAAAATGAGACCTTTGTGTCCAGCCGATACAAGTGGGGTATGAGGCAAATACAACTCCAAGCGGCACCAACATCAACAACACATGAAATTTAAAAAAAAAAACAGATTTAAAAAGAGATATTGAGATAAAAGAGATATTGAATTCACATTGACGGCAATAAACAATACATTTAACTATTATGTAAGTAAATAAAAAATTTATTCAGAGATTCTAACCAAAAAATTCATGCCAATATATTTAAAAAAAGGTATGAGAAAGTAAATACACACGCGGTGTGTTTATGATATGGCTTTATTTAGCCGACAATTTTTGGGAGAATATGTGCTTAATTGAAGTCGTACCTAATTTTGAAAGTTAATTAATTAATAATTATGCCCGCCTAATTAATTAATTAATTAACTTTCTAAATTAGATACGACTTCAATTAAGCACATATCCCCCCCCCCCAATAAAAAGGTATCTATATGTACAAAGAAGTTGTTAATTCTTACTTCAAACAATTTATTGCTCATTTTATACGCAAGTAGTCTTTCCGCAGAGAACAATATCAAAAAAAGGTTTTGTTCACTTTTCTTTGAATTCTAACTGATTGTTTTTACTTCTGTTGTTTTTTTTTTTGTTTTTTTTATGTAGATCTTTTTTTCTGAAAAGTGAACTGTTCATAGTTGACAGCCGAGAAATAATGAATGTGGTTGTCTCAAATGAACGTAACATGATTCTTCATACTCGTCTGAAGATATACTAAATCCTAATGGGCAAAAAAGGATAAAAAGAGAAAGATTAAGTCTATTTCTGCCTCAGTTAACAAAAGTCTTGACGCGACTTTCAGAATCACTTTTCACCAATGATTTTGTCTGGAACAATTTTAATTACCCTGATTTGAATATAACATAAAAAAAACAACATTTGTGTAGACGGATTAACTTTAAACAGTGTAACTCAGAAACTTGACTATGAAAGTCAAAATCTGAACGTTGCAACTCGAAATCTGAATTGCACAATTCAAAATCTAAACAGCATAAATCAAAGTATGAAAAGTGCAACTCACTATCTGAAGAGTGTGACTTAAAATATGAAGAGTGCGACTTACAATCTGAAGAGTACGACTTAAAATCAAAATAGTACAACTCACAATCTGAAGAGTGTGACTTAAAATATGAAGAGTGCGACTTACAATCTGAAGAGTACGACTTAAAATCAAAATAGTACAACTCACAATCTGAAGAGTGTGACTTAAAATCTGAATAGTGCAACTCACAATCTGAAGAGTGTGACTTAAAATCTGAAGAGTGCGACTTACAATCTGAAGAGTACGACTTAAAATCAAAATAGTACAACTCACAATCTAAAGAGTGTGACTTAAAATCTGAAGAGTGCGACTCACAATCTGAAGAGTGTGACTTAAAATCTGAAGAGTGCAACTGTAAGTTTGAAGAGTGTGACTTAAAATCTGAATAGTGCAACTCACAATCTGAAGAGTGCGACTTAAAATCTGAATAGTGCAACTCACAATCTGAAGAGTGTGACTTAAAATCTGAAGAGTGCAACTCACAATCTGAAGAGTGTGACTTAAAATCTGAAGAGTGCGACTTTCAATCTGAAGAGTGCGACTTAAAATCTGAATAGTGCAACTCACAATCTGAAGAGTGTGACTTAAAATCTGAAGAGTGCGACTTTCAATCTGAAGAGTGCGACTTAAAATCTGAATAGTGCAACTTAAAATCTGAAGAGTGCGACTTAAAATCTGAAAGGAGCAACTGAAAATCTGAAGAGTGTGACTTAAAATCTGAAGAGTGACTTAAAATCGGAATAGTGCAACTCATAATTAGAAGAGTGTGACTTCAAATCTGAAGAGTGTGTCTTAAAATCTGAAAAGAGCAACTGAAAATCTGAAGAGTGTGACTTAAAATCTGAAGAGTAACTTAAAATCGGAATAGTGCAACTCAGAATCTGAAGTGTGACTTAAAGTATGAATAATGAAACTGTAAATTTGAAGAGTGTGACTTAAAATATGAATAGTGCGACTGAAAATTAGAACAGTCTAAATCAAATTCTAGACAGTGTATCTCAAAATCTAAAGAGTGCATCCCACTATCTGAACAATGCAACTCAATGCTGCTGTTTGGCTGATACCGACAATAGGCCACTCCACAGACTTTACTACAAGGAGGGATTTGGCATCAGATAACCCATGAAGCTTGATATGTCATTAAACAAAGAAACCAAATCAAACACTTCTTTTATTACCGCCACTAAAATGTAATTATGCGACCCACTCTGCAATTCGTGCACCTTCGTTGTACAATATTGATGAACCCACGTTTTAATAATCTGTGCTGGCCGGTTTGAAAGGCACGAGCTAGAGAGTGGTTCACAAGGACTTAAAAGAACACGACAATACAAAGTTTGGTGACAGGATGCTAATGGAGGAGAAAGATGTGACACTTTGAGCAGTTTGTGATTGAGCATAGGGCATTTAAAGATATGTCGCCTGCTGGCAAGAAGTTCACTTAAATCGGCTGATAGAATAAACTACAAGTCTGACTATCATGTGGGTCCTTACTTATTTTCTATCTATCAACTTCCCACATCAACAGCCAATCTCGATCTGCCTAAGGGGCTCGAGCCAGCTGAATCTACTCAGATTTTCCCCAACCCGACCAAGCTTATTTGACCTCCCAGAAATTAGTTAAAACTTTTTCGGACAGACGTTATGGCTCCAATTTCTCCTAAAATTATAGCCATTACATTTTTACCAGTCTCAGTGTCTAAATCTTTAAAGACCCATTTTCTCTTAAACTAGCCACTGTAAGCCACTTTAAAGACCCATTTTCTCTTAAACTAGCCACTTGAAGATATTATCTTTATGTGACCACCTTGAATTGAAACATTCAATGTAGTTGTACATTTTTATTGTTTTCTTGAACCCTGACTGATGTGGAGAACCTTTGTTTTTTACTGACACACGCCTACACATATACATACGTATGGACCTAACATATTTTCCTTTTTTTCTGACCGTATTTTCACCCAACAATTGTGTCACAATTCGACCGAATGAAATCCTACGAGTCCCAATTCCAGAAAATCCATGACCGTTAAATTTTCAGACCGGAAGCCAGACGGAACAAAAAGAAATGCCTTTTTCAAGTTAATTGACTGAGAAAAGTGCCGACTGTATGTTTCAGAGAGAGAGAGAGAGAGAGAGAGAGAGAGAGAGAGAGAGAGAGAGAGAGAGAGAGTCTTCCCGGGCAAAAATATCATGAGTGGGTGTTCGATATACATAAAGATGTTGGTCGAGTGTTTACTGAAGCAAACAAAATAAATAAGTAAAACCAAAAATGTCTGCGCCCTGGGCGAATTAAACTGTAAAACAACCTATGACCAATTCCGATTATTTCTCTCACCTCTCATCAAAGAACTGTCCATTTCCTCAAGGAATTCTCCGGACAGGAAGTGAAGATGAAGACAACCTATGTTAGCATATAATATGCATTGACGAAATGGCTTTAGAAATATGAATTACACATATATGAAATAATTTATCACTAGAACCTCTAATATAACTAGCTATAGTACTCAACGTTGTCCGGGAAAAAAGTAAATTCTTACACACACACACACTCACTCACACACATACACACACACAGATATATATATATATATATATATATATATATATATATATATATATATATATATATATATATTGGGAAATGTATGAATCCTGCTCTCCCTCCAGCTATGGGTAAATAGCAGGGCAGACTGGGTTCTTTAACCATGGCTAGGTAACCAGTCTAGGAGAAGGAAAACTCTGAATTCAAACCTGTTGAACTCCGCTTAAGAAATTCACCTTGTGTCGCATCCTGCTCGTGCGGAGGAGTTGGTATATATATATATATATATATATATATATATATATATATATATAGTCATCAACAGACACGTGTTTCGATATCATGTCTCTTCAGTGTGGCTAGACATTCTGTAAGCTACCTTCAGCCGGGATAGAACACTGATCGATTCAGCATCAGTCGGACAGCTTAACTGCTCGGCTATCGTCACCCACAGAATGCGATGGGGATTTCAACTGTTTTAATACACACTATTAAAACAGTTAAAATAAGTCGAAACACGTGTCTGTGGATCACTATATATGCTCCCCATCCCCCCGGGGTTGAGCACTTTGTAGAGGAATTTCGTTGTTGACCGCCAACTAAAGCGTACACGCAACACTCTCCTATAAAAGGGATGGAGCACTCTATGGCGGCCTTTACATACATACAGATCTGTATGTGGGTAAAGGCCGCCATCGAGCACTCCACCCTTTTTAAAGGATATATATATATATATATATATATATATATATATATATATATATGAGGAAAAAATGAGTAAAGGAAAGAAATGTAGATGGATAAAAATGAATTTTATTGATATCACTTTTAATCGATATCACTTACACATGTGTTTCGGTCTGTTTATCAAAATGTATATGGATTTACGTTATCATTATTATTAAAATAATCAGATGGAGTTTGAAATGATGATGATGATAATAATAATAGGAAAAATGCATAAAATGTTCCGTACACAGATTTTGCCGACCTTCATCAGAGTGTTATTTTTATTTCTTGAGTTGAATAACACTCCGTATACATTTTGATAAACAGACCGAAACACATGTGTAAGTGATATCGATTAAAAGTGATATCGATAAAATTCCTTTTTATCCATCTACATTTCTTTTCTTTACTCATTTTTCCTCATATTGTCGGAGTCATTTCCCATTCTCACACACACACACACATATATATATATATATATATATTATATATTATATATATATATCTTACTCTTCCCTTTCTCTCTCACTCTTTGGTGTTCCTAAAATATTTAATCCGGTCATGGACCGGGTACTCTTACAAACAAATCCTAAAACAAATAGTAATATACGAATTCACTGTGATTTTTATTAAATTTAATGAATCATTTTCTTCTTACCCTCTCTCTTACTACCCCCCCCCCGCCTACAGAAATAATGATTTGTATTATCTGCGTTATTCGGACAATTGTCCTCATCTTCATTGTTATCTGTACAACGATTCGGCCTTTATCAGGTATTTCTTGTCAGACTCGGGAACCTTCTCGAACTCGGGAATTGGGTACATAGCCTAGTGGATAAAGGAGTTAGGTTAAGACAGTACTAAGTGACAGTTATCTCTAGACAGCGGGTTCAATCCTGGCAAGGGGCAGCAGTAACATAGAATAGTTAACACAACTTAACGCTTCTACCCCAGCTATGGTTAGCGGAATGAGAACAGGATACCCCCGTGGACCGAATAAAGGGTTAGGTTCAAAGTTCCGTTATGGCTCCCGATTACGACCAGAAGGTTCCAGAGTTCGAAAAGAAGGTACTGATTTTTAGCTCTCGAAAAATGTTGACATTTTGTAATTTTTATTTATTTTTTTATTTTTTATTTTTTATTTTGAGTCTTGTTTAACGGCAAATCAACCTCTGTGGGTCATTTAATGCCATACGGCGATTTTTTTATTAAATTTAATAAATAATTTCCTCTTACCCTTTCTCTCTCACTCCTTGGTGTTCCTAAAATATTTTAGTCCGGTCATGGACCGGGTACTCTTGCAAAAAAATCCTAAAATAAACAAACAGTAATATACGAATTCACGGTAATTTTTATTAAATTTGATAAATCATTTCCCTCTTACCCTCTCTCTTACTCAACCCCTCCCTTTCTCTCCCACTCTTTGGTGTTCCTAAAATATTTAATCCGGTCATGGACCGGATACACTTGAAAAAAAAAAAAACTAAAATAAACAAAAAGTAATATACGAATTTACAGTGATTTTTATTAAATTTGATAAATAATTTTCCTCTTGCCCTCTCTCTTACTTCACCCCTTTCTCTCTCACTCATTGGTGTTCCTAAAATATTTTAGTCCGTTCATGTTAGTCCTTTATAAAAACCGGCCAAATAGCGTTGCTTATTAAGAGTCTTATCTGGATATCAATGACTTCTAAATGACAATTATAACTTGATAAATTAGACACTGTGGACTTCGTAGACGACTTCATAATAACTTGCGTGTTGAAGTGTTATCAAAATTCTTGTAAAGAAGACATAACCAGTCGGGTCGATAGCATTTTTGACAACCTAGCCTGATCATCAAGTTTCTGAATTGACTAAATAATGACACTAATAGCATTTCTCTACAGAACAATTAAGCAGCCCAATGTTTATATTCACACTCATATACATATTGATATTCCGAGCAGACTGGCCACTGCTATCCCATAATAAGCACATAGGTCTGGTGTTTACTTACAATCGAGGGACATCTATGAATCAGGACGTTTTCCCAGTTATCTCCCCTGAGTGAGACTTTATGCTAATGAAGCTGAAATATGGTGGGGTTATTCTTGGTATTGAGAAAACTTTTCGGCTCATGCAAATATATGTACATTTGCTCTTATCTATTGACAGAATGTGATTGGCGGTCGCTAGGGAGATGACACTTGACAACGCTTATGAAAAATAGAGAATAAGAGATATACCTTAAGCAATTGTCATTCATCGGAAAGCAAATAGGAAACAAAGAAATAACAAACCGTTCTTCAAATTAATATTCACAAAGCCTCGTTATGAAAGCTGAGACCTGATGCTGTTCGTGCTAATGCAAGATGTTAGTAATGGAGGCAGTTTTACATCGTCTAAATTTGTGTTTAGATAAAGGGAGTTTTTTTTTTCTTCATAAAACTGAATAACATTATTGGCCATTATTGACGAGAAAATGGTGGATTATCAAGCAGACATTGAGAATGAAAATTAGAAAAGTTATTTAAACTTACAGTGGTACCGTGACTTACGACTGTCCCAGCTTATTATTATTATTATTATTGTTCTTAGTTTTTCACACCAGCATTAGCGGATGGTATTTCCCTGGAGTCTGAGTGACAACAAGTCTCCTCATGTCTCCAGGACTCTTCTGAGTAGTCTAGCAGATTGCAACAGTGCAGTAGTCTGGATGGTCTCAATTCTTCCTCTGATTTCCAGATTTTCCAGTCTTTTTTCAAAGCTTTTTGGGACCGTTCCAAGTGCACCAACTACAATTGGTATCACTTTGACTTTCATATTCCAGATTATTATTATTATTATTATTATTATTATTATTATTATTATTATTATTATTATTATTATTATTCCTTTTGAATTTTTCACATCAGCTAACGCTGATGGTATTTCACTGTAGTCTGAGTGACAACAAGTCTCTTCGGTATCCAGGACTCTTCTGGGTGTTTTAGCCGATTGCAGCAACGCAGTGTTCTGGGTGGTCTCAATTCTTCCTCTAATTTCCTGGCCCTCCGGTCTTTTTTCAACGTTTTTTGGGACCGTTCCAAGTGTACCAACTACAATTGGTATCACTTTCACTCTCATATTCCACAACTTTTTCAATTCTCTGGCAAGGTCCAGGTATTTATCCATCTTTTCATTTTCCGTCAACTTCACCCTGTGATCTGCTGGAACCGGAAAGTCCACCAGTTGACAGGTTCTCTTTTCCGTGACTTACGACTGACCCAGTTGAGTGCTAAAATTTGAGGTACAAGCTAACAAGATGGTCATATCTATTAATAATGGAGATTCGCTTCCGGTTTTTGTCTGTAACAAAAATTACATCACTGCTTACATCACATTACCCAAAATTTTATGACGGAACTTTGAACCTAACACTTTATTCAGTCCACGGCGGTATCCTGTTCTCATTCCACTAACCACAGCTGAGGTACAGGTGTAAAGCTGTGTTAATTATTATTCTATGCTAGTGCTGCCCCTGACCAGAATTAAACCTGTCTAGAGATAACTGTCATTTAGAACTGTCTTAACCTAACTCCTTTATCCACTAGGCTACGTGTCCAATTGGACAATCCAGTCTGATTTTTTTTTCAATTGCAAAAGTTACAATTTATTTTGTAAAAACATTGACATTGACCGAAAAAATTGTTTTAAATGTATCATAAATAAATTACATGTGTAATATTATTTTTTTACTGATGCTCATTATGTTACTTTTAGAATTTTTTTACCTTAAATAATTGGTTCGTTAAATTTTAATTCGTTTTTAAAATGAAAAGCAGACGATATTTTGGCAGATCCTACTCTTTTCCCTAATCCCAGTCATCTAACGATAGCTTAATGGGTAACCCAACGGGTCACGTTTAATCTAGTCTAGACTAGTATATATATATATATATATATATATATATATATATATATATATATATATATATGTGTGTGTGTGTGTGTGTGTGTGTGTGTGTGTGTTACGGAAAAGTCCGACAAAAATCTTCGCTGTCTTTCAAGGAAAGGCTAGGGGAGTAAATCCCGAAATAAAAATCAAGAGCTGGAGTCTCTGAGGTGGTGTGATACTGAAATCCAGTGCTACCCAGCAACTCCTGTGACACTACCGTTGCCAAATTGCATTGGTTCCTTACCTTTCCTTTGTATCACAGCAGCAGAGTGAATAGGGGGGATTTACTGTTTGGGTAACAGTTCATCCCCCATATGAACCCGCCCAGGCTATGTAGTTAAAAAAAAAAACTTGGACACTACTCCACCGTCTCTCGTAGACGGAAGGGTGCTAACAAGTAACAAATCGACCGACGTCATTTCTTTCAAATTCCTGAAAGAAATTTCATTATAGATTATTTGCCTAAATCCTTCCAGTCTATTATCAGTTTTATTCATAAATCGCTTAGTTCGTGTTTGCCTGGTTATTTACGCCAAAGATAAGTAATTCGGTGTGCTTTATCACATATACTTTTATTTATGATAAAGACTGGCCTTAGGTCTCCAGTGTCTGTTCCTCTTACATCATCATCATCATCATCAAGGCTTGCAGATAGCACAGATTCATTGCCACACCTACCATCAGCTTCTCACTTCACAGCACAGATCCCTGATTTGGCGAGGGGGCGGTATCAAACCATGACCCTTGCGATTCCTAGGCAGACGCTCTAGCGATTGACCTAAACCGGTCCTATATAGCACAGAGTCCTTGACTCTTTCTCGCCATCCTTCACTGACGTACATCGCACTTGATAATTCTTCTAGACGGTACCTGGTGTCCGCACATAGCTGAGGAATGTAAGTTGTTCTTTATTGGTCGGTTAACACTGGTCTGTCCATGTGTAGAAAATACATAGAAAAACGTTACTTATGAATTGGTCTTTACTCCTCCAGCGATTCCCAGTATATCTTCCTTGGGGGGGGGGTGAGATGGGAAGTAAATGGCCGTACAACTGGTGTTTTGTAGCGTTCTACTATATAAATATATTGTGTATTTATGGAGGTGCGTGGCGTGATGGTTAGAGTCGTAAGAAATGGAGTCATTGATCCGAGTTCAATTCCTGGACGAAATCTGTTTGCATTTCACATGGCGCTAATACGCCTGGGAAAGGTATGAATCCAATTCGCCCTCAAGCTATGGGTAAACAGTAGGGCAGACCCGTCTAGGATTTGAACTCGGATCGCTGAGTCCATTACTTACAACAATAACTATTACACTACGCGCTTCAGTAAATGTACAATATATGCAATTTTCTCACCTCTATTCATAAAATAACCACAGACGGGTTGACATGCCGTTAAAATCAATCAATTAATGTTCCAAAGTTATATATTTTTTTAAATTCCATATCAAACAAAAGTTTTTATTTTTTGAGCAACAGAAATCAATTTTTAAAAGAATATGTAAATTTATTTTGATTTTCTTACGCAAGAATTAAAGAAGAAAAAGTTGGTGGGTGAAAACATTCAGTTTCTAGGATGTTCAGAAGATCAGAAATCTTTGAATCGTTGCAGCTGTTGCATTCCAAGTCGAAAACAAAAGAATGGTCACCGCTAATGCCGCCATCACCACTGGAATAAATTCTTGGAATTTTAATGTCTTCCTGCCACAAAGAATTGACCGAGGGCAGATAACAGAGAAAAACAAAAACAACAACAACAAATGAAAAAAAAAAAGGCTAAGACTAAATTACAATTTCATTAACTTTTTCTGCAGATACAAAAATAAAACAATAAAAACAAAACAAAACAAGCAAAAAAAACAATCCAACTTAAATTGTACAAAATTCGGACCATATGACATTTAGGCACGCCTTTTGCGATCTCGATTCATAAGGACATGTTTTTCATTTACACCGTCAAAATCTGGTTGTTTGTTAACAGACGATTTTTAGAGGGTTTTTTTTAATTATAAAACTATCCCCCTAACCCTAACCCCTAACAAACAACCGGATTTTGACGGTGTAAATGAAAGACATGTCCTTATGAATCGACATCGCAAAAGGTGCCTAAAGGTCATATGGTCCCAAATTTCCTCTGCAGATCATAAAGATTTACTAGAATTTTTAAAAGACTCTAAAATTTTTAAATTTAAATTTATATAAAAAAAATCTTTAAACTAATTTTATTCATTCTTGATGGGTATTCAGCATTTATTCAAACTCATTTACAACAAGTACTACCACTCCGGGTCAGAGTCGACCTGGGAGTAATAGAGATGAAAGGGTACTCCGCACTCCCCAGAGCTCAAATATTGAAACCACCTCTTTTTATCATGTGCTAGAAAGCGGTGACTGAGGATCCTGAATATGATGTTAAATTGCAATTTAACATCATACTCAGGATCCTCAGCCACCGCCTTCTAGCACCTATGATAAAAAGAGGTGGGGGTTGCCATAAGGGCAATACGGTCTGGAGAATCATATAGGCGGTCTGACTTGACGTGGTAAGCCTGTCGAGCCCAATAAGTGCAAAAGTGGAGTGTTGCGTGCCATAGACTCCTTAGCCATCAAGATTCCATCCTTAAGCATCATGGATCGCAACCCATAGCAAACATGTTGTCCAATTCGGAAGGAATTTACCCCTCTGTAGAGGTACAGTTGGTGAATTCTATGGCCGCAGCTGACAGAGCAACCTATAAAGAGAGGTCTTCAAGATTCAACCCATACAGAGATGCAGATAGGTACACGTCCTGTGTCACTGACGCATAAAAATCTAAAAGGACGCAGAAAAGTCGTAACCATGCGTCCCAATGTTTCTTTTTCTTCGCCCACTATTTCCAGCTAACTGTAAATACATTTGAATATTTTCTTAGAAACGAATTACACTGTATGGGGTACAGGTAGGGGTTAGACGGCTTTAGTTGTTCATAGAAAAAAAAACTATAATTTATTAAGAAAGTTCACTTGGGACCCATAAAATTTACCGGGGACTCATAATAATCAAATACATGCGTCCCAGAACGCACTAAATTTTAAAAAAGTTATCAGCATCCCTGACCTATGTATGAGTTAATGATTAATTAGCTGTTACATTTTTCTGCAAAAGACCTTTTATTTTTTTTTTTTATTTCATGAAAAAGAAACTTTAATTTTCTACTACGGCAATGATTTAATTCTGCAATCCAATAAATTTTAATTAATTTCTTATTAATCAATATAACAAATAAATATACTGTTCAATTATTTGGCCAATAGAAAAAGAGCCGAAAATTTATAAGAAATCTGAGAATAATTCTATTTCTTTTACTATCAATATTGTTGTTTTTAGAACAAATCTAAAGTGAAAAATATAGGAAATCAATTTTCAATCATAAAATGTGAAATAAGAAATAGTATAAACTTTTCCTTTTTAAGTTGATAAATACGATTTCTTCGAGAAATCGATCGTTGACTTATAAAGTGTTATCAATATTTACTGTCTTAAGTGATATCATTGCACCATTTTTGCAACAAGGATTTTACATGTAAAATATGCAAGAAATATTGAAGTTTCTTTCCATTGTCAATGTTAGAATCAATACGAAAAATCATCCATTCTGACATTGCGAGTTGATGCGACAGTCGGTACATTGCCCAGCTCCTCTCTTGGGTTCGTCTCTCGTTGTCAGTCGTCTTTTCTTGTCATCACCATCTTGTCTCTTAGCCTTATCGTCTCCATAGAATCAATATGAACAATCATAAATTCTGACATTGCGAGTTGATGCGACAGTTGGTACATTGCCCAGCTCCTCTCTTGGATTCGTCTCTCGTTGTCAGTCGTCTTTTCTTGTCATCGCCATCTTGTCTCTTAGCCTTGTCGTCTCCATAGAATCAATATGAATAATCATAAATTCTGACATTGCGAGTTGATGCGACAGTTGGTACATTGCCCAGCTCCTCTCTTGCGTTCGTCTCTCGTTGTCAGTCGTCTATTCTTGTCATCGCCATCTTGTCTCTTAGCCTTGTCGTCTCTATAGAATCAATACGAAAAATCATCAATTCTGACATTACGAGGTGATGCGACAGTTGGTACATTGCCAGCTCCTCTCTTGCGTTCGTCTCTCGTTGTCAGTCGTCTATTCTTGTCATCGCCATCTTGTCTCTTAGCCTTGTCGTCTCCATAGAATCAATAAGAAAAATCATCCATTCTGACAGTGCGAGTTGATGCGACAGTTGGTACATTGCCCAGCTCCTCTCTTGGATTCGTCTCTCGTTGTCAGTCGTCTTTTCTTGTCATCGCCATCTTGTCTCTTAGCCGTGTCGTCTCCATAGAATCAATATGAACAATCATAAATTCTGACATTACGAGTTGATGCGACAGTTGGTACATTGCCCAGCTCCTCTCTTGGGTTCGTCTCTCGTTGTCAGTCGTCTTTTCTTGTCATCGCCATCTTGCCTCTTAGCCTTATCGTCTCCATAGAATCAATACGAAAAATCATCAATTCTGACATTACGAGGTGATGCGACAGTTGGTACATTGCCCAGCTCCTCTCTTGCGTTCGTCTCTCGTTGTCAGTCGTCTATTCTTGTCATCGCCATCTTGTCTCTTAGCCTTGTCGTCTCCATAGAATCAATAAGAAAAATCATCCATTCTGACAGTGCGAGTTGATGCGACAGTTGGTACATTGCCCAGCTCCTCTCTTGGATTCGTCTCTCGTTGTCAGTCGTCTTTTCTTGTCATCGCCATCTTGTCTCTTAGCCGTGTCGTCTCCATAGAATCAATATGAACAATCATAAATTCTGACATTACGAGTTGATGCGACAGTTGGTACATTGCCCAGCTCCTCTCTTGGGTTCGTCTCTCGTTGTCAGTCGTCTTTTCTTGTCATCGCCATCTTGTCTCTTAGCCTTATCGTCTCCATAGAATCAATACGAAAAATCATCAATTCTGACATTACGAGGTGATGCGACAGTTGGTACATTGCCCAGCTCCTCTCTTGGATTCGTCTCTCGTTGTCAGTCGTCTTTTCTTGTCATCGCCATCTTGTCTCTTAGCCTTGTCGTCTCTATAGAATCAATATGAAAAATCATCAATTCTGACATTGCGAGTTGATGCGACAGTTGGTACATTGCCCAGCTCCTCTCTTGCGTTCGTTTCTCGTTGTCAGTCGTCTTTTCTTGTCATCGCCATCTTGTCTCTTAGCTTTGTCGTCTCCATAGAATCAATATGAAAAATCATCAATTCTGACATTACGAGTTGATGCGACAGTTGGTACATTGCCCAGCTCCTCTCTTGCGTTCGTCTCTCGTTGTCAGTCGTCTTTCTTGTCATCGCCATCTTGTCTCTTAGCCTTGTCGTCTCTATAGAATCAATATGAAAAATCATCAATTCTGACATTGCGAGTTGATGCGACAGTTGGTACATTGCCCAGCTCCTCTCTTGCGTTCGTTTCTCGTTGTCAGTCGTCTTTTCTTGTCATCGCCATCTTGTCTCTTAGCTTTGTCGTCTCCATAGAATCAATATGAACAATCATCAATTCTGACATTACGAGTTGATGCGACAGTTGGTACATTGCCCAGCTCCTCTCTTGGATTCGTCTCTCGTTGTCAGTCGTCGTTTCTTGTCATCGCCATCTTGTCTCTTAGCCTTATCGTCTCCATAAAATCAATATGAACAATCATCAATTCTGACATTGCGAGTTGATGCGACAGTTGGTACATTGCCCAGCTCCTCTCTTGGATTCGTCTCTCGTTGTCAGTCGTCTTTTCTTGTCATCGCCATCTTGTCTCTTAGCCTTATCGTCTCCATAAAATCAATATGAACAATCATCAATTCTGACATTGCGAGTTGATGCGACAGTTGGTACATTGCCCAGCTCTCTCTTGGATTCGTCTCTCGTTGGCAGTCGTCTTTTCTTGTCATCGCCATCTTGTCTCTTAGCCTTATCGTCTCCATAAAATCAATATGAACAATCATCAATTCTGACATTGCGAGTTGATGCGACAGTTGGTACATTGCCCAGCTCCTCTCTTGGATTCGTCTCTCGTTGGCAGTCGTCTTTTCTTGTCATCGCCATCTTGTCTCTTAGCCTTATCGTCTCCATAAAATCAATATGAACAATCATCAATTCTGACATTGCGAGTTGATGCGACAGTTGGTACATTGCCCAGCTCCTCTCTTGGATTCGTCTCTCGTTGTCAGTCGTCTTTTCTTGTCATCGCCATCTTGTCTCTTAGCCTTATCGTCTCCATAAAATCAATATGAACAATCATCAATTCTGACATTGCGAGTTGATGGGACAGTTGGTACATTGCCCAGCTCCTCTCTTGGATTCGTCTCTCGTTGGCAGTCGTCTTTTCTTGTCATCGCCATCTTGTCTCTTAGCCTTATCGTCTCCATAAAATCAATATGAACAATCATCAATTCTGACATTGCGAGTTGATGCGACAGTTGGTACATTGCCCAGCTCCTCTCTTGGATTCGTCTCTCGTTGGCAGTCGTCTTTTCTTGTCATCGCCATCTTGTCTCTTAGCCTTATCGTCTCCATAAAATCAATATGAACAATCATCAATTCTGACATTGCGAGTTGATGCGACAGTTGGTACATTGCCCAGCTCCTCTCTTGGATTCGTCTCTCGTTGGCAGTCGTCTTTTCTTGTCATCGCCATCTTGTCTCTTAGCCTTATCGTCTCCATAAAATCAATATGAACAATCATCAATTCTGACATTGCGAGTTGATGCGACAGTTGGTACATTGCCCAGCTCCTCTCTTGGATTCGTCTCTCGTTGGCAGTCGTCTTTTCTTGTCATCGCCATCTTGTCTCTTAGCCTTATCGTCTCCATAAAATCAATATGAACAATCATCAATTCTGACATTGCGAGTTGATGCGACAGTTGGTACATTGCCCAGCTCCTCTCTTGGATTCGTCTCTCGTTGTCAGTCGTCTTTTCTTGTCATCGCCATCTTGTCTCTTAGCCTTATCGTCTCCATAAAATCAATATGAACAATCATCAATTCTGACATTGCGAGTTGATGCGACAGTTGGTACATTGCCCAGCTCCTCTCTTGGATTCGTCTCTCGTTGGCAGTCGTCTTTTCTTGTCATCGCCATCTTGTCTCTTAGCCTTATCGTCTCCATAAAATCAATATGAACAATCATCAATTCTGACATTGCGAGTTGATGCGACAGTTGGTACATTGCCCAGCTCCTCTCTTGGATTCGTCTCTCGTTGGCAGTCGTCTTTTCTTGTCATCGCCATCTTGTCTCTTAGCCTTATCGTCTCCATAAAATCAATATGAACAATCATCAATTCTGACATTGCGAGTTGATGCGACAGTTGGTACATTGCCCAGCTCCTCTCTTGGATTCGTCTCTCGTTGGCAGTCGTCTTTTCTTGTCATCGCCATCTTGTCTCTTAGCCTTATCGTCTCCATAAAATCAATATGAACAATCATCAATTCTGACATTGTGAGTTGATGCGACAGTTGGTACATTGCCCAGCTCCTCTCTTGGATTCGTCTCTCGTTGTCAGTCGTCTATTCTTGTCATCGCCATCTTGTCTCTTAGCCTTGTCGTCTCCATAGAATCAATAAGAAAAATCATCAATTCTGACAGTGCGAGTTGATGCGACATTTGGTACATTGCCCAGCTCCTCTCTTGCGTTTGTCTCGTTGTCAGTCGTCTTTTCTTATCATCGCCATCTTGTCTCTTAGCCTTGTCGTCTCCATAGAATCAATAAGAAAATCATCAATTCTGACAGTGCGAGTTGATGCGACATTTGGTACATTGCCAGCTCCTCTCTTGCGTTTGTCTCGTTGTCAGTCGTCTTTTCTTATCATCGCCATCTTGTCTCTTAGCCTTGTCGTCTCCATAGAATCAATAAGAAAAATCATCAATTCTGACAGTGCGAGTTGATGCGACATTTGGTACATTGCCCAGCTCCTCTCTTGCGTTTGTCTCGTTGTCAGTCGTCTTTTCTTATCATCGCCATCTTGTCTCTTAGCCTTGTCGTCTCCATAGAATCAATAAGAAAAATCATCAATTCTGACAGTGCGAGTTGATGCGACATTTGGTACATTGCCCAGCTCCTCTCTTGCGTTTGTCTCGTTGTCAGTCGTCTTTTCTTGTCATCGCCATCTTGTCTCTTAACCTTGTCGTCTCCATAGAATCAATACGAAAATCATCAATTCTGATAATCCGAGTTGATGCGACACTCGTTAATACACGTATGTAACTCATTGTCTGTCATCGTTTCTCCTCGTCGCCATCTTGTCTACTAACTTTACAAGAATGCGACATTTGTTACATCACCTCTTCTACAATCACCCGGCTCTGAGATGTCCAGCCGTCGACAGACAAGCCCTGTCGCACACATCACATATATGGTCAGGCTTACTCAAAGCATGCTACAGGATAGAGTGCTCGGACCGACTAACCTCAAACCCCTTACAGCCACCATGAACAAGTGTACCTGTATTACAATAAATTTCTGAATTTTGCATCAACTAACCATTGTGACCATATTCACCGGTAAATCACCTTTTCCATAATATATATATATATATATATATATATATATATATATATATATATGTGTGTGTGTGTGTGTGTGTGTGTGTGTGTGTGTGTTGCAGCATGGTTGGCGGTTCCGGCGAGGATCGAACTCGCGGCCTTCTGTGAGTAAAGCAGAATTGCAGCACAGTTTTTTGTGTACTGGATCATTTGCATGCGATGTTTGTATGCTGGGTCATTTGCATGTGATGTTTTATACTGGGTCATTTACGATGTACTATATTAGTATATCTAGTACATGAAAGAAGACCTTGATATCACCCCCCTACCAGCCCGTCCTTCGGGACAGGGGTCCAGTGCGCTTCGGCCACTGGACCGGTGAGGTGTTAAATTAATAGCGTCGATCCCAGAGGGCCATCCCTCCAGGCAATACCTGCCCCTTTGGGGGCAGGGCTGGGTTTATTGCCCAGCGCCTGAGGCGCCCCCCTTGAGGGGGAATGCCGAAGGGATCGACGCAATTTTTGTTCTTTCCCACCCATGAGCTTCGGTTTGTGGGTGGGCCCACATTTAAACGAGGCCTTGTGCCCAGCCCATACAAGTGGGGTATGAGGCAAATACCTCATTACACTACCAGCTCTGGAGGAAGTAAAAGTTGGTAAGTCTCATTGTAATTGAAATCTCTTTTGTTAACTGGTTTATTTATGCATTTGTTATATCCTTTGTTTAGTTATATTTTAGTTTACAGTAAACCACGTCGACTGTATCAAAGACTCAAGGGTACAGAAGACCAATAAATACCTGTGAAAATCAAAAACTACTTTGTTCTTCCTAATACTGGTACAATATATATATATATATATATATATATATTATAATGGATATTGTGTGTTTTTCTGTCTGTAACCGAAACTATATTACTACTAAAGTCACAATTCCCTTAGTTATTTGCATCACCTTCTACATGATTTTATTTTTTATTTAAACATCAATTATTAATAAAATTGTTTCACATTATTAATACTGTTAGCCACATATACATACTAATAACATGCAATTGTATTTATATATACAGCAAAATAGCGGTGTACAGTGTCAACGGGAAGGCTAATTTGCATATTGATAATAAATATTTGATTTTAAT
The DNA here is from genome assembly GCA_023376005.1 of Doryteuthis pealeii. Lineage (NCBI taxonomy): Eukaryota > Metazoa > Mollusca > Cephalopoda > Myopsida > Loliginidae > Doryteuthis > Doryteuthis pealeii. Next base: position 26,313,002 of record CM042169.1, read on the forward strand.
AAATATGTCCTTGGTATTATTGATTTCTAATTGTTTGTTTTTTTTCTCAATGAATACGAGCAAAAATCTCTTCAATAAATCTTAAAAGAAATCTTTTAACAAGAAGGAAATAACTGTAATTTTATTCTTACTTCCTATCTTAACTAAATAGTTAAATTAGGAAAAATTAGTCATGAGAGACGGGAGTGATGGAAGACTAAGTTTCAAATCTTTTATCTGCATTCTTATTAAGTTTCATTAGCCCTTCCAATTTAAATATATTTTATTACATTAAAACTTAAATACTTGCACCCGGAGGGTGCATATATTTGCTAGTATATATATATATATATTAAATGTTGTGTATTTTGGCAGTAAGTTATTTTTCAGTCATGTGTTATTTAATAACACGTAGTACTTCTTCATTATTTTGATCTGTATCTTTTCCAGTCGTCTGGCGATCTATCTGGTGTTTGGATCCAGTTAAAATAGGATATTTCTCATACTCTCCCGCCACCTCACATACCATCTCTCCGACACTAGCGCCATAAAACAACACTAAATCACAAGACACCCAGATAAATCAACCTCCCCCGACATTAAGAAAATTCTCACCAAAATTATCTACAAAAATAACAATAAGAAACGCCTACACATTCTTGAAGCAATATCCATAAAAATAAAAAACCTAACATCAATAAAATAGCATTCAATGTCGGACTAACATATTAGCTATCTTTAATAACTAACACACTTAACTTGCAATCCTCAAAAAATAATAGACTCTTCAAATTCAAAAACAACATAGATAGAAAACCTAAAAAACGAACGAAAACCAAATCATATACTGCATGATGACGACTGAAGAAGCAGTCGAAAGCGCTCGGGCTGACAGTATGGGAAATATCCTATTTCAACTGAATCCTAACACCAGAAAGATCGCCAGACGACTGGAAAAGACACATATCCAAATAATGAAGAAGAAGTACTCAGTGTTATTCAATATATATATATATATATATATATATATATATATAGAGAGAGAGAGAGAGAGAGAGAGAGAGAGGGAGGAGAGAGAGAGAGAGGTTCACGTAGGTGTTACAGTTATTGTCGTAACTAATAAACTCGTTGGCCCAAGTTCAAATCCGAGACGTAGTTGTTTGCATTTCCCATTTCCTTTCCTTAAAATCCTCGGCTACTCCTGTAGACTCTCTAAAAAAATGCACAAAAAGATGACTCTCCGATTCCAACCGTAATTGATGTCTCAGACAATTTCTCTGATACTCCTGTTCTTTCTGTAACAAACACATCAAGGAGTTATACAATGTCTTCAGTTCCCACAATAATAGAGGGTCAAATCAATCACTCAGTTACTCCTAGCCATTCCCTCAAATATACTCCTAGGTGTAAAACAGTTTCAACCATTCAAACACCTCAATACCCTGAAGAGAAGAAATGTGATCCTCATAGTTATTCCCTAAAATATACTCCTAGGAGTAAAACTATGTAAACCATTCAAACAGACCAAGACAATCAAGAGAAGAGATCGGGGACTCCTGTCTATTCAGCAAAAAAGGTATGAATATTCTCCCTTCAGCTATGGGTAAACAGCAAGAACAGACTGGGCTATTGGTATAGTAACCAGTTAAGGAAAACTATTAACTCACACCTGTTGTACACGTTGAGAGGATTGGCGTCCACCAGACTATTCCTGCCCAAGTCAGGCTATGTCGCCACACCCTATGCATATTAGCGCAAATATCCATGTTCAGGATTTGAACTCGGGTAGCTGAGTCCACTTCTAATATACTAACCGTTACGCATCGACCGCCACCTGTGTATACGATGGTGAGTCAAAAAGTAATGCCATTTTCTTTATTTCATGTGAAATTTTTTTAATACAAAACTAAGGCCTACTTTGAGACCCTAATGAGGCTCAGCGCAAGAATCTGACGAGTAAGACCCAACTTGCCAATCCTCTTTCTGAAGGACAATGCTCGACCACACACAAGCATAAAGGCAAGGGAGAAAATCTCCTCATTCGAGTGGACAACTTTACCACATCCTCCAGACTCACTAGATTTAGCGCTGCCTTCAGGCTATCATTTCTTCGGCCCTATGGAAGTGGGTTTGAGAGGCAAACATTATTCCAGTGACGAGGAAGTGAAATCTGTAGTGAAGAAGTGGCTCAAAGAACAGTCAACACAATTTTTACAGGGCAGTGATAAATGCTCTCATTCGAAGGTGGAACATTGATATTGAGAGAAACTGGGACTATGCGGAGAAGTAGGGATGTGGTCCACAGAGAACCAGCTTCATTTTGATGTATGATACATGTTCCAGAGTTGGTAATTATATCTGCCCTAAACAAAATGGCATTACTTTTTGACTAACCTATGTGGCGAAATAGGGATGTGATCCACAGAGAACCAGCTTCATTATGATGTTCCTGTGTTGGTAATTATACCTGTCCTAAACAATATGGCATTACTTTTTGACTCCCCTATGTGGAGGAATAGGAGTGTGATCCACAGAGGACCAGCTTCATTTTGATGTATGATACATGTTCCTGTGTTGGTAATTATACCTGTCCTAAAAATATGGCATTACTTTTTGACTCACCTATGTGGAGAAGTAGGGATGTGATCCACAGAGGACCAACTTCATTTTGATGTACGATACATGTTCCTGTATTGGTAATTATACCTGTCCTAAACAAAATGGTATTACTTTTTTACTAACCTATGTGGCGAAATAGGGATGTGATCCACAGAGAACCAGCTTCATTATGATTTTCCAGTGTTGGTAATTATACCTGTCCTAAACAAATGGTATTACTTTTTGACTCCCCTATGTGGAGGAATAGGAGTGTGATCCACAGAGGACCAGCTTCATTTTGATGTATGATACATGTTCCTGTGTTGGTAATTATATCTCCCCGAAACAAAATGGCATTACTTTTTGAATAACCTACGTAGAGAAGTGGGGATGTGATTCACAGAGGACCAGTTTAATTTTGATGTATTATACATGTTCCTGTATTGGTAAGTATACCTGTCCTAAACAAAATGGCATTACTTTTTTTACTCACCCTCGTATATTTGTACAGTTTCATACAGAGGCATTTTCACGCCTAAAAAAGAACAACTCGTGCATATATTTGCTTTTTTCATAACACTTCGCCCGTAAGAGACAGACAGAGATAGAAAGTGTAGATAACTTGTTAGACTACGATATTCTAATATTCAATTATGCATGCTTCCTGACTTCATCATAAACAAACATGAAATAATCAATATGAAACGCTGAAGCAATATCAGAAAGAAGAAAAAAATATATCAACGTTCACAATAGGTCTAAGCGACTTTTGATTTGTGAACAAAAATGCTTTTTTTTATATATATAAAAAATGATTTTTTATTAATACTTTTTCCAAACTTTTTTTTAATGCGTATTTCTTTCTTTTATCATAACATTTTAAAACCAAATACACGCCACCCATAAATTATGGCTGGAGATTATTTGGCTTTAAAAGTTTTTTTTGATAAAAGAAAAGAGTTTCACTTACTTATCAAGTAACTTCCCTCTTTTCTTTTATCAGAACTTTTAAAGACAAATAACACTGGTTTACAAAAAAAATATCTTTTTGTCTGAGGCAAGAATGTGAATATGTGTTGTTTTTTTTACTAATTTGGGTGTGCTGAATTCAAATTTATAAACAGTTTTGCTCTATCACCTCTAGTTCTCTGTCTTTTAAATAGTCTCATTTTAGTATATACAGAGGATATACGTGCTTATTTAAACAGTTGCAGCAGCTTATTACAGATAAAACAGGATAGATAAAGAACATTGACGGAATAAATATACTTGGATGACACAATGTACACAATTCAGAAAGAATTGGCCTTGTTGAGGCATCCTCGATGTTTTGACGAGCTTGAAGCCATTGGAGAATATGAAAAAAACAAAACAAAGTATAATTAAATCATATGTAATGTGCGTCGTTGGAAATTTTACAAATATATACCCAAAAGATTGTGTAACACAAATGTCGAGGGATACCTTCCTCCTGCGCTGCGACGGTCGACAGCCTCCTGCGCTGACTGCCAGTGCACTACTGGCTGTTGATTGAGACGTGTTGGCTACGCTTAACTGCCAAAATCCGTCTTGATATATAGCTATATATACATAATGTAATGCTATCACTTACATTTATTGCATAATAAATAAAAAAGAAGACATAAGTCACACAATATTAGAAATTAACCTGAATGCATATACGCCTTTATGTACAGTATGTATACAAAATGTACAGTGTGCATATCTAAAAAAAAACTAGAGGTTATGAGTAAAAACGGATTTCAAATCTGAATTCGGCACCCCCAAATGAGGTTAAAACAGCTATTTTTGTGCTTGCCTCAATTTCTTTGTAAACCAGTGTAATCTCTACCTAAAAAAGTTACGTTATGTAGAAATAACGAAATAGCTTATTTATATTTCCAAATGCTCATTTTTCATAGAAGATACAAGAAATTACAGTCACGCTGAAAGCACCGATCTCGATAGATCACCGAAGTTAAGTAAGCGATAAGCCTGTTCAGTTCTTAATTGGGTGACCACTTAAGCAAGAGCAGGTACTGTAAGCTACTGAGAGTCCCGTTTGTGAGTATGACTCGTTTTGCAATTAAAAAACCGAACAGTCAAATAACTTGATTCATTCTTATAACAATAACCGTTACAAAAAGCGCGCATATAGCTCCATATTTTACTCGGATAATAGGTATGCTCATTACATTTGTGTGTTGGTGCTTTTTCAGTACTAAGTTACACATGGAGAATATCAGAATAAAATTGTCAAATATGACTCATGTATAGGTCGTTAGTTAGTCAACGTAGGCCACACAAAAGAAAGTGAATTTGTAAGAGGCACTTGATTCGGCATTAAATGACCTGAAAAAGGATTGATATGTCGTAAAACAAAACAACCAAATTTTCTTTCGGAGCGACCTTGGAGTAATTGTGGTGAAGGGGTACTCCACGCGTTAAGCCTGTTCAATACTTAGATGGTTGACCATTTAAGCAACAGCAGGTACAGTAAATAAACCGAACATCAACATGACTTGATTCGGCATTAAATGACCCGAGAAGAATTGATATGCCGTAAAACAAAACAGCCAAATTTTCTTTCGGAGCGACCTTGGAGTAATTGTGGTGAAGGGGTACACCACGTGCTAAGCCTGTTCAATATTTAGATGGGTGACCATTTAAGCAACAGCAGGTACATTAATAAACCGAACATCAAAATGACTTTATTCGGCATTAAATGACCTGAAAAGGATTGATATGCCGTAAAACAAAATAGCCAAATTTTCTTTCGGAGCGGCCTGAGAGTAATGGTGATGAAAGGTTACTCCACGAGATAAGCCTGTTCAATACTTAGATGGGTGACCATTTAAGCAACAGCAGGTACAGTAAGTAAACAGACTTCAAAATGACTTGATTCGGCAATCATCATCATCATCATCATCATCATCATCTCGCGCTATTAGCACGGATAACCATGACAATCTCTCTCCAACAATAGCAGGTACAGTAAGTAAACAGAGTATCAAAATGACTTAATTCGGCATTAAATGACCTGTAAAGGGTTAATATGCCACAAAACAAAACAGCTAATTTTTCTTTCTGAGATGAAGGGGTACTCCACGTGATAAGCTTGTTCAATAATTAGATGGGTGGCAATTTAAGCAACAGCAGGTACAGTAAGTAAACCGAGTATCAAAATGACATCATTCGGCATTAAATAACCCGAAAAAATAAATTTATCCCAGAGAATAAGAAGCCTATGAGAGACTTTTGGTTTGTCGGTCAGTCTATTTAAAAATTATTGAATGAAAGACGAGCGTTCTTAAAATAAGAGCGTTCTTAAATAAGACTTTAATAGACTGACCGTCAAAGCAAAAGACTCTCACAGTCTTCTCTGTGATAAATTCATTTTTCCTCAAATTAACAAAAGCTCTGATGAAGATCTATTGAAACAGATCGAAACACTGCAGCGCTGGTGAAATATATATCACTCGTTTTATGAACTTGTTTTTCTTTTCAATTTTTCATTATATTACATAACCTCTAGGTATAAAATAAGCTTAGACAGGTTTTACGCTTTTGCAGATGTACAAAATTTACTTTGAAATCCCAAATCTCCATATCCAGTTAACAATCTCAATCAATAAACGCGATTCCCTAACCTCTAGGTATAAGATAAGCCTAGACAGATTTCACACTTTTGGAAATCTACAATATTTACTTGAAATCCCAAATCTCCATATCCAGTTAATAATCTTAATCAATAAACGCGATTCCCTAACCTCTAGCTATAAAATAAGCCTAGACTTTTGTAAATCTACAATATCTATTTGAAATCCCAAATCTTCATATCCAGTTAACAATCTCAATCAATAAACACGATTCCCTAACCTCTATGTATAAAATAAGCCTAGACAGGTTTTACACTTTTGCAAATCTACAATATTTACTTTGAAATCCCAAATTTCCAACTCAAAAATACGCCAAATCAAATTTACAAACGAACACAATAAACACACATACTCCTTTATAGTTGTAAAATCTTATTTCGTTTTCTCACCACAATCAAACAAAAAGCATCTTAAATTCCAACACTAACTAAATTCTCATTATTCGTGACGTTATGCTAATAGCTTTTACTATGTGTATTTCCATGTTTTTGCCTAATATATATGTAGTTATCTTAACGTATTCGCACCAGATCGTGCATTTATTTCTGTACATTTTATAGTATACGTAGCGTGTGCCAGTGGATCTGCTTGTATTTGATCCTTGAATACGTGTGTGTCTAACACCTAAACGAAAGTGAAAATGAAAGTGAAAGTGAAACGAAACTTTCTTGTAATTTCACAAAATAGGCGAAATGACGAAAGCAGAGAGCCGGTCGCCATCCGTTACCTGCCAGAAGGCATCTCTTTCTGCAGCAGTGGGAAAGGTGGCGGGAACGTCGGCCATTGTAATTGTTCTTGTCAGAGACAATAAGCGAATTTTACTTCACGCTCCTTTCTGCGCATGACATCGTAACCAATGCCTCGTTGAATAGCTTGGTCTTGCAGAAACGTTTCTCTCTTGAAGCGCTTCCTTCAGCGTCCCTCACTCGACTCGGACACTTTATTTGAAAGCATCTCAGCTTGTTTACATCAACCGCAGCGTCTTGTAAAAGGTCTGTCTTTTTGAAATCTCCAACAGGCGCAGTCAAAATCCTCCTAATCTTCTAAGTATTTTCCTGACCTTCAACCAGGCCTGATTGACACAAGGACCTTTTTCACGAGGTGGAGCCCCGCGAAAAACCGAAGCTTACGCAGAATTTTTTTAAAAATATAATAAAGCCACTAAATCCTTTTGTCATCAAGGAGTATAATCTAAAAAGTCTCAAATATAATTACAAATCGTTCTATAATCACACGAGTTAAAAAAACATACAATTTCGGCATAAAATTACCAATAGAAGTTGATATGAGAAGTTAAAATCTCACAATCACTCTCCCATCTCCATCTTTACTCATATAGAGAAACTAACAAATATAACAAGGACATATATAACAAAGAGGTAAGCAAGATAAACATAGAGAGTGTGAAAGTGATAGGCAGAATGTGAGTAAGAAACAGGTCGGTTTTTGAATTAATTGCAAGATATACATAGAGAGCGGGAAAGTGATAGGCGGAATGTGAGTAAGAAACAGGTCGCTTTTTGACTTAATTGCAAATTATAACAAATTAGAACCAATGAAAATAGATTTTTTTCGATTATAAATCAATCCTAAAAGCAAGGAATATTTTAGTATGAATTGTGTGTCATTATTTTTATTAAAGCCTTTAGGAGACAAAGATTGATTCGCTCATCTTTAGTATAATGATAGATATCCATTACAACCAAGAACTAGAAAGAAAATCTTTAAAAAAATAACAAAGCCACTAAATCCTTTTGTCATCAAGTAGTAGAATCTAAAAAGTCTCAAATATGATTACAAATCGTTCTATAATCACACAAGTTAAAAAAAACATACAATTTCGGCATAAAATTACCAATAGAAGTTGATATGAGAAGTTATATTGTCTCTCTTACTATCACTCTCCCATCTCCTTCTTTACTCATTTAGAGAAACTAACATATATAACAAGGAGGTAAGCAAGATATACATAGAGAGTGGGAAAGTGATAGGCGGAATGTGAGTAAGAAACAGGTCGGTTTTTGACTTAATTGCAAATTACAACTAATTAGAACCAATGAAAATTGAATTTTTTCGATTATAAATCAATCCTAAAAGCAAGGAATATTTTGTATATATTTTGTGCAATTTAAATATTTTTTTAAATCCTTTAGGAGACAAAGATTGATTCGCTCATCTTTAGTATAATGATAGATACCCATTACAACCAAGAACTAGAAAGAAAATCTTTAAAAAATAACAAAGTTACTAAATCCTTTTGTCATCAAGTAGTAGAATCTAAAAAGTCTCAAAGATAATTACAAATCTTTCTATAATCACACGAGTTAAAAAAAAAAATACAATTTTGGTATAAAATTACCAATAGAAGTTGATATGAGTAGTTAAATTCTCACTCTCCCATCTCCATCTTTACTCAAACAGAGAAACTAACAAATATAACAAGGAGGTAAGCAAGATATACAAAGAGAGTGGGAAAGTGATAGGCGGAATGTGAGTAAGAAACAGGTCGGTTTTTTACCTAATTGCAAATTACAACTAATTAGAACCAATGAAAATTGAATTCTTTCGATTATATATCAATCCTAAAAGCAAGGAATATTCTAGTATGTATTTTGTGTCATTAAATTTTTAAAAAGCCTTTAGGACACAAAGATTGATTCGCTCAGCTTTAGTATAATGATAGATACCCATTACAACCAAGAATTAGAAAGAAAATATTTTTAAAATAACAAAGCCATTAAATCCTCTTGTCATCAAGTAAGTAAGTAAAGTCGACAGGGCGGACTAAAGTCGGTATCAGCCATTCAGCGAGGGAGTCTATCCCCTTTTCAATAGCGCTAAACCAAGGAGATTGTTTTTAGCATCTGAGGTGGGGCGCCACACCTACCATCAGCTCCTTACTTTACCGCACAGATCCCTGTGCTACTCATACGCTGAGTTGGCGGGGACCGGTATCGAACTAGGAACCTTGTGGTTTCTAGCCGAACGCTCTACCGACTGAGCTGAGAATCTAAAAAGTCTCAAATATAATTACAAATCGTTCTATAATCACACAAGTTAAAAAAAAACATACAATTTCGGCATAAAATTACCAATAGAAGTTGATATGAGAAGTTAGAATTGTCTCTCTTACTATCACTCTCCCATCTCCTTCTTTACTCATTTAGAGAAACTAACATATAACAAGGAGGTAAGGCAAGATATACAAAGAGAGTGGGAAAGTGATAGGCGGAATGTGAGTAAGAAACAGGTCGGATTTTTGACTTAATTGCAAATTACAACTAGTTAGAACCAACGAAAATGGAATTATAAATCAATCCTAAAAGCAAGGAATATTTTAGTATGAATTTTGTGTCATTAAATTTAAAAGACAAAAAGACTTTAGGAGACAAAGATTGAGAATCTAAAAGTCTCAAACAAAAATTAACAATCGTTCTATAATCACACAAGTAATAATACATACAATTTCGGTTAAATCAAATTTAAGGGACCTAAATCTCACCATCGTATGTCCTCTTGCCGAAAGAAAAAAAATACAAAAAATCAGGGAATTAACCGTATTTAATAAAATGTTCAATGTTGATATTTTAATGAATAAAAGATATAATGCACCAGTTATTTTATTCAAAAATTTTTACATTTTTTTTTTCAGATCAGTTAACTTTGATCAACGTATCTTTGAGGCGTAACACAGATTGTTCCTTAATCTTCCGATCGTTATCATCTTGCTACACCCTCTGGTTAAAAATGAGACTGTTCAAATCGTCAAAGATTACATGTCACGTCCTAGCCATGGTGAATGGGTTGCGTATGAAAGCACGTCCCATCCTGATGTAATGGTTAGCAAGCTAGTCTTGCAGATTCATTACTACTGAATAGCAAGTTTAATCCTCGCCGGATGCCCAATACTTACAAACTTGTGTCACATCCTAATCGTGGCGAATGGGTTGGGTATACTTTTATACTTATTTATCTCAGTCAATAGAGCAGCGTCTAGGAATCAAAAGGATCTGGGTTCGATGCCGGTCCTCGCCAACTCAGCGCATGAGTAGCAAATCTTCGATTATATGATCTGTGCGGTAAAATGGGGAACTGATGGTAGGTGTGACGGTCCACCTCAGCAAAAATTCCTGGTCTAACGCTAAAGAAAAGGGTACAGACTCCCTCACTGTACGGCTGATACCGACAGTAGGTCACTCCAACAACGTTTCTTACTTATACTATTAGATATAAGTAAGTAAAGAAAAGTCGTCGGGATGGCTTAAAGTCGGTATCAGCCAATCAGCAAGGGAGTCTATCCCCCTTTCCTAGCGCTAGACCAAGAAGATGGCTTTTGCGTCTGAGGTGGAGCGCCACATCTACCATCAGTTCCTTACTTTACCGCATAGATCCCTGTGCTACTCATACGCTAAGTTGGCGATGGTCGGTTTCGAACTAAGAACATTGTGGTTTCAAGCCGAACGCTCTAGAACATAATAAATATATAATATCATCTTGCAACACACTCTGGTTAAAAAGAGACTGTTCAAATCGTCCAAGATGAACTGCAAAAATGTAAATCCTGATTATCTGGTATCACTTAATATAAACATGCCCTCTTCTGTTTATTGTTAGGAATAAATGCTCTCTTCCTTATATTAGCGTGAAAGAGAACAAATATCTGCGATTAAGAAGCTTAATTCTTTTTTTTTCTCTTTTTTTCTTTTTTTTAATTAAAAGAACACATCGTGGGAAGATATCCCTCCGGATAAACAAGATAGATATTGTCTTCGAGTTGCTGTTTTGGAGGGAAAATTAATACGAAGTGTTTCTGGACGTGTCGGTAATATAGAAACAAATCCAGAAATAAATCTATCGACAACTAATTCAGCAGAAAAAAATGGCGGATAATAGTGAACTGAAAAGATTATATACCTACATACATATATATCTATCTTATTATAATAGAGATTGTGGGTTTGTCTGTCTGTAACCGAAACTATATTACTGTACAAGTCACAATTCCTTTAGTTATTTACATCATATTCTCCACGATTTTATTTTTATTTAAATCTCAATTATTAATAAAATTGTTTTACATTACTTACACTGTTGACCATATATACATACTAATAACATGCAATTGTATTTATATATACAACAAAATAGAGGTTTACAGTATGAATGGGAAGGCTAATTTGCATATTGATCTTTAAAAATTGATTTTAATAAATATATGCTTAATATTATTGATTTCTAATTGTTTGGTTTTATCTTATTGAATATGAGCAAAAATCTCTTCAATAAATCTTAAAAGAAATCCCTCAACAAGAAGAAATAACTGTAATATTATTCTTTACTTCCTATTTTAACTAAACAGTTTAATTAGGAAAATTTACCAGTGAAAGACGGGAGTAACGGAAAATGATAGAAGAGTTAGTTTCAAAGTTGTTCTATTTTTCAATCATACCCCCTCTGTTCAAAATCTTTTTATCTACATTCTTATTCAGTTTCATAAGCCTTTCTAATTTAATATGATATTTTATTATAAAATCTAACTAAAATACTTGCACCCGGAGGGTGCATATATTTGCTAGTATATATATAATATATATATATATATATATATATATATATATATCATGCTTCTTGTGTCAACAGGAAAAGTTAGAAATAATTAGATTCCCAAATAAAAATGACTTAATTAATAAAAATGATGAGTTCCTAGGAAAATGTATGCATAGATTACGCGATGCATTAGAATACCAATAAGATAAAATTAACCAATAAGGGGTATAATACAGTAAAATTATGATAAAGCAGTAACAAAGAAAAACTACTAGAAGAAATAAAGAAAAAAAAAACTTAGCCAAACTCCAGACTAACTGACCCCATAAAGGTCAATAGAGTAAGTTGAAGATAGTGGTAAGGGTAATAAAAGTATAATGTTACAGCGCACTACTACCCACGTAGGTCAAGCTAGTAGGAGCTTAACCTCAACTACAAACTAGCAGCCTACTAAGTTTAAACACAGGAAGAATTAAAGAGATATCAGTCTAGCTATATAAAGTAACCGAAAAAATTCCACTCAATCCTCCTGATGAAGGTGTTAGAGTAACACCGAAACCGCGGTCGGGAAATAACTTCTTCTTCGACTATTAATGCTCTATATTCACAATATATTGAGCCCTATTGGATTAACTACTTACGCTATGTTTACATAGTAGTACCCATAAATTTATATATATATATATATATATATATATATATATATGCTATTTTGTGTATGTGAACATTTACTAACCAATTTGTTCACAGTATAAATTTGCTTAGAAAGAAAGACACCAACCGAGAAATAAACAAAGAAAGAAAAAACTGTCAGTCGGAGTTCGACCCTAGCCAAGGGTAGTTGTTGTGTCTAGCGACACAGAATAGGTGTGAAACACCGAAACACATATCTGTGAATGGCTTATTAATATATGCTCCCATGAATTTGGTATGAGCTCTCTTAGAGGTAATTTAAATTAACTTTCACTACTAAGCATATAAGCAATGATCGTTTGCCCGCAAACTAGATCTCTCTGTGATCGTAAAATATATAAACAAACCTATGTATTTAATAGTTTAAACACCTGCCCCCACTACAGCAGCTGTCAGTGGCCGAGGGGATAAGATAGCAGGCTGGCAAAGAGTCAGTTGGAGTTCGACCCTAGCCAAGGATAGTTGTTGTATCTAGCCACTGAAGAGGCGTGAAACGTCGAACACGTGTCTGTGGATGAATTATATATATACACTGTTTTTCACCATTCTGAAAATGTCCTTCATTGAAGCTAGAACTGGGCTTTTGGTCATGATGATGGTCTAAATGGCTGAAACGTTGCATCGTCGACAATAAACATCCAGTTTCAATAACATCCCGTGTTTGTCTACTTTCTCCACACACACACACACACACATACATATATACATATATATATATATATTAGCACCCAGCCCAACACCGTGGTAAACTGATTTTAGGAACACCAGCAAGTGAGAGAGAAAGTGAAAAGATAGGAGTAAGAAAGTAAATGCGAGGAAAATAATTTAGACAAGATTTTTTATTTTTTACTTCTTGTATCAGAATCATTTGCAATGCATATCTATTATATAAAAAAATCAATTGCAATACATTTTTATAGTAAAAATAATTTGCAATGCATTTTCTTAGTAAAAATTATTTGCTATACATTTTTATAGTAAAAATAATTTGCAATGCATTTTCATAGTAAACATTTTATACAGTGTATTATTATAGTAAAACTCATGTGCAGTGATTTTTATAGTAAAAATCATTTCCAATTCATTTTAATAGTAAAAATCATTTCCAATGCATTTTTACAGTAAACATTATTTGCAATTCATTTTTATAGTAAAAATCATTTTCAATGTATGTAATAAAAACAAAGCATCATACAGAATTGATTTTCTCGGAAGTCATAATAAGATATTACTAGCAGAAGTACCCGGCCCATAATTTTAGGAACACCAGGAAGTGAGAGAGAAAGAGGGAAGACAGGGGTAAGAGAGTAGAAGTAGGAGGAAAATAATTTAGACAAGATTTTTATGAAATTTTTATGAAATTAAAAGATCACTGATAATTCATATATTAAAATGTTCGTTCATTTTAGGAAATGTTTTTTTTTTGCTTAAATTTAAAATGTAACCCTAAACTCGTGAGAATTTGGAAACAGTTTTATCTTACTAAAACGTGATTTTATACATTGATTCCCCAGACCTCCAAAACTGGAACCTCACCATCAGAGTTTAACGTCCTACCCAAGACATGAAGACCCTCAGCTACCGCCTTCTAGCTCCCATATGATAGAAACGGTTGGGGCTTGTCATAGCGGCAATAGGGCCAAGACAATCATATAAGTGCTAGGGTTTGACGTGACCAGCCTCTCGGACCGCTCGTCTAGCCTACGTAAGGGTAAAAGTGGGGTTTTGCATGCTATGAACTGCTCACCAGGATATAGTGTTTCAGCATCACTGGTCGACACCCACGGGTAATAGGTGGCCTCATTAGGATGGGGTATTACCCCTGTGCAGAGGTGCAGTCGGTGTTATCTATAGTCCCAGCCAACGGAGCTTACCAATATTAACATTAGTATACACATTTTCACAGAAGAAACGGAAGGAATGGGGGTTTGAGATACCTGCAGAGGTGCAGTCGGTATATTCTAAAGCCCCACAGGCAAAAGGATTGATAAATGTAATAATGTCTATGGAGTGGCCAATTGTCAGTATCAGCCTGACTGCAAGAGAGTCTATCCCCTTTTTGTTAGCACTTGTAGAAGAACCATGGTGGTACTACTTAACCCATAGCTGAGGGGGAATTGAACTTTGAATATGCAATCAAGTATTTCACGCATTAAACTTATAGAGAGCAGTTGGAACGGGATATGACATACTGCACGCAATACGAAATGATCTCCGCATAAAAGTTTTATTTAATGTGCACAGCAATCTCAATAACCATACATGCAAAAACCGCTGACTTCATTAACAATCACTTCATCGAACTAAATGATCACATGACGTTTGCAAAGAATTCTCATTGGACAATTATGCGTGTTTAAAGAAGCGGACTTGAACGTCTTTCTAGTACACACACAGGCATTCACTTAAAATCAACAAGTAATTTTTGAGCGACACTATCGTTTCTAGGTAAATTGCGTTTTATTTCACAGGGGGGGGGGCAGTGGTTTCTGTGGTTGGGGAATGAATGTAAATAAATGGAATATTGAGAGGAGAGTGGCGTGGAGTCGAAAGCGGGAAAATACGGAAAGGAAAGGAAAGGAAAGAGAGATGGAAGGAAGGGAAGAAGGAAGGGATGAAAGAAAAGAGGAAAGAGAAAGAAAGAGAAAGAGGAAGAGAAAGAAAGAAAGAAAGAAAAGAAAGAAAATGGGAGAAAATAAATAATAAATAAATGAGAAATAAGAAAGAAAGAAAGAAGAAAAGAAAAGAGTTAGGAAGGAAAAGAAGAAAGAAAGAAGAAAGAAAGAGTTAAAACGAAAGAAAGAGTTAGGAAAGAAAGAAAGAAAGAAAGAAAGAAAGAAAGAAAGAAAGAGTCAGGAAAGAAAGAAAGAAAGAAAAGAGTAAGGAAGAAGAAAGAAAGAAAGAAAGAAAGAGTTTGGGAAAGAAAGAAAGAATAAAGAGTTAGGAAAAAAAGAAGAGTTAGTAAAGAAAGAAAGAAAGAAAGAAAGAAAGAAAGAAAGAGTAAGGAAGGAAAGAAAGAAAGAGTTACAAAATAAATAAAGAGTTAGGAAAGAAAGAAAGAAAGAAAGAAAGAAAGAGTTAGGAAAGAAAGAAAGAAAGAAAGAAAGAGTTAGGAAAGAAAGAAAGAAAGAAAGAAAGAAAGAAAGAGTTAGGAAAGAAAGAAAAAGAAAGAAAGACAGAAAGAGTTAGGAAAGAAAAGTTAAAAAAGGGAAAGAAAGAGTTAGGAAAGAAAGAAAGAGAGTTAGGAAAGAAAGAAAGACAGAAAGAGTTAGGAAAGGAAAGAAAGACAGAAAGAGTTAGGAAAGAAGAGTTAAAAAAAGAAAGAAAGAGTTAGGAAAAAAAGAAAGACAGAAAGAGTTAGGAAAGAAAGAGTTAAAAAAGAAAGAAAGAGTTAGGAAAGAAAAAAGAAAGAGTTAGGAAAGAAAGAAAGACAGAAAGAGTTAGGAAAGAAAGAAAGAAAAAAGAGTTAAGAAAGAAAAAAAGAAAGAAATGGGAAGAAAGAAAGAGTTAGGAAAGAAAGAACGAAAGAACGAAAGACAGAAAGATTTGGGAAAGAAAGAAAGAAAAAAGAGTTAAGAAAGAAAGAAAGAAAAAATGGGAAGAAAGAAAGAGTTAGGAAAGAAAGAAAGAAAGAAAGGGGAAAAGGGGGAAGAAAGAAACAAAGAGTTAGGAAAGAAAGAAAGAAAGAAAAGGAAGAAAAAAGAGGAAGAAAGAAAGAA
Source organism: Doryteuthis pealeii (assembly GCA_023376005.1). Taxonomy (NCBI): domain Eukaryota; kingdom Metazoa; phylum Mollusca; class Cephalopoda; order Myopsida; family Loliginidae; genus Doryteuthis; species Doryteuthis pealeii. The sequence continues at coordinate 26,329,197 of CM042169.1, forward strand.
AGAAAAATAAGAATGAAAGAAAGGGAAGAAAAAAAGGGAAGGAAGAACTGGTTCGAAATGGAATATATTCAGAACATTCTCATTATCCTCCCATTTTATTATTGCGGTCAAATAAGAACATCGCTTTTTGATTTCGTAAATAGAACGGTCTCAGAGTGGTCATTATTATCTTACTGCTGCAGTTGAAAAGACCTCCAGCTTGACCGGAAATTTGTCCTGCATCTCACACACATTTTCCAATTTCTAGCCACTGCATACCGAAGAATATTTTTGTTCAAATGATTAAGTAATGCTCATTGCAAAAGACAGGAATATAGTAAAAGAAGGTTATACAGTCGACCTCAAAAGATCATGTGAGAATCGATTGAGAGACCCACACATATTACATTAAGTTGGCTTCAAATATCTTAGAGGTGGGAAACTGTCAGTCACCAAGCACCGTTGACATCTTGTCCACGCTACCCTTACTTAGATACAAATGTTCTATCGACGATACTGAGCGCTATAAATATAGCACCATATATATATATATATAATATATATATATATATATTATATATATGGTAAAGAATAGAGGGAAAAATTGGACAAAAAGAGCAACTCAAACAAATAGATGTAGGAGATATATTTCGTACTGCCTTGAGCAAGATTTCATCAGTCTTTTATTAGAACGCGGGACCTAATATATCTCCTACATCTACTTGTTTGAGTTGCTCTTTTTGTCCACTTTTTCCCTCTATTCTTTACCACATTCTGTCAGGTTTACTCCAATCCCCCTATCATTATAATATATATATATATATATACATATATATATATATATATAACTTTTCTTATGCATATATATATATAATATATATATATATATATATATATATAACTTATGCTAAATATATATATATATATATATATATATTATATATATATAAACAAATTTTTTTTGTGATGAAACAAAGAAAATACAGTATATTTATATATTCAAAATATATATATATAAGTAAAGAAATAACAAAAGACTTAGAGATTTAGCATTATAGTCTATTTCAGGGAGCTTAGACAAAGTGTCTAATTCTCCCGACTCATCAGATGCGAATGATGAATTCTTTATTACTTTAAAGGCATTTGAATACAGATTAAATTTTTTTTTAATTATAGTCCTGTGATATGAATTCAAAACGAAAACCTTGATGTTGCAAAAAAGTTATGTGGTAGTTTCAAATATGAGCACTTCCGCCACACTTATCTCGGTCTCCGAATCATGTATCTCTTATTGTAACAGTTTTTGAAAAAAGAAAACATTCCAAGTTCGACACTAGACGAATTCTCTTATTCAAATAGGATGAGTATTATTGTATTAACCCGTTGACGGTAAGCCTGCAACGGATTTTTAGAAAAGAATTTATATTTTTGTAATTAATTTTGTAATTTTTTATTTTTCTATTTTTAATTTTTCTTATATAAAAAGTAAAAAAGTATGAATTATACTTTTTTACTTTATATATAAATACACCAAGATATTTCCGCCCTGTCGGCTGGGGCGTTAGAATGCACCGACTGCACCTCTGCATATGGGGTAAGACTCCCCAATGGGGCCACCTGTTGGCCGTGGGTGGCGACCCATGATACTTAAGTATAGAACCCAGGTGGATGAGCAGTTCATGACTTGCAATACTCCACTTTGACCCTATCTTGGGCTAGACGGGCGGTCGGAGAGGCCCCCTCCGATCAATCGGCTGGTCATGTCAAGCCCTAGCACCTATATGATTGCCCCAACCCTATTGCCCTTATGGCAGGCCCCAATCCCTTTTTATCATATGGGTGCTAGAAAGTGGTGGCTGCGGGTCTACATGTACTGGGAATGACGTTAAACTCTATCTGATGGTGAGGTTCCAGTTTTTGAGGTTTGGGGAATGTGGAGCACCCCTTCATCACCATTGCTCCCTGGATCCACTTGAACCGGGTGGTAGTACCTGTTAGGGTCCCATCTATGGGTTAATAGAAAAATGTATTTAAAAAAATTGTATTATCCATTAAGAATTGATTTATTTCAAACTTTATCGGCATTAAATGACCCACTGAGGTTGATATGCCGTAAAACAAAAAACAAACAACAAAGAATTGTAGTATTTCCTTGGCCCACCTGAAATTTGCTTTGGCCCATTTTTGGTCATGTGGCCATAGGTTGGGAACCCCTGCTCTAAAGATAGTTCATTTTGATGCTGGTATGCTTAATACCAGAACCATCTTTAGAACCATGAAATAACGAATCTCCTACCAGGTTTGAGAGATAAGAAGTTTCATTCCACTACACACCCCGCACAAAGAGTTAGAAAGATACAAGGAAACAAATCCATTATCAGCATCAAACATCATACTCAGTAAAGTCCGATGTTCTTAAAATGGCCCAAAACAACGTTACATTTAGATATTCGAAGCAATTTTTTGTTGCACACTAGAAACTTTTATTATATACAAAATACTGTTGGTATATATATATATATATATATATATATATAATATATATATATATATAATTAAAGATTTTGTTTGTTTTTATAGCATTAGAAGTATTAACTTAAACGTAATAATAATTTTTTTTGAAGCGAAGTAATGCAAAATATATGTGAGAAACATATTTATTAAATTCTATGGTGTTCTTATTTACAGCAAAAAAAAAAAAAAAAAAAAGAAATAACATCTGAATTTCAAAAATTCCACAGAGACGCCATAGCACGGGAATTAACGGAATATGACGGAATCAGTCGAGTCCTATATTTACATCAGAAAATCACATTCACCGGATTATAACACCACGGTCGATTTCAACAAACAAGGATATAAACTTTCAAAAACTGGATACTCTGAAGATGGCCGTTTCCGCTGAAAATATTAAGATTTAAACACAAAGAATTTAATAAATATGTTTTCTCAACATATATTTTGCATTACTTCGCTTTCAAAAAAAAAAATTTTATTATATATATATATACCAACCCCTCCGCGCAGGATGTGACACAAGGTCAATTTTTTAAGCGGAGTTCAACAGGTTTGAATTCAAAGTTCCTTCTGCTGGGTCGGTTGCCTAACCAAGGTTAAAGAGCCAGTCTACTCTACTATTTATCCATTGCTAGAGGAGAGTAGGATTCTTACCTTTCCCAAGGTATTATCGCTAAGTGAAATGCAATTACCACATCCAGGATTTGAACTCGGCGCGACGAGTCCATTTCCCATGACTTTAACCATTACACCACGCGCTTATTTTGATATATAAGGCGTTATTGAGTAGAGTTTATGGAGAGAAAACTGAGAATATTTACTATTCTTTTGCAGACAGGTTATATCGCAGATTTTTTTCTTCCTTTTAAACTTATTCCTATTCCGAGCAGGAGATGACTCAAGGTCAATTTCTTAAGCAGTGTTTAACAGGTTTGAATTTAAATGTTTCCTTCACTAGACTGGTTACCAAACCAATGTTAAACAACTCAGATTATCTTACTATTTACCCATACCTAAAGGAAGAAGATTTTCTGAAGAGTATTAGCGCTTTGTGAAATAAAAACAGCCTCACCAGGATTTGAACTCGTCTCATAGTGACAATTTCTACGACGGTAACCACTGCACCACACGCCTCTTTACGATTGAAGTATACGAGGCCAACTGAGTGATTTTATGGAGAGAAAATTGAAGATATTTACTATTCTTTTGCAGACAGGTTATATCGCAGAACTTTTTTTTTTTTTTTTAACTTTATTCCTCTCGAAACAATTCACCTGAAACAAAATTACGAAACATTTGGAATATTTTAGTAAAAAACAAACAATCCACGAATGCAGTTTCTGAACATTTCTCTTGTCGTAAATCTTTTAAAAGTAATAAATTCCATAGGAAGTTTTACCCAGTGATTTGGGTGGAGTACCTCAGTGGTAGAGTATTCGGCTAGGAATCAACAAAGTTCCTGGTTCGATACCAGCCGCCCAACTCAGCGTATGATTTGTACAGGGATCAGTGCGATAAAGTGAGGAGCTGATGGTAGGTTCGGCGCTCCACTTCCTATGCTAAAATAATATCCTTGGTCTAGCGCTAGTGAAATGGGGATAGACTCCTTCGCTGTCTGGCTAATACCAACTTTAGGCCACCCGGCGATTTTACTTACTTACCTCAGTCCGTAGAGTGTTTGGCTAGGAATCACAAGGTTCCTGGTTCGATACCAGCCCCACCGCCAACTCAGCGTGTGAGTAGCGCAGTGAGGAGATGTGGTAGGTGTGGCGCTCCATCTCAGATGCGAAAATATCTCCTTGGCTAGCGCTAGTGAAACGGATATAGACTCCCTCGATACACTCCCTCGTTGATTGTTACTTACATTAAGCTGCCCCGACGAATTTTTTTTTTTTTTACCAGTGAGCAGTGGCCGTAGCAATGTTCCACCTTCAAATGAGAGTATGTATCACTATTCTGTTTAACTGTCCTTTGAGCCACTTCTTCACTACAGATTTCACTTTGTTTATTTTTTTTGTTGTGTTTTTTGTTATTTAAAAAGATTTTTTTTACTATTTTCAAATCAAAAGAAAGTGATAATAAAAATGAATATATAAGGAGTCTTTAAAATTTTCATTTTAAATTACACTGTGCCATAATTTTGTTGTGTGTATAGACCATCTTGTGTAAATATGGATATCGACAGAATGAATTTAACATTTTGAAAAAAAAAAAGAAAAAAAGTTACCTACACCACAAACTTTTTGAAATTTTAACATCTTCTTTCCAATTGTACTGTGGATATGTAAACAATTAATGCTGATCATATTTTGAACATTTTTGATAATCTCTAACTTTTATATATTTACACCAAACTTTTGAGTTATTTTTGAATTAAAAATGCTTCTGATTTTAAAAATAAATTATTTTATTTTGATTATATAATATATAATTGCATTCCAGGTGTGTTGTACCCTAACTTCAAACGGTATCCCTTCTCTTTTCATATATTTTTTTGCTCGTTGATGATGACCCTTCTACTAAGGCGTCGAAACAGATTTGTCAGCAGATAATAATATAATTTGTTTTTCAAATGTTAAATTCATAGACCCATCTTGGACAGATGATAAACTCTACCATTTGGTGTTATAGGGACATCAACAGTGCACAGAATATTTGTGAATGGCACAAACATATCCTTAAAATTCTCTTTCCCAGTAAATGAAACAAGATGGAAGAGCTGTCTGGCTGATACCTACATTAGGTACCCCGACGGCTTTACTTTACTTTACCCGTGCGCAGTGGTAAAGTACTGGATTTAGAATCGTACTAGACGAGTTCGAACTGTGGATTCGCTACTACATTCACGTTTGGACAAATGTCTTTAGTAGGCAGAGTCTCTGTGGCATAGATATGGTTAGCTGCTTGGCTGCAACTCGTAATCAGCGAGTTCGAACTCGTTGTGCTATTATATCTCTTTTAGGCTCAGATTCTTAGGAAAGGTATATCCCCAATGCTGGGACATTTTGATATAAAAGGTGTGCTGAAGTCCACCACTTAAATTATAGACTCTGCGTGGGCGCGTGGATTAAGCCAGCTAATCAACTCGGTCGAATACGTGGTTAGTTAACTATTTAATCGCCGATCTTGAAACCGTTCATTTGCACGTATTCGCTCCGGACTAACGGACCTGCAACCAAAGACTTTGCTCAACCAAAGGATTTTACCCAACACTAGGGGACACCGAGGAACAACCAAAGGATTTCTACCCAACACTAAGGGACACCGAGGACAAACCAAAGGATTCTACCTAACACTAAGGAACACCAAGAACAACCAAGGATTCTACCTAACACTAAGGAACACTGAGGAACAACCAAAGGATTCTACCCAACACTAAGGGACACCGAGGAACAACCAAAGGATTCTACCAACACTAGGGACACCGAGGAACAACCAAAGGATTCTACCCAACACTAAGGGACATCGATAACAACCAAAGGATTCTACCCAACACTAAGGACACTGAGGACAACCAAAGGATTCTACCCACACTAAGGACACGAGGAACAACCAAAGGATCTACCAACACTAAGGGACACCGAGGAACAACCAAAGGATTTCACCCAACACTAGGACACCGAGGAACAACAAGGATTCTACCCAACACTAAGGGACACCGAGGAACAACCAAAGGATTCTACCCAACACTAAGGGACACCGAGGAACAACCAAAGGATTCTACCCAACACTAAGGGACACCGAGTAACAAACCAAGGATTCTACCCACACTAGGGACACCGAGGAACAACCAAAGGTTCTACCCAACACTAAGGACACCGACGAACACCAAAGGATTCTACCCAACACTAGGGACCGAGTACAACCAAAGGATTCTACCCAACACTTAAGGGACACCGACGAACAACCAAAGGATTCTACCCAACACTAAGGGACACCGACGAACAACCAAAAGGGATTCTACCCAACACTAAGGGACACCGAGAACAACCAAGGATTCTACCCAACACTAAGGGACACCGAAGAACAACCAAAGGATTCTACCCAACACTAAGGGACACCGAGTACAACAAGGATCTACCAACACAAGGACACGAGAACAACAAGGATTCTACCCAACACTAAGGGACACCGAGGAACAACACAAGGATTCTACCCAACACTAAGGGACACCGAGGAACAACCAAAGGATTCTACCCAACACTAAGGGACACCGAGGAACAACAAGGATTCTACCAACACTAAGGGACACCGAGGAACAACCAAGGATTCTACCCAACACTAAGGGACACCGAGTAACAACCAAAGGATTCTACCAACACTAAGGGACACCGAGGAACAACCAAAGGATTCTACCCAACACAAGAGGGAACCGACGAACAACAAAGGATTCTACCCAACACTAAGGGACACCGAGTAACAACCAAGGATTCTACCCAACACTAAGGGACACGACGAACAACCAAAGGATTTCTACCCAACACTAAGGAACCCGACGAACAAAAAAGGATTCTACCCAACACTAAGGGACACCGAGTAACAACCAAGGATTCTCACCCAACACTAAGGACACCGAAGAACAACCAAAGGATTCTACCCAACACTAAGGGACACCGAGTAACAACCAAAGGATTCTACCAACACTAGGGACACCGCGAACAACCAAAGATTCTACCCAACACTAAGGGAACCGAGTAACAACCAAAGGATTCTACCCAACACTAAGGGACACCGACGAACAACCAAAGGATTTCACCCAACACTAAGGGACACCGAGTAACAACCAAAGGATTCTACCAACACTAAGGGACACCGACGAACAACCAAGGATTCTACCCAACACTAAGGGACACCGAGTAACAACCAAAGGATTCTACCCAACTAAGGGACACCG
>CM042169.1:26341586-26361586 GCA_023376005.1 Doryteuthis pealeii
AACAACTGAAACTTACTCTTCATCACTCTCGTCTTTCATTGTTATTTTTTCTAATTTAAGTATTTAGTTAAAAGAGGAAGTAAAGAATAAAATGACAGTTCTTTTATCTTGTTAATGGATTTCATTTAAGATTCATTGAAGAGATTTTTGCTTATATTCATTAAAATAAAACCAAACAGTTAGAAATCAATAATACTAAGCATATATTTATTAAATTCGATTTTTAATATTAATATGCAAATTAGCCTTCCCGTTTACACTGTAAACCGCTATTTTGTTGTATATATAAATATAATTGCATGTTGTCAGTATGGAGAACATAGTTAACAGTATTAATAATGTAAGACAATTTTATAATAATTGAGGTTTAGATAAAAATAAAATCATGGAGAATGTGATGTCAATAACTAAGAGAATTGTGACTTGAGTAGGAATATAGTTTCGGTTACAGACAGAAAAACACACAATCTCCATTATAATAAGATATATATATATATATATATATATTATTGATTCATCTTTAAATTTACATGAGAATTAATACATTCATTTCGGCAAATCTCTCAGCAGTCATAACACGTCGTATTTTTGACGGGGCGGTCGATGATGGCGCCACTTGTTTCAATAATGTCCTACCCATTAATATATATATATTTAGTTTTAAAATATTTTCACCGATTTCTTCAATGTTTAAATGTAGAGTCGTCGAGACGCCCGGGCGGCCTAATGTCGGTATCAGCCAGACAACTAGTTAGTCTATCCCCTTTTCACTAGCGATAGACCAAGGGGATTATTTAGCATCTGTGGTGGAGCGTCACATCTACCGTCAGCTCTTCACTTTACCGCACATATCCCTATGCTACTCATACGCTGAGTTTGCGCGGGTCGATATAAAACCAAGAACCTTGTGATCCCTAGCCAAACATTCTACCGAGTGAACTAGACCGGAAATTCTTTCATATCTATTTACGGTCTCAAATAAATTAAATTTTTTAGATTTATTCACTGTCTTGCTCAATTATTTGATAGGCTTTCATTTCTGTTTGGATAATTATTTATTGATACAATAACAGGGAGCGTAAAGTACATTAACAAAACTAGCAAAAAAAAACACCCTCCCGGCGGGCGTAAAAAATATTTTTTTGAAAGATATCACCTGGAGGGATTAAAATATATAAAATAAAACGTTAAATATTTTTGGTTTGTTTGGTTTGGTTTGGTTGTTTTGTTTTACGGCATATCAACCTCAGTGGGTCATTTAATGCCGATAAAGTTTTGAAAAATTCAATTCTTAATGGATAATACAATTTTTTTATAAATACATTTTCTATTTAACCCATAGATGGGACCCTAACAGTACTACCACTCCGGGTCAGAGTGACCAGGGAGCAATGGTGATGAAGGGGTGCTCCATATTCCCCAAACCTCCAAAACTGGAACCTCACCATCAGATAGAGTTTAACGTCATTCCAGGACATGTAGACCCGCAGATAGCGCCTTCTAGCACCCATATGATAAAAACGGGTTGGGTTTGCCATAAGGGCAATAGGGTTGGGAAAATCATATAGGTGCTAGGGCTTGACGTGACCAGCCGATTGATTGGAAGGGGGCCTCTCCGACCACCCGTCTAGCCAAGATAGGGCCAAAGTGTTTAGTATTTTTAAAGATTAATTAGTTAAATAAAAAGCATTATATTCACTCCATTGAGATATTTGTTTTTTTTACGACAGTAGGACTACCCAAATGTTTCTAAAAATGTCTGATTTAATTACTCAGACTTCAGACTTAATTATTGAGACAATTTCTTTGAAGAAAAAAATTTAAAATCGTACGAGAAAATATATATTCTTCGAATTTTATAAAATCAAATAGTGGTGGTGACCTATTAAAAATATTTCACTTTACATATTTTAGGAAAAAAACCTATTTTAATCAATTGATATTAAGAATAATAATATTAAATTCATTCTAAAGGTGTTAAATATAAAAAAATTTTCGTGAAAATTTGACAATTAATTGTTTTTTCATAGAATTTTAATATTTTTTTGTAGTAATGATACTTAATTTCTGAAATGAGTGCGACGTAAGCATGTATTATATATATATATATATATATATATATATTAATTATATTATATATATAAAAATATATATATATAAATATATAATATATAAAAACAGACATCCAAAATCTTATTCACTTCGCCGAAGAGCATGAGGCTGGTTTGTTGTTATTAATTCTCTCTACGTCCCCTTACCTATTATGGTAGTGGCATATAAGTATCATTTGACAAGTTAATTTCGCAGGATTGTTAGCTGTGTACTGTGGCCGAGGTGATATGGTGTTTGACTATGCCTGCTGAGGTCCCGGTTTCGATTTCTGTCGGAGGGAAGTCGTTAGTATTATCGCTGATAAGACTTAATAAAGTCGAAAACAGTCTGTACGATATTCTACCACAAGCGATCCTTTGCCGGGATTACACTTGTCAAGTTCATTTCTATAAGAAAAAGTATCGAATTTTATGCGATACATGCATTGTAATTGCCTTCAAATATTATATATATATATCTCGAAAAAAAATAACGCCTAACAACGCCAAAACCTTTCACATCAATTTTTTCTCACATTGCTGGATTTCACTTTTCCACACACAGTCATCATACCTTGATAAAAGGCGAAGGTTCGCCCGAAATATCGGAATAAATCGAACCAGGGACAGAACAACAGCTGGATATCGAAATTCTGTTTTTGTTCTGTTTTTTTTTGTTTTGTTTTTGTTCACTTGTTCATTTCCACGCTTCATAATACGAAGAAACAACGTTCATAAGAACATAGTTTATACGCAATCAACTTATATATATATATATATATTGTTGGTAGATCCTAGCGGAGAGAAAAAACCCAGCAGAAAGTTTGATTGTAAAAATATACTACCAAACATCAACCAGGAAGAAAAAAATTTTTGAAAAAAAGAAAGGACCAAGATATTCGTACCAACAAAAAATAATCTATTGGTACAGTATTTGGCCAAAAGAAAAAACAATTTATATGTATATATATGTATATAAGATATATATATATTCATATAACCGCTAGGAGAAGCTAATATGTAAAAAGTGCTCGATACCTAAGTAGAGCCAAGTCTGGTTTTGCTCATTTAAATGATTACTGTGGTTAGTACTATTTATTTGTCTTGCTCCTTTTCTTCTTTAGTCGGATTTTAGCCCTGAAGAGCTTTATGCGAAACTAATAGTAGGTTCGTCTGACTCATTAGATTATCTTTATATATATATATATATGTAATATATCAAGAAAATTGAAAAAACACAGGTTTAAATGGGTTAAGTGGTGAGTTTATTGGCCGACGCTGCAGTGTTTCGATCTATTAAATAGATCATCTTCAGGGCATAAGATAAGAAATTATATATCACAGAATGATGAGAAGAAGTGAGTGGTAGTCCTTCTTATTCAGTCTGTTTAAAATTGTTTTTCTGAAGTTTGAAAAAGGGAGACGGTTTTGAAATATGACATCAAATATTCTATTTTAAGGTGTGAGTATGTAGCGCTGTTAGTGTGTGTATTGAAGGAAACATTGTGCATTTTTTAGGTATGTGGTTGTGTGTGTGTGTGTATAATTTTTTTTTTCTGTAGCGATAAACGACAGCGGAAGTGAAAACTCAAGGTTGTGTGTGTGTGTGTGTGTGTGTGTATTGGTAAGAGGTAGGGAGAGGTGTGTGTATATTGGTAAGGGTAAAGGAGAGATGTCATGAAAAGAAATTTTCATGTTTATATTAAGAGAGGAGATGGAAGTTTGGGTGTGTGTGTAGGGGGACTGGGGATTTAAATATATATATTATATATATATATATTATTATATATATATATATATAACAAACACACAGAGAGAGAGAGAGAGAGAGAGAGAGAGAGAGAGAGAGAGTTGTCCATTGTGTAGATGAATGCAGCCTCGATATCAAGAGCCAATCACGTAAGGAGATTCATGATGAGACGGTGACTAGACTATCGGTATGAAATTAATCAGAATGCTACAACCTGTCTCTATTTATCCAAGGCCACACATTTATCAATCAAGATTCATATATATATATATATATATATATATATATATATATATATATATATATATATATACTGAGAGGGGGAAAGTGAGGGGATACACACGTTAATGCATATCTATTCATGCGTATATACATACATACGATGATTACGTAAACCTAACACTTCTCTTTTGGTTTTCTTATCTACTGAGTCATGTAGACATGTCAGTGCAATCAATTACTTACATAAATCCCATAAAATGTCCTAATCGTTGAAAATCGAACTTGGCTCGTTAGTGGCAAAAAGCGAAGTAAATCAAACAGAACAGAACGTGATCTTCTATGCAAGTAAGCGGAAAGGAATCGCTAAATTACCTTTTTAAATGATCTCTCACCCCCCCTCTCTCTCTCTCTATATATATATATATATATATATATATATATATATATATATACTAGCAAATATATGCACCCTCCGGGTGCAAGTATTTAAGTTTTAATGTAATAAAATATCGTATTAAATTAGAAAGTCTAATAAGAAGGCAGATAAAAAGATATGTAACAGAGTGGGGGTATAATAGAAAAATAGAAATGAAACTTACTCTTCCATCACTCTCGTCTTTCATTGCTGAATTTTACTTATTTAACTATTTAGTTAAATTAGGAAATAAAGAATAAAACTACATTTATTTTTTCTTGTTAATGGATTTCATTTAAGATTCATTGAAGAGATTTTTGCTTATATTCATTAAAATAAAACCAAACAGTTAGAAATCAATAATACTAAGCACATATTTAATAAAATCACATTTTTAATATCAATATGCAAATTAGCCTTCCCACTCACACTGTAAACCGCTATTTTTTGTATATATAAATACAATTGCATGTTATTTGTATGTAGATATGGACAACACTAATAAAAAGGTGAAGCAATTTTATTAATAAATGAGGTTTAAATATAAACAAAATCATGGCGAATGTTATGTAAATAACTAAGGGAATTGGGACTTGAATAGTGATATAGTTTCTGTTACAGACAGAAAAACATACAATCTCCATTATAATAAGATATATATATATATATATATAAGTTTGGTATATATATATATATATATATAATAAGTTTGGTATATATATATATATATATATATATACCAAACTTATTGGTAAATCCTCGCGGTGAGAAAAAAAACAGCAAATAGTTTGATTGTAAAAATATACTACCAAACATCAACCGGGGAGAAAAAATTTTTGGAAAAAAGAAAGGACCAAGATAATCGTACCAACCAAAAATAATCTATTGGTACAATATTTTGGCCAAAAGAAAAAACAATTTATATGCATATATATATATATATATAAGATATATATATTTATACAAAACCGCCAGGAAACTAAAGCTAATAATTAAAAAGTGCTCAATACCTAAGTAGAGCAAATAATAAAGATAAATCTAATGAGTCAGACGAACCTACTAAAAGTTTCGCTTAATGCTCTTCAGGGCTGAGATATGACTCTCAGCCCTGAAGAGCATTAAGCTAAACTTTTAGTAGGTTCGTCTGACTCATTAGATTCATCTTTATATATATATATATATATATATATATATATATAATATATGTGTGTGTGTGTGTGTGTGTGTGTGTGTGTGTGTGTGAATGTAAGATCTAAAATTACCTTATCTTTTATTTTTGTACATATATATATATATATTCTATACTATTATCATTATTGACTTTTATTATACAAAAATTATTTTACTATTATGATTACTTTTTTCTAAATTTATACAGATATATTTAAAAAGGTGTTAAAATCTGTTTTTACGTCATGTAACGCCCTTTAGTATAATCATGTCTAAGACTTTTTAAATTGTTTTGGGGTAATTTATGAGGAAGTGCGTCCCGGTCTCCTGCCTCAAAAATTGCTACCCGGTGACTATTAAAATAACGACCCAGCTCAGTCTATTCAAAACTATCCATCTATATATCTATCTATCTACCTATCTCAATTTGTTCATATTTATCTATATTACTTTAAATACTAAGTTTTTGTTTGTTTTAGTTTAAATAAACAAGAATTACGACAAAAAAAGAAGCGCCCTCCCCCCCAAATACATTTACTTGTCGAGAATATCTATCTCCATTTGTTCATATCTATCTATATTATTTTCTTTGTTTATCTATCTATCTATTTATCTCAGTCTATTCCAAACTATATATCCATCTTCATATCTAAACAAGAATTACGACAAATTACGATAAATAAACAAGAATTACGACGAGCTGGGGTTGTTATTTTGATAGTCACCGGGTAGCGGTTTTTGAGACGGCAGACCGGGACGCAATTCCTCATAAATTACCAATTAATTTTCAAAATTAGGTATGACTTCATTTAAGCACATATCCTCCAAAAATATATATATATATTCTATACTATTATTATTATTGACTTTTATTATATAAACATTATTTTACTGTTATTATTACTTTTTTCTAAATTTATACAGATATATTTAAAAAGGTGTTAAAATCTTTTTTTAGATCATGTAACGCCCTTTAGTATAATCATGTCTAAGACTTTTTAATTTTAAAAACATTCTCTTTTTTTTTTTCTTTGTTTCGTCTTTACTTCATATGTCCCGAAGATGTCTTTTGGTAAAATATAAAGTTCTATAAGATTCTTGGAATTTATTTTTCATGGAACTAACGATAATTACTTTCTTTCTATTTCTATTTCTATTTCTTCTTTTTTTATTATTATCTTATCTTTTTGAATTAGCATCGAACGAATTGTGCCAATCCCAAGAAACGCCAAAGGCTAATGTCCATTTCGAGACATTCCTTTCTTTTATTCTTACCATTTTTCTCCCCGTGAGCATTTGCTGTTTTTGAAAAGTGCTAGATAATTTTAGGTGAGACCTCGCAAGAAAACTTGAAGAATGAAGGAATCTTTTTTTTTCACCGTTTCTGACATTTAGGTCTTTTTAAAAACCATATGTTAATTTCAGTGTTGACACCCCAGGGAAAAATGCAAACTGATTCTAATCCAATTTCAGTTAGTGTCTATTCAAAATATTTCTACGTATTAATATTCATTTAAAAATGGTTTGCCTTTCTAATAAAAACTTAACCATAAAAGATAATTTTTTCTAGATAAGGTTATAGTGTTATATTTCGAGGGGAGAAAAAACCCATTCTTGGTAGATTTTACAAGCCAACCGCCCTCTATATCTATTATTATACTAAACCGGAGTTAACTTTTGATTCCTAAAGGCTTTTTTACTGTTTAGTTTAATGACACGAAAATCATACTAAATTAGTCCTTACATTTAATTATTTTATTGATATTCATTTAAAAATTATTTGCCTTTCTAATAAAAAAAACTAACCACAAAAGAGAATCCCGACCATGATCCCGAACATAACGTTAAAATCGTTAACTATAAAAGTGTAAATACTGATATACAACATATATTGTTTCTTAACCTCGAGGCATGAAATAACCCAATACAAATTGATATCTTATTATAGTGGAGATTAGGTGTCTGTCTGTTTGTAACTGAAACTACATCACTACTTACGTCACAAATTAATCAGGAATTGCCTAAGCTCATCGATGAGTACCGTATTTGACGGCATATAAGACGCACGGGCATTTAAGACGCACTCCCCATGTCAGCAGGACAGATTCAGGGAAAACAAGTTTTTAGTCTATTTAAGCATATATTGTTGAAAACAGTCCAGCTGTGCATTTTTCTAGATACGGTAATTTCGAGGCAAAGAGAGACACCCCCATTCTCGGTAGATTTTACAAGCCAACAGCCCTATCTATTATTATACTAAAGCGGAGTTAATCAACGTTTGATTCCTAAAGGCTTTTTTACGGTTTAGTTTAATGACACGACAATTATACTAAATTATTCCTTACTTTTAGGATTGAATTATGTTCGAAAAAGAATTCTGTTTTAATTGGTTCTAATTAGTTGTAATTTGCAATTAAGTCAAAAATCGACCAATCTCTTACTTTACTCTCTGTCTATCATTTTCTTCCCCTCTATGTATCTTTTGACTACCTCCTCGTTATATAATGTTAGTTTCTCTGGAGCATAGAGAGAGAGACGGGAGAGAGAGAGAGAGAGAGAGAGAGAGAGAGAGAGAGAGAGAGAGGGAGGAAGAAATAAAGAGAGAGAGAGAGAGAGAGAGAAAGCCGGGGGAATTTGAAATGCATTTCTATGTTTAATTTAAAAATCAGCAACCCGTAGCTTAAATCAGGTCAAACCTTTCCTTTCTTAGAAAAGTAACAAAAAGATGTTATGGATTCGTCCGGCCGTTTTTTAAAATTTTTATTCGCTTTGCTAACCCCCTTTCCCCTTATCTCAATTACCTACCCAGAGCTGAATGGCCTAGGGTGGAGTCTCTGACTCTGTGTTCTGGGTTCTACGGTTCGATCTCTGTCGGGGGAGATCGTAGGTATGTACTGCTGATGAGACCTAATTAGGTCGAAACAGCTGTACAGTTCCACATCTCGCACACGGTATTCGTTGAGTTTGCTTGTCGTGATTATTTCAATTATATATATATATATATATATATATATATATATATATTATGTATATATAATGCACAAACATAGACATATATGGAGATTCTTTAAGGTCCTTATCAGAGCTCAATGTATGACTCCTATATCATTTCATAAAGGTAAAAACTTAACATGAGAATCCTGGTAGCTGAGCAGTCCCTGACATGTAACCCTCCACTTTGGCCCTTACTTGGGATAGAGAGTGGTCCCCCCGATCAATCAGCTGTTTATGTCAAATCCTAGCACCTATATGATTTGCTGACCCTATTACTTTTATGGCAAACCCCAACCCTTTTTATCGTATATATGCTAGAATTTTGTGTTGAGGCTCTTACTGTCTTTGGTATGACGTTAAACTGCATCTAGAAAGTCCCAATTCTAGAGCTCTGAGGAGTGTGAAGTACCCTTTCGTCGCCATTACTCCCAGGTCCACTCAGACCCTGAATAGTAGTATCTATTAGAGTCCTACTATGGGTCAAATATATAAAAAGAGGTCCAATTGGACACATAGCCTAGTAGATAAAGGAGTTAGGTTACGACAGTTCTAAGTGACAGTTATCTCTGGATTGCAGGTTCAATTCTGGTCAGGGGCAGCAGTAACATAGAATAATAATTAACATTGCTTAATACCTGTACCTCAGCTATGGTTAACATAATGAGAACAGAATACCCCATGGACTGAATAAAGGGTTGGGTTCAAAGTTCCGCGATGGCTCTCAATTACAAGAAGGGTTATTTCCTAGTTGAGTAACCTGGGTGTCCCAGAAAAAACAGAACCCAAATTATTTATTTATTTTTCCATTAAACTAACCCTAAACCCACCCCTAACCCTAATCCTAACCCTAACCTTAACCTTAGCCCTAAACACTAACCCTAACCCTTGTTGGACATAAACTTAAAAAAAATTAAAATTAACAGTTTTATTACAAAATTTGTGGGTTATGTTTTTCTGGGTCACCTGTAATATTATGTTATTCAACTAGGGATATTAGGGTTAGGGTTAGTCACATCGACCGGAACGTTGTACAGATAACAATGAAGATGAGGACAATAGTCCGAATAATACAAATCTTATTATAATGGAGATTGTGTGTTTTTCTGTCTGTATCCGAAACTATATTCCTACTCAAGTCACAATTCTCTTAGTTATTGACATCACATTCTCCATGATTTTATTTTTATTTAACCTCAAT
Organism: Doryteuthis pealeii; assembly: GCA_023376005.1. Taxonomy (NCBI): domain Eukaryota; kingdom Metazoa; phylum Mollusca; class Cephalopoda; order Myopsida; family Loliginidae; genus Doryteuthis; species Doryteuthis pealeii. Next base: position 26,351,426 of record CM042169.1, read on the forward strand.
TATTAATAAAATTGTCTTACATTATTAATACTGTTAACTATGTCTACATTACTAACAGCATGCAATTATATTTATATATACAACAAAATAGCGCTTTACAATGTGAACGGAAAGGCTAATTTGCATATTAATATTAAAAAATCGAATTTAATAAATATGTGCTTAGTATTATTGATTTCTAACTGTTTGGTTTTATTTTAATGAATATAAGCAAAAATCTCTTCAATGAATCTTAAATGAAATCCATTAACAAGATAAAATAAGTGTCATTTTATTCTTTACTTCCTCTTTTAACTAAATACTTAAATTAGAAAAGATAACAATGAAAGACGAGAGTGATGGAAGAGTAAGTTTCAGTTGTTCCATTTTTTATTATACTTCCTCTGTTTCAAATCTTTTATTATACTCCCTCTGTTTCAAATCTTTTTATCTGTATTCTTATTTAGTTTCATTAGCCTTTCTAATTTAATACAATATTTTATTACATTAAAACTTAAATACTTGCACCCGGAGGGTGCATATATTTGCTAGTAATACTAATAAAAAATGAGCTTTAAAATATGTTTAAATGATTGAGTTTAAAGAGTTGACATACCGTAAATACCAACCAACCAACCAACCAGCCTGATTGGGGGTGGACAGATAAAGTGGGCACATGCATGTAGGTACAAGCATATCAATATATAGATTATCTGCAACAGTTTCTAATGTTCAGATGATACCAGTAAAATCTACTGACAGTTGGTAAGATCACACAATCGTTATCATGTTACAAAGGAATTGAATTGGCTCCCACAATTTGAGGGTAGAATAACATCATCACAACAGAAAACAATACAAAAAACGATCTCATAAATTTTGGTCACCAGTGACAAAAAAAAACCAGCATAAATCTAGGACGGTAATTGAAAATTAATTGCAGAAGACCAATGTCAGGATTTTTACGCCTTTTTCATTCTATTGCTGCTAGTATAAGTGAGAGAGAGGGGAGAAAGAGAGAGAGGGGGGGAGAAATAGAGAGAGGGAGAGAGAGGGGAGAGAGGGAAAGACAGAGAGAGGGAGGAGAAGAAATAGGGAGGAAGAGAAAGAGAGATAGAAAGAGAGGGAGAGAGAGGAAAGAGAGAGAGGAGAGAGAGAGAAAGAGAGAGAGAGAGAGAGAGAGAGAAGAGAAAGAGAGTCAAAGTAATCAGTGCTGTCAACATACCCTCATGATGATGGATGATGATGATGATGTGATGCTTAATTTGAAAACTTCAATATGAAGTAGATTGCTTTCCAATGGACTCCTACACATGGACACACCAATGAGAGAGAGAGGGAGGGAGGGAGAGAGTGAGAGAAAGAGAGAGAGAGATAGAGAGAGACTTCTATTATATTACATTCTCTTCTTCAAAGATGTGTATAGGTACAACGGGTTCAGAAGTGAGTAGATTGATTTCCTATGGACTCCTACACAAGGACACACCAGTGTGGGCCAATCTGCAAAAACTTACCTTCATCAGCTCTGTACAGACACTGGATTCTGTCTAGAAGACTTACGAAGAGTGATGGCCTCTAGGGACAGATGGTGAGAGAGAGAGAGAGAGAGAGAGAGAGAGAGAGTCAAAGAAAGATGTGTTGTCAACACGCCCTGATGATGATGATGATGATGATTAATTTCTAAACTTTAATATGAAGTAGATTGCTTTCCAATGGACTCCTACACATGGACACACCAATGTTGGCCAACCTGTAAAAGCTTACCTTCATCAGCCCCGTGCAAACACTAGATGCCATGTAGAGGATTTACCAAGAGCAATAGACTTCTATTATATTACATTCTCTTCTTCAAAGCTGGGTATAGGTACAACGGGTTCAGAAGTGAGTAGATTGATTTCCTATGGACTGTTACACATGTACACACCAGTGTTGGCCAACCTGCAAAAACTTACCTTAATCAGAGGACTTACCAAGAAATCATTATCATCATCATCATCATGTCGCGCAATTAGCATGGATATCCATGACAATCTCTCTCACCAACCCTCCCTATTATTCATTGCCCCCGGGAGGTCCTCCGCACAGCAACCATCATCCTCGCATAGTCGGTCAATGTAGGTCCTTGGTGGGCGGCCCACATTAGCATGTTCATGTGTTGGATTCCACAGGAGAACGTCGCTTATGAGCTCGTCCTTGTTTCTCCAGTCTCACTCGGAATTGTTTGTGAGATAAGGGGCAGGTGGCCATACAGCGGCTTCCTTGTGGGGTGCTGTTCACGACTTCTTGACCGCACACAGCATTCTTGTGCAGTTCCCATATAGCTTATTCTCAATGCGGTTCGTTAGGGTCCAAGTGGTGCAGCCATACAGCAGTACTGATATAAACACAGCCTGAAAAAATTGTCGCTTTAACTTGTCAGTGGGATCTGTTGATAGTATAAGTATCGCCAACCCCAGCCAATAGCTGGCTCCATTGGGTGGGGCGTACCCCTCTGCAGAGGTGCAGTCGGTAGGGCAGCACGTCTGCAGAGCATTTCAGATCTCATTGGATTCTCGGAGCTAATCAGATTTTCAGCAAGTGAATATATAATGAAAAGTATAAGTAAAGTCGACGGGGTGACCTAATGTCGATATCAGCCTGACAGCGAGGGAGTCAATCCCGTTTTTACTAGCGCTAGACCTAGGAGATTGATTTTGCGTCTGAGGTGGAGCCAAAAAATCTTCTTGATCTAGTGCAAGTGAAAAGGTGATAGACTCCCTCGCTGTCTGGCTGATACCGACTTTAGGCCACCCGATGACTTTACTTACTACCACTCTACAAGGAACATACAATGAATGCGATTCCTTAACCTCACGGCATAAAATTCTTTTCGTTTTCCTCATTCCGAGTTGATTGTTGCTAGCATAAGAATCAAATGTAATTTTGTCTTTAGTGGCCAAAACTGCTTCTTATATTTTTTAATTATTCTTATATCATTATTTTAAATCTTCTTATATTATTTCCGCATTAGTGTGGACTCGTGAATAATGGCAACAAGGGAGTACTTCTCACTCGACGGAACTGGAGTCTCACCATTAGATTAATTTTAGTGTCATTTATCTATTCATTTATTTTTTAATGTAGAATATATTCCATCTCTTTCAGTCTGTTCATACCTATATATGCTTGTGTTTCCGCATATCGATAGGTAGATAAACAAATAGATCTATCTATCTATCTATCGATCTCGGCGTGTTAATATCTATCTATCTATCTATCTATCTATCTATCTCGGTGTGTTAATATCTATCTATCTATCTATCTATCTATCTATCTATCGGTGTGTTAATATCTATCTATCTATCTATCTATCTATCTATCTGTTATCTATCTATCTATCTATCTATCTATCTATCTATCTCGGTTGTGTGTTAATATCTATCTATCTATCTATCTCGGTGTTTAAATCTATCTATCTATCTATCTATCTAATATCTATCTCTATCTATCTATCTCGGGTGTTGATATCTATCTATCTATCTATCTCGGTGTGTTAATATCTATCTATCTATCTATCTATCTATCTATCTCGGTGTTAATATCTATCTATCTATCTATCTGGTGTGTAATATCTATCTATCTATCTATCTATCTCGGTGTGTTAATATCTATCTATCTATCTATCTATCTATCTATCTATCGGTGTGTTGAATATCTATCTATCTATCTATCTATCTCGGTGTGTTAATATCTATCTATCTATCTATCTATCTCGTGTGTTAATATCTATCTATCTATCTATCTATCTATCTATCTATCTCGGTGTGTAATATCTATCTATCTATCTATCTATCTATCTATCTATCTATCTATCTATCTATCTCGGTGTGTTAATATCTATCTATCTATCTATCTATCTCGGTGTGTTGATATCTATCTATCTATCTATCTCGGTGTGTTAATATCTATCTATCTATCTATCTATCTATCTATCTATCTATGTGTAATATCTATCTATCTATCTATCTATCTATCTCGGTGTGTTGATATCTATCTATCTATCTAATATCTATCTATCTATCTATCTATCTCTATCTGTTGTTAATATCTATCTATCTATCTATCTATCTATCTATCTATCGGTGTGTTGATCTATCTATCTATCTATCTATCTATCTATCTCGGTGTGTTAATATCTATCTATCTATCTATCTATCTCGGTGTGTTAGCTCAGTCGGTAGAGCGTTCGGCTAGAAAGGTTCCTAGTTCGATACCGGTCCTCGCCAACTCAGCATATGTGTAGAACAGTGATCTGTGCAGTAAAGTAAGGAACTGATGGTAGTTGTGGCGCTCCACCTCAGATGCTAAAAACAATCACCTTGGTCTAGCGCTATTGAAAAGGGGATAGGCTCCCTCGCTGACTGGCTGATACCGACTTTAGGCCGCCCCGTCAACTTTTATATATATATATATATAATATATATATATATATATATATATATATATCGATCTTTTAGTATTTATCTATCTATCTATCTATCAATCCATGTTCATACCTATCTATCTTAGTTTTTTTTCCATATATCGATAGATAGATAAACAAATACATCTATCTATCTATCTATCTATCTATCTTGGTCTGTTAATATATATCTATTTTCATACCTATCTCAGTGTTTCCGTATATCGATAGATAAATATACAAATAGATTTATCTATCAATCTATCTAACTATCTATCTATCTATATTGGTCTGTTTAATATATATATATATATATATATTATATATATATATATATATATATATATATATATATATATATACCTATCTCAGTGTTTCCGTATATCGATAGATAGATATACAAATAGATCTATCTATCAATCTGTCTATCTATCTATCTATCTTGGTCTGTTAATATTTTTTTCATACCTATCTCAGTGTTTCTGTATATCGATAGATAGATAAAGAAACAGATATATCTATCTATCTATCTATCTACCTATCTATCTATCTTTGTCTGTTAATATATATATATATAATATATATATATATATATATATATATATATATATATATATTATATATATATATTCTATCTTGGTCTGTTAATATATATCTATTTTCATACCCATCTCAGTGTTTTCGTATATCGCTAGATAGATATACAAATAGATCTATCTGTCTATCTATATATCTGTCAATTTATCTATCTATCTATCTATCTATTTATCTTGGTCTGTTAATATATCTCTATTGTCATACCTATTTATCTCAGTGTTTCCGTATATCGCTAGATAGATATAGAAACAGATCTATCTATCTGTCTATCTATCTATCAATCAATCTATCTCTCTATCTATCTATCTATCTATCTATCTATATTGGTCTGTTAATATATATCTATTTTCATACCCATCTCAGTGTTTCCGTATATCGCTAGATAGATATAGAAACAGATCTATCTATCTGTCTATCTATCTATCAATCAATCTATCTCTCTATCTATCTATCTATCTATCTATCTATCTATCTTGGTCTGTTAATATATCTCTATTTTCATACCCATCTCAGTGTTTCCGTATATCGCTAGATAGATATACAAATAGATCTATCTATCTGTCTATCTATCTATCTATCAATCAATCAATCTATCTATCTTGGTCTGTTAATATATATCTATTTTCATACCCATCTCAGTGTTTCCGTATATCGCTAGATAGATATACAAATAGATCTATCTATCTGTCTATCTATCTATCTATCAATCAATCAATCTATCTATCTATCTATCTATCTATCTATCTATCTATCTATCTTGGTCTGTTAATATATATCATATTTTCATACCCATCTCAGTGTTTTCCGTATATCGCTAGATAGATATACAAATAGATCTATCTATCTGTCTATCTATCTATCTATCTATCTATCTATCTAACAATCAATCAATCTATCTATCTATTTATCTATCAATTTATCAATCTATCTATCTTGGTCTGTTAATATATATCTATTTTCATACCTATCTATCTCAGTGTTTCCGTATATCGATAGATAGATACAGAAACAGATCTATCTATCTGTCTATCTATCTCTCTATCTATCTATCTATCTCAGTCTCTTTTTTCGGGGGGGGGGGTTGCTTACCACTCTACAGGACTAGAATTTTTTTTAAAAAAAGAAGATAAGGCTGAATTATGATTAAGTTATTATTTATTTACACTCCCGTTCCCTACTTTCTAGAAAGATGTGTCATTTTGTCCACAATAATCAACATCATGACAAAGTAAATATTTAATATGATAAACAATACCGTGAACTAAATTATCATTGGATTATTAATAGTTCCTAGTAGACTACAGAGAAGTCTCTAACGTCTATGAATTACAAGATTCTTGGTTCGATACCGGATCTCGCCAACACAGCGAATGAGTAGCACAGGGACGTGTGCAGTAAAGTAACGAGCTGAACTAAGGAAGTAAAGGAGCAGATGCAAAAAACAATCTTGATCTAGCGCTATTGAAAAGGGGATAGACTCCCTCGCTGTCTGGCTGATACCGACCTTAGGCCACTCTGATGACTTACAATAAGTTGGCGTAATTAAAAAGTAACAAAACTCCAATACCTCGTGAAAAATAAAAAGCTCAGAATGGAAGACTTTAAATCAGCCATGTTGGGTCTGATGAGACCACAACAGGGGAAAAACAATAAGATTCACCGGACAACATTATTCCAGTGACGAGGAAGTGAAATCTGTAGTGAAGAAGTGGCTCAAAGAACAGTCAACATAATTTTTTGAGGAAGGGATACATGCTTTCATTCGAAGGTAGAACATTGCTATTGAAAGAAATAGTGACTGTGGAGAAGTAGGGATGTGATCCACAGAGGACCAGCTTCATTTTAGTATATGATATATGTTCCTGTGTCGGTAATTATACCTGTCCTAAACAAAATGGCATTACTTTTTGACTCATCTATGTGGAGAAGTAGAGATGTGATCAACAGAGAACCAGATTCATTTTGATGTATGATACATGTTCCTGTGTTGGTAATTATACCTGTCCTAAACAAAATGGCATTACTTTTTGACTAACTCTCTTACATGTTCCTGTGTTGGTAATTATACCTGTCCTAAACAAAATGGCATTACTTTTTGACACCACTACGTACATGTTCCTGTGTCGGTAATTATACCTGTCCTAAACAAAATGGCATTACCTTTTTGACTAACCCTCGTACATATTCCTGTGTTGGTAATTATACCTGTCCTAAACAAAATGGCATTACCTTTTTGACTAACCCTCGTACATGTTCCTGTGTTGGTAATTATACCTGTCCTAAACAAAATGGCATTACCTTTTTGACTAACCCTCGTACATGTTCCTGTGTTGGTAATTATACCTGTCCTAAACAAAATGGCATTACTTTTTGACTCGCCTATGTGGAGAAGTAGGGATGAGATCCACAGAGGACCAGCTTCATTTTGGTATATGATACACGTTCCTGTGTTAGTAATTATACCTGTCCTAAACAAAATGGCATTACTTTTTGACTCACCTACGTACATATTCCTGTGTTGGCAATTATACCTGTTCTAAACAAAATGGCATTACCTTTTGACTCAGCTACGTACATGTTCCTGTGTTGGTAATTATACCTGTCCTAAACAAAATGGCATTACCTTTTGACTCAGCTACGTACATGTTCCTGTGTTGGTAATTATACCTGTCCTAAACAAAATGGCATTACCTTTTGACTCAGCTACGTACATATTCCTGTGTTGGCAATTATACCTGTTCTAAACAAAATGGCATTACCTTTTGACTCAGCTACGTACATATTCCTGTGTTGGCAACATTTGAATTATCATTCCCGTTGGCAATCAACAATAGCAAAAGGCTGATTTTGACACGAAGACAATTTAATCAAAAAATTAATTAAAATCTTTAATCTACCCAATTTATTCATTATAAATCGCCTGTCATAATATGAACCAACGTCAGACAAAAATATAAAGATGTTCGTTATTGTATAAACAGATAGATAGATAGATAGATAGATAGATATTGTGAGACTAAGCGAGACTAACATATTGATATAGATAGATAGATAGATAGATAGATACATAGACAGATAGATATTGTGAGACTAAGAGAGACTAACATATTGAAATAGATAGATAGATAGATAGATAGATATGGAGACTAAGAGAGACTAACATATTGAGATAGATAGATAGATAGATAGATATTGTGAGACTAAGAGAGACTAACATATTGAGATAGATAGATAGATAGATAGATATTGTGAGACTGACAGACTAAAATATTGAGATAGATAGATAGACAGATAGATAGATAGATAGATATGGAGACTAAGAGAGACTAAAATATTGAGATAGATAGAGAGATATATAGATAGATATATAGATAGATATGGAGACTAAGAGAGACTAACATATTGAGATAGATAGATAGATAGATAGATATGGAGACTAAAATATTGAGATAGATAGATAGATAGATAGATAGATAGATAGATATGGAGAATAAGGGAGACTAACACATTGAGATAGACAGATAGATAGATAGATAGATAGATAGATAGATACTAACATATTGAGATAGATTGAAAAATGGATAGATAAATAGATAAATAGATAGATAGATATGGACAAACCGAGAGACAGATAAACATTGAGATAGATACGTATAAAAAACTGAGATATATAAACATGATAGATATATAGATAGATATGGAGAATAAGTGAGAATAACATATTGAGATAGATAGATAGGTAGATAGATAGATATATATGGACAAACTAAGATAGTTATCAACATTGAGATGGATAAATACGTGTGACAGACAGACAGATAGATAGATAGATATGGTTTGGTTTGTTTTGTTTTACGGCATATCAACCTCAGCGGGTCATTTAATGCCGATAAAGTTTAGAAATAAATCAATTCTTAATGGATAATACAATTTTGTTTATAAACTGATGTTTTTCTATTTAACCCATAGATGGGACTCTAACAGGTACTACCACTCCGGGTCAGAGTGGACCAGGGAGCAATGGTGATGAAGGGGTGCTCCATATTCCCCAAATCTCCAGAACTGGAACCTCACCATCAGATAGATTTTAACGTCATTCCCATGATATGTAGACCCGCAGCCACCGCCTTCTAGCACCCATATGATAAAAAGGGGTTGGGGCTTGCCATAAGGGCAATAGGGTCGGGAAAATCATATAGATGCTAGTGCTTGACGTGACCAGCCGATTGATCGGATGGGGCCTCTCCGACCGCCCGTCTAGCCCAAGATAGGGCCAAAGTGGAGTATTGCATGTCTTGAACTGCTCATCCACCTGGGCTCTATCCTTAAGCATCACGGGTCGCCACTCACGGCCAACAGTTGGCCCCATTGGGGGAGTCTTACCCCTCTGCAGAGGTGCAGTGGGTGCATTCTAAGGCCCCAGCCGACAGGGCGGTATCCAATTAGTATCAGATAGAAATACAGTAGTTTTATTAAGGTTAACCCATTAAATGCCAGAGACAAAGATTTTCTTTTATTTAAACCTTCAAAAAAGCACACCTTTTGGGACAGGAACCAAAAAGTAGAGAATAGCAAGTAAGGACCTTCATCCCTCTGTATGTCTCTACCTATATACATACGAGTAAAGGGTTATGTAACACATGTTAACAGCACGTAGCAAAATATTGCAAAACTTCTGACTCACCCTTGTAGATATCCAAATAACAAACACCCTTTCATAATATTTGAATACCCATTGAGAATGAATAAAACAAAACGTCTTCGGCACAAAATAAGCCAACAAGGGTTGACATGCCGTAAAATCCAACCAACCAATCAACCACCTTTCTTAATAACTCCTTTCTCATGAGCATTACCAGTCATTTCATTCACTTTTGTCTCTCATTAATCACTCCTCCCCCTTCCACTTTATACCACCCCCTCTAACTCACAAGGAATTGTCCCCCACGTTTTACTTTCACTCTTAAAAGGATAATTCCACAGCTATTCTTGAGCATATCCAATTTCTTTCGATTTGAGACAATATTAATTAATTATTAATATTTGATATCTAAATTGTTCTACCGAGCTTAGTTGTTTTGTTTGTTTTTGTTTTGGGGTCATCATGATGTCTTTGGCATAAAATAACCCAACAAGTGTTGACA
>CM042169.1:26366586-26374086 GCA_023376005.1 Doryteuthis pealeii
TTATCTTTATATATATATATATATATATATATATATATATATGCTCCCCATCCCTAGGGTTGATCACTCTGGGGGGGGGGATCTCGCTCACGGCCGCCAACTCAAGCGTAAAACGCAACGCTCTTCTCTGAATGGAGCACTCTGTGGCGGCCTTTACACACAAAGCGATGTGTGTATTAAAACAGTTAAAATCCATTCTGTAAGTGAAGACAGTCTAATGGTTAAGGTGCCGGACTGACACCCAACCGACCGGAGTTCAATTCCGGCTGTAGGTAGCTTACAAAATGTCTAGCCACACTGAAGACACTTGATAAGTCAAAACGTGTCTGTGGATGACCATATATATATATATTATATATATATATATATATATATATATATACCACTCCTCCGCATGAGCAGAATATGACAAAGGTCAATTTCTTAAGCGGAGTTCAACAGGTTTGAATTCAGAGTTTTCTTCTAGACCGGTTGCCTAACCAAGGTTAAAGAGCCCAGTCTACCCTGCTATTTACCCATAGCTGTAGGAGAGTAGTATTCATACCTTTCCCAAGGGTATTAGCGCTAAGTGAAAATGCAATTACCACGTCCAGGATTTGAGCTCGTGCGGTGGGGGGGGGGGTTATATTAAGAAACAAAATACTAATTCATGTTTATGTATCTATATCTTATTATAATGGAGATTGTGGGTTTTTCTGTCTGTAACCGAAACTATATTCCTACACAAGTCACAATTCTCTTAGTTATTGACATCACATTCTCCATGATTTTATTTTTATCTAAACCTCAATTATTAATAAAATTGTCTTACATTATTAATACTGTTAACTATGTCTACATACTAACAACATGCAATTATATTTATATATACAACAAAGTAGCGGTTAACAGTGTGAATGGGAAGGCTAATTTGCATATTGATATTAAAAAATCGAATTTAATAAATATGTGCTCAGTGTTATTGATTTCTAACTGTTTGGTTTTATTTTAATGAATATAAGCAAAAATATCTTCAATTAATCTTAAATGAAATCCATTAACAAGAAAAAATAACTGTCATTTTATTCTTTACTTCCTCTTTTAACTAAATACTTAAATTAGAAAAAAATAACAATGAAAGACGAGAGTGATGGAAGAGTAAGTTTCAGTTATTCCATTTTTTATTATACTCCCTCTGTTTCAAATCTTTTTATCTGTATTCTTATTTAGTTTCATTAGCCTTTCTAATTTAATACAATATTGTATTAAAACTTAAATACTTGCACCCGGAGGGTGCATATATTTACTAGTGTATATAATTAATAATATGAAAAACGAATGTACTTAAAAACACGTTCAAAATTGTCACTGATAATACTATTATGATATTGAGAAACAAAATGTTAATGTTTGTTTATTTATTTTGCGGGGACCAATACAAATACAAATATATGGAAATTTCTTATAAGATTCCGTGATAAAATCTCCGTCTTTATTAATTTTCTGGGAATATTTCAATTTTGACATTTTCTCTCAATTGAAATGTCAAATTTATAGAAAACAAAATTTAAGAAATGATTTTCGAGATACGAATCTCATTATGTGGACTGCGATTTTCTGGAAATTCTTATTTTTTTGTGTCCCCCAGAGAAATCGCGGTAAATTTGATAATCTCTTCATAAAATGAAAATAAAAAGAATAAAACGGGCAACGGAACTGAATACGACAAAGTATTTTCTTTTAGGAGAATCTGATTATTATTTTGTTTTTGTTTTTTCTCTCTCTCTCTCTCCTCTCTCTCTCTCTCTCTCTCTCTCTCTCTCTCTCTCTCTCTCTCTCTCTCTCTTTCCAATGTTGTTTTAGAATTAATAATAAAATCAAGTGTCACCATTTCAATGTCAATCCCCAATTAGTTGTTGAGTTTGTCTCGTACAGAAAAAAAATCATTGGATTTGTGAACCCTAATTAAGAGTTATCTCCCCCTTGGTTTACAAATCATGTTTGTTATACGTCTTCAGAATAAAGAAAACAATAAAAGGTCAGATTACTATGCATAGGGTTCGGCTAGAAACCACAAGGTTCCTAGTTCGATACCGGTCCTCGCTAACTCAGCGTATGAGTAGCACAGGGATCTGTGCGGTAAAGTAAGGAGCTGATGGTAGGTGTGGCGCTCCACCTCAGATGCTAAAAAAACAATCTCCTTGGTCTAGCGCTATTGAAAAGGGGATAGACTCCCTCGCTGATTGGCTGATACCGACTTTAGGCCGCCCCGACGACTTTTTACTTTACTTTATATATATATATACATATATATATACCAACCCCTCCGAACGACACGAGGTCAATTTCTTAAGCGGAGTTCAAGGGGTTTGAATTCAGAGTTTTCCTTCTCCTATACCAGTTGACTAACCAAGGTTAAAGAGACCAGTCTACCCCACTATTTACCCATAGCTGGAGGGAGAGTAGGTAAATGCCTACACAGAACATACACTTTTTGCAGGTTTAAAGTAAGGTCGTCGGGTTGACTGCGAGAGAGTCTATCCCCTTTTCCCTAGCGCTAAGCCAAGCAGAATGTTTTATTTAGCGTCTGAGGCGGAGCTCCACACCTACCATCAGCTCCTCAGATTACCATACAGATCACTGTGCTGCTCACACAGCGAGGACCGGTATCGAACCAGGAACATTGAGGTTCCCAGCCGGACACTCTACCGACTGAGCTAAACCGGCCGTAAGTTCTGTCGACAGTCGGTGGATTGGATGCAGTGTTTACTTATACATTGATACAATTTGATAAGAAATGCCTATGCTACATCAACACCAACACATGGGAGGTTGGTGCAGAAAACCGTGCGGCGTGGCGCCTCCTCGTCAAACAAGACACGAAAAGAAGTGAAAAAGAGAGGAAAGAAGCAGCCACAGAAAAGAGAGCCAGAAGGAAGAAGAGACAACTCAAGCAAGCATCACTGTTTGTTTGCAATGACTGCTCCAGAGATTGCCATTCAAAAAATGGCCTGTTCAGCCACTCGCGCAGATACAGTTAAAAAAAGAAAATTGGACACTACGCCATCGTCTTTAGCAGATGGTATGGTGCCAACATAACCTTGATAAGAAATGCTACTTATCCAGCCATAAGTTATGTGTTGATTCTTCTTCTTCTTCTTCTTCTTCTTTTCTTCTTCTTCTTCTTCTTCTTCTTCTTCTTCTTCTTCTCTTCTTCTTCTTCTTCTTCTTCTTCCAAGCTTTACTTGTTTTCAATTAAATGAACTAACAAGACATTGTTGTTGCTTGATCAAGCTTTTTATTTTATCTAGCCCATATATATATATATATATATATATATATATATATATATATATATATATAACATCTGTCTACAGTCGCCGGGTTGACTTACATTCTGGCACAATTTGATAAGAAATACCACTTATCCAGTCATAAGTTTCTCTCTCGTGACCGCCCATTTACCAACCACTGAGCTGCGACAATCACCGTTAATGCTAATAGGCTCACAGCAATTTGATCGGAGGCATTTTCAATTGGATTATTATATTTCTGCTACTCCTCCGGCGATATTTTATGTGCAGGACATGAAATGGTTAATTCAAACCTAAATACTATTTGTCTGAATTTTTAGTTGAGGCTTGATATTTGGATTTTTCGAACTGTTTTTATACTTATATACACAACGTTTCAACTGATGTGCCCTTTCAACCTTCTTCGTGAGTTTCTTGGCCCGTAAATTCTAAAATATTCTAAAATTCTTAAATTAGGGATTAGGGTTAGGGTTAGCAGTTATCATTATAACCTTAAAATATACTGGTAGGTCACATGCTATAAGGGAGACATGATTTCGTAGGCCACATTCAAAAGGCTGCCAACATACTATAATGGTAACAAAAAAAGTGTCTTTAATATAAAAATGTGTCTTTTGTTTATACATTTATAATTTCTTTAAAATTGCAACCGAAGTAGCATCTTCAACTAAAAATAACTAAAAAAAGGTGCGTCTAAAAATCACCTGTTAACAAACAACCGGAATTTAATGGTGATAAGCAAAACATGTCCTTTTGAATCTAAGTTTTCAGCTAGGGTGCTTATTAGTTACTTGGTCCAGAACATCCACAACTGTAATACAAACCCAACGCGACAACTGTGTAAAATTCAACTTAATGAAGAGAATGGGATAAAATTCCAGTTGAAATGCCGAGATGTCTGAAAGCTTAAATAAGACAAACAGATGGGAAAAGTGATACAGAGATTAAATCGAGGAAGAAAAGAAATGTCGGAGAAAAGGGAATCGAAAACGAGGCTCGGAATGTGAAGCGGGAAAGGCGCTGATTTATTCGTTAATGAGCGAAATCTAAATTGATGAATTGCAAGTTGTTTAGTGTCATTCAATCCAATGAAGAGAAGAAGAGAGAAAAGAGACGAACGTTCTGTCAGATGCGTTTCAAGACTTTGACGAAGCCAAAAAGAAATGCACACTATAATAGGTCACAAAAGCGAATAGACACATAGACACACACACACACACACAGATATATTCAATAGAAAAAGGATAGACACATAGACACACACTCACATATATATACGCACACACACACATACACATTCAACAGAAAAAAGATAGACACATAGATACACACACACATAACACATTCAATAGAAAACGGATAGACACAGAGACACACACACATAAACACATTCAATAGAAAAAGGATAGATATATAGACACACACACATACACATTCAACAGAAAATGAACAGACACATTGACATACACTCACACACACTCTCTCTCACACACACATACACATTCAACAGAAAAAAGATAGACACACACACACACACACACACACACACACACACACATACATACATACATAAACACATTCAACAGAAAAAGAATATACACATACACACACACACACACACACAAACACACATAAAATATATACATTCATTGTAAAAGGATAAACACACACTCATAAACTTTCAACAGAAAATGGATAGACACACACACACACAACACACACACACACACACACACACGCACACACGCACGCGCATACACATTCAAGAGAAAATGGATAGACACATAGCCACACACACACGAACACATACACATACATAAACACATTCAACTGTAAAAGGATAGACACATAAAAACACACACACATACTCTCTTGCACACACACACATTCATAAACACATTCAACAGAAAAAGGATAGACACACACACGTACACATACACACATTCAACAGTAAATGGATAGGTAGACACATAGACACCCACACATGCATATTCAATAGAAAAAGGATAGACACATAGACACACACATACACATTCAACAGAAAAGGAATAGACACACACATATACATACACACACATATACACATTCCACAGAAAAAGGATAGACACACAGACACACACATACACATACACATTCAATAGAAAAAGGATAGACAGATGGACAGACACACACACATACGCATTCAATTGAAAAGGGATAGACATACACACACATATAAACACATTCAACAGAATAAGTATAGACACACACACGCACGCACACATACACATTCAACAGAAAAGGGATAGACACACCTACACACACACACATACAAAAACACATTCAACAGAAAAAGGATAGACACATAGACACACAAACACATACACAGATTCAATAGAATAAAGATAGACACACACACACACACACATACGCACACACACACACACATTCAACAGGCGAATAGACACATAGATATACATATATAAACATACACACACATTCTAATGTAAAAGAATAGACACATAGACACACACACACATACACACACATACACATTCAACAGAAAAGGAATAGACACATAGACACACATATATACATACACACACACACACACATTGAACTGTAAAAGAATAGACACATAGACACACACACATATACATACACACATATACACATTCAACTGTAAAAGAATAGAAACATAGACACACACACACATACACACTCAAAAGAAAAAGGATAGACCCATAGACACTCACATACACATTCAGCAGACAAACGATAGACACATAGACACGCAGACACACACAGACACACACACACACACACACACACACATTCAACAGGCGATAATGGCCGGTCTTGGCGCCAAAACGATTGTAACCTCCAAGTTAACCAAAGAAGCAGCCATAAACAAAACATTGTAGCGTCAACGGCTGATCGTACAGATTACAACCTTTTTTCCCCCTTTTTATCACTTAGTTCAACGATCAGGTCGATAATTACCTCCCCTTTGCTAATAGGTGCCGACAGATGGCGTTAATAACTCATCGCCAGTAAATCTGTCCCTTTATTTCTTCGATTTAATTAATGATGCGTGTTCAAAAATGGCGGCTTCTCTTTGCTTGGAAGTTGCCTTATGCAACGTGTTAAGTCAGAGAATAAAGCCATCTTGCATTTTGTCGGCTTTCTCTTTTTATTTACAGTAAAACGTGGAGGTGACCTGAGGGTCGATTCGAAGTGATATATTGATTTTTAAATGAGTCATAGTAGCCTGTGCAAGAGCGCATGCGCAGACTGGAATGCTGTTGTTTATAGTTTTTCTTTCAGTTAAGAATACAATGGACAGTATATGGTTTTGTTACTGGTAGAGATTAGGTGATACGTTTGTATTTCGAAATCCTAGAGAATGTGATACATTTAATTCTTTAGAACCGTTTCTGGTTTGTGCATATATCATTTGATAGCGTTGTGGGATTATCTGCCCTTGTTTGGCTGGAAGAGTTATCTTCCCTCGTGTTTCTGTTTTTCCTCATCAGGTGTCTTGACTATTTAAGCAGGCAAGCGCCAAGTTTGAATCCTCTATTTCTTTTCGGTAACTCAACGAACACACATTGGTTAGACACTTGGTCGACACCCTTCTGTGTCGGGAGTTTTCACCCCCACACACAGATTATGTCAGTAAGTGACTTTGTCTTATGAGCTCTTCGGATCTTTTGCATGTACATTTAGGTATCTCCTTTATACTTCATTATTGTATCTTCTCACTTATATGTATTTCTTATGTATCTTGTATACTTATTTCTTGTTATATGTATCATCTCTACATGCTCCATATATTAAAGTCTATTGTTGTTGTTATATAGTAAGGTCATGTGAGTATTAGGGGAGAGTCCGTCGTCTAAGTACTTCAAGTGAGTTCTGCACAGAGTAATATGTGCGTTCTTAAATAGTGGCTAGAACCATCGCCGCTGTTGAAGTACGGGGGAGATGGGTCATTCCATTATATCAGTTGTATTTAATACCCTTAGTCGGAGTTGTTTGTTCAACCAACACTAATTATAACATTAATAACGTTGTAAAAATTTATTTCACCGGTCACTAGTAGCAGTCCCTTAGGGTCACATGATGCCAACAATGAAATAAGGGGCACCGAAGAATTCGGCCCCTTTTTGCTTCTAGCATGGGCTAGCTACATTGGCCCCGACGAATGGATCTGCGGGACTAGCTT
>CM042169.1:26379086-26399086 GCA_023376005.1 Doryteuthis pealeii
TGCTGTAAATTTCTACTCTTTTGTTAAATACATTTGTCTACATTGTTACCCGTCGTGTTTGTCTTATTTTGACCCCTTAAAACCCCACAACAATATCAAATTAGAAAGGCAAATGAAACTAAATAAGAATGCAGATAAAAAGAATTGAAACGCAGGTGGGTATAATCGAAAAATAGAACAACCGAAACTTACTCCCGTCATTCATTGCTAATTTTTTTAAATTTATCTATTTAGCTAAAAATAGGAAGTAAAGAATAAAATTACAGTAATTTCTTATTGTTAATGGATTTCTTTTAGGATTTATCCGCAAGGTTTTTGCTCATATTCATTAAGATAAAACCACACAATTATAAATCATTAATACTAAGTACGTATTCATGAAAATAATTTTTTTAATATCAATATGCAAGTTAGCCTTCCCGTTCACACTGGAAACTGCTATTTTGTTGAATATATAAATATGCTTGCATGTTATTAGTATGTAGGTTAATCCAACAGTATTAATAAGATATAACAATTTCTCTGAATGTTTGAGATGAGGCTTGAAGATTAGTATTATCTGTGTTATTCGGACTATTATCCCCATCTTCATTGTTATTTGTACAACGTTTCGGCCGATATACCCTCCGGCCTTCTTCGGGTATTTCTTGTCGGACTTGGGAACCTTTCTCAGACTCGGGAACCTTCTTTTCGGACTCGGGAACCTTCTCGGACTCGGGAACCTTCTTTTCGAACTCGGGAACTTTCTTGTCGTAATCGGGAGCCATCACGGAACTTTGAACCTAACCCTTTATTTATTCCACGGGGGTATCCTGTTCTCATTCCGCTAACCATAGCTGGGGTAGGAGTTGTGTTAATTAATTATTTTTCCGAGTCCGAGAAGGTTCCTGAGTCCGACAAGAAATACCTGAAGAAGACCGGAGGGCATATCGGCCAAAACATTGTACAAATAACAATGAAGATGGGGACAATAGTCCGAATAACGCAGATAATACTAAGATATAACAATTTTATCAATAATTGAGGTTTAAATAAAAATAAATTCATGGTGAATGTGACGTCAATAACTAAGGGAATTGTGACTTGAGTAGTGATTTAGTTTCGGTTACAGACAGACAAACACACAATCTCCATTATGATAAGATATTTTTATATCATTTTTTATATCATCTTACGACGTGAAAATTATTTTGCGAAAAGTTTTACGGAGTTTTGTAGCAATATTATTTACACTAGCAAATATATGCAACCTCTAGAATAAAATTAAGAAATATATCAAAATGAATAGTTGGACTGGGCAGCTCTGCTAGTTCATTATTAATTATTCTATATTTCTTAATTTTATTCTAGGGGTTGTTTTCAGATAACAATGAAGATGAGAACAATAGTCCGAATAACGCAGATAATAGTAATCATCAAGCCTCATCTCAAACATTCAGAGAAATATTTTATATTCTTATTTCTCGTATTTTCCTATACAAAAGTAATAAATACACACATTATTTAAGAATATGATTATGATAAAAGCACACACATCAATTATTTTCAATAGTAATTATATATGAATAAAATGCTTGAATACACCCTTTTTTCATATTTCTACCAAAAAAAAAAAGACTGTCTGATTTTGGTGAGTGTAAAGTGTCCATAAACAGAACGTTTCTCAGATGTCTTTGCCAAAATGATGAGTGACTTAAAAGCTAACTACAATGACTAACAAACGTAGCCAAGAATCTCTTTAGTAATTTGCCACGTCTTTAAACCATTGTTATGGTTGAACAGAAATTTATTATGTTAGTTTAGTCTTTGTTTGAACTGACAAGTTGGATCTGTTTGTATAGAGAGGAGGTCAACTGAAAAACTGTGTCTGGCTTTCCAAGTGCGAGAGAAAATTGAAAATAACAGCACAATATCAAACCAATGACTTCTCTGCGTGAATCAGTGACTCTTCCGCGTAAATAATAAGCATAAGTTGTTCGGTGTCTATTGTAAATATCGAATACACAAAGTCACTTCCGAATTACCGACTTTTGAAAGTTTGATATTCTTAATTGGAACAGAGATTAATTGAGTAAATATTATTATATCTGCCATACCTCAACAGCAAAGAGATCCGGAAAAGGGAGGGAAAAAAACAGCAGCCCCAGAAAGCGTTACAGTTTGTGCGCAGTCAGTGTTACGCAGGGATAGGCCTGCACAGCCACTTGTGTAGATGCAGATACTTTTTTTTATTTATCTATTCATTTATTTATTTTTGGACACTACGCCATCGTCCTTAGGTGCCAACACGAGGGAAGATAACTCTTCCAGCCAAACAAGGGCAGATAATCCCACATTCTTAATTGAATAAATATTATTATATCTGTCATACCTCAACAAAAAAGAGATTCAGAAAGAGGGAGAAAAAACAGCAGCCCCAGAAAGCGTTACAGTTTGTGTGCAGTCAGTGTTACGCAGGGATAGGCCTGCGCAGCCACTTGCGTAGATGCAGATAATTTTTTATTTATTCATATATATATTTATTCATTTATTTATTTTTGGACACTACGCCATCGTCCTTAGGTGCCAATCAACCAGCTAACCTCGATACAGGGACTGCTACTAGCCAGTGAATGACCATAGGGAAATCTGATCTTTCAGATAGAATAATGTCCGAGAAATGACACTAAACGCCATCTAGTGGTGAGGTTCCAATTCTGGAGTTTGGGAGAATCTTGAGTACCTAATCATTGCCATTACTCCCGGGTCCACTTGGACCCGGGATGGCAGTACCTGTTAGGCTTACATCTATGGAATAAATATATTAAAATAGATTGAAGGTCCATGGTGTAATGGTTAGAGTCGTAGGAAATGGACTCATCAACCCGAGTTCAAATTCTGGACGGGGCTGTTTGCATTGCACATAGCGCTAATACACTTGGGAAAGGTATGAATCCAGTTACTCTCCCTCCAGCTATGGGTAAATAGTTGGACAGACTGATCTTAGCCTTGGATATGTAACCAGTCTAGGAGAAGAAAAACTCTGAATTCAAACCTGTTAATCTCCACTTAAGAAATTGACCTTGTGTCGCATCGTGCTAGTGCGTAGCGGTAGGTAAATTTATAAACAGATTAAAAATGAGTTTTAAAAATAATCTTAAATATGTATGTCCATCAAGAACGAATAAAACAAATAACCTAAGTGTAACCATGACACACCACCTCTCTCTCTCTCTCTCTCTCTATATATATATATATATATATATATATATATATATATATATTGGGTACCATCTAGAGGACATACAAGTGTAAAGACCGACAGGATAGTGGGAGAGAAAGAGAGAGAGAGAGTGAGAGAGAGAGAGTAAGAGAGAGAGAGTGGGGGGAGGGTGTTATGACCTGTTTAAGGGTCAATAAATAATCACTCAACACGGAGCTAAAATTTAGGGAACAGATGTATTCAGCAATATATCAATGTACAAATGAGGAAGGTTTCCTTGTTACAGCGTACACGAAGAACATGTATCTGCTACTCCTCACTTTAGTAGCTTTGCTCTGTTAGATATACCCTTTGGGTAAGTCTATATTTGTGTCATAGGTGAGTCACCTACAACAGAGAGAGACAAAGGAATGGGTCCTATTATTCAACTTTGGTAATTATGATGATACTCTTATGGCATAAAATAACCCAACAAGGGTTAACATGCCGTAAAATCCAACCAACCAACCACCCAACCAACAGCATTTTTTCTTTCATTTGGTTAATTCCTTGTTTTTTTATTATTATTTTTTTCTTTCGGCGGGGTGACATACAATGGTGGAATTTGGGTTCGCCAATATTTTAAACCAAGCAGTTGTCATGAATGTCTCGGAAAAATGTTTTTCTTTACCTTCAAGCACCTGTTCGTTTCACAATCACTGTGTGCAAATTATTTGTATTAGATAGGAATACTTGAAATTGAGCCACGTATGTTTGTGAATCTGTGTTACGCCTCAAAGTTAACTGACTTGAAAAAATGTAAGAGTTTTTAAATAAAATAACTAGTGCATTATATTGTTTATTTATCAATATATCAACACTGAAAATTTCATTAAATCAAATACACTTCCTTGCTATCAGCTTATTTCAGGTTTGGTTTGTTTTGTTTTACGTCATATCAACCTCAGTGGGTCATTTAATGCCGATAAAGTTTTGAAATAAATCAATTCTTAATGGATAATACAATTTTTTTATAAATACATTTTTCTATTTAACCCATAGATGGGACCCCTAATAGGTACTACCACTCCGGGTCAGAGTGGACCAGGGAGCAATGGTGATGAAGGGGTGCTCACACATTCCCCAAACCTCCAAAACTGGAACCCTCCATCAGATAGAGTTTAACGTCATTCCCAGGACATGTAGACCCGCAGCCACCGCCTTCTAGCACCCATATGATAAAAAGGGCTTGGGCTTGCCATAAGGGCAATAGGGTTGGGGCAATCATATAGATGCTAGGGGTTGACGTGACCAGCCGATTGATCGGAGGGGGCCTCTCCGACCGCCCGTCTAGCCCAAGATGAACTGCTCATCCACCTGGGCTCTATCCTTAAGCATCACGGATCGACACCCACGGCTAACAGGTGACCCCATTGGGGGAGTCTTACCCCTCTGCAGAGGTGCAGTCGGTGCATTCTAACGCCCCAGCCGACAGGGCGGCAGCTTATTTCAATGAATCATTTAAAAGAACATCATTTGTTTGTATAAAATAAAATGATTGTCTCTTTCTTGAATTGATTGACAAGCTGATGTCTATCGGTGATGCAACTCTCCTATTATTTAGACTCCTATGTAATTTATATTGACATTAATAGCAATGAACAATAGACAATTTTATCATGAAGAAAAAAACTTCGCCTAATCGAGTTTTGTTTTTTCCGATGAATATTGGAAATATCCATGAAAGGGATTTATTAAGATTTTAGATATTTTGATAGTTAAATAGATAATTTATTTAATTTTTAGATGAAGCAGTGTCGATTATTATTATTATTATTATTATTATTATCATTATCATTATTATCATTATCATTATCATTATTATCATTATTATGAGGTTTTCACACATGCCGTAGCTGGTGGTTCACAGAAGGCTGAGTGATAGCAAGTACCCTCAGGTCTCCAGGACTCTTTTGAGTTTTCTGAATATGAATGTTCCTTTGTCACCTAATAAATAGATATGTAAAACCTTTATATATTTATTTTATTATATATACTAGCAAATATATGCACCCTCCGGGTGCAAGTATTTAAGTTTTAATGTAATAAAATATCATATTAAATTAGAAACGCTAATGAAACTAAATAAGAATGCAGATAAACATTTTGAAACAGAGGGGGGTATAATCGAAATATAGAACAACTGAAACTTACTCTTCCATCACTCTTGTCTTTTATTGTTATTTTTTCTAATTTAAGTATTTAGTTAAAAGAGGAAGTAAAGAATAAAATGACACTTATTTTTTCTTGTTAATGGATTTCATTTAAAGATTTATTGAAGAGATTTTTGCTTATATTCATTAAAATAAACCAAACAGTTAGAAATCAATAATACTAAGCACATATTTATTAAATTCGATTTTTTTATATCAATATGCAAATTAGCCTTCCCTTGACACTGTAAACCGGTATTTTGTTGTACATATAAATATAATTGTATGTTGTTAGCATGTAGATATGGTCAACAGTGGCTTCGGCCTCTGGACCATTGCTATAATTAACGGCGTCGATCCCAGGGGGCCATCCCCCCAGGCAACACCTGCCCCTTGATTTAAAGGGGCAGGGCTGGGTTTATTGCCCAGTGCCTGAGGCGCCCCCCTTGAGGGGGAATGCCGACGGGATCGACGCAATTTTTCACCTACCGATATGCAACCTCTAGAATAAAATTAAGAAATATATCAAAATTAATAGTTGGACTGGGCAGCTCTGCTAGTTCATTATTAATTATTCTGTATTTCTTAATTTTATTCTAGAGGTTGTTTTCAGATAACAATGAAGATGAGAACAATAGTCCGAATAACGCAGATAATAGTAATCATAAAGCCTCATCTCAAACATTCAGAGAAATATTTTATATTCTTATTTCTCGTATTTTCCTATACAAAAGTAATAAATACACACATTATTTAAGAATATGATTATGATAAAATCACACACATCAATTATTTTCAACATTAATTATATATGAATAAAATGCTTGAATACACCCTTTTTTCATATTTCTACCAAAAAAAAAGCCTGTCTGATTTTGGTGAGTGTAAAGTGTCCATAAACAGAACGTTTCTCAGATGTCTTTGCCAAAATGATGAGTGACTTAAAAGCTAACTACAATGACTAACAAACGTAGCCAAGAATCTCTTTAGTAATTTGCCACGTCTTTAAACCATTGTTATGGTTGAACAGAAATTTATTATGTTAGTTTAGTCTTTGTTTGAACTGACAAGTTGGATCTGTTTGTATAGAGAGAGGTCAACTGAAAACTGTGTCTGGCTTTCCAAGTGCGAGAAAATTGAAATAACAGCACAATATCAAACCAATGACTTCTCTGCGTGAATCAGTGACTCTTCTGCGTAAATAATAAGCATAAGTTTAGTTCGGTGTCTATTGTAAATATCGAATACACAAAGTCACTTCCGAATTACCGACTTTTGAAAGTTTGATATTCTTAATTGGAACAGAGATTAGTTGGGTAAATATTATTATATCTGCCATACCTCAACAGCGAAGAGATCCGGAAAAGGGAGAAAAAACAGCAGCCCCAGAAAGCGTTACAGTTTGTGTGCAGTCAGTGTTAGGCAGGGATAGGCCTGCGCAGCCACTTGTGTAGATGCACATATTTTTTTTTATTTTATTTATACATTTATTTATTCATTTATTTATTTTTGGACACTACGCCATCGTCCTTAAGTGCCAACACGAGGGAAGATAACTCTTCCAGCCAAACAAGGGCAGATAATCCCACATTCTTAATTGAATAAATATTATTATATCTGTCATACCTCAACAAAAAAGAGATTCAGAAAGAGGGAGAAAAAACACCAGCCACAGAAAGCGTTACAGTTTGTGTGCAGTCAGTGTTACGCAGGGATAAGCCTGCGCAGACACTTGCGTAGATGCAGATAATTTTTTATTTATTTATATATATATTTATTCATTTATTTATTTTTGGACACTACGCCATCGTCCTTAGGTGCCAATCAACCAGCTAACCTCGATACAGGGACTGCTACTAGCCAGTGAATGACCATAGGGAAATCTGATCTTTCAGATAGAATAATGTCCGAGAAATTACACTAAACGCCATCTAGTGGTGAGGTTCCAATTCTGGAGTTTGGGGAAATCTTGAGTACCTGATCATTGCCATTACTCCCGGGTCCACTTGGACCCGGGGTAACAGTACCTGTTAGGCTCACATCTATGGAATAAATAGATTAAAATAGATTGAAGGTCCATGGTGTAATGGCTAGAGTCGGAGGAAATGGACTCATCAACCCGAGTTCAAATTCTGGACGGGGCTGTTTGCATTGCACAGTGCTAATACATTTGGGAAAGGTATGAATCCAGTTACTCTCCCTCCAGCTATGGGTAAATAGTTGGACAGACTGATCTTAGCCTTGGATAGGTAACCAGTCTAGGAGAAGAAAAACTCTGAATTCAAACCTGTTAATCTCCACTTAAGAAATTGACCTTGTGTCACATCCTGCTCGTGCGTAGAGGTTGATAAATTTATGAACAGATTAAAAAATGAGTTTTAAAAATAAGCTTAAATATGTATGTCCATCAAGAACGAATAAAACAAATAACCCAAGTGTAACCATGACACCCCTCCCCCCTCTCTCCCTCTCTCTCTCTCTCTCTCTCTCTATATATATATATATATATATATATATATATTGGGTACCATCTAGAGGACATACAAGTGTAAAGACCGACAGGATAGTGGGAGAGAAAGAGAGAGAGAGAGAGTAAGAGAGAGAGAGAGAGAGAGTGGGGGAGGGTGTTATGACCTGTTTAAGGGTCAATAAATAATAACTCAACACGGAGCTAAAATGTAGGGAGCAGATGTATTCAGCAATATGTCAACGTACAATTGAGTAGGGTTTCCTTGTTACAGCGTACATGAAGAACATGTATCTGCTACTTCTAACTTTAGTAGCTTTGCTCTGTTAGATATACCCTTTGGGTAAGTCTATATTTGTGTCATAGGTGAGTCACCTACAACAGAGAGAGACAAAGGAATAGGTCCTATTATCCAACCTTGGTAATTATGATGATACTCTTATGGCATAAAATAACCCAACAAGGGTTCACATGCCGTAAAATCCAACCAACAAACCATCCAACCAACAGCATCTTTTCTTTCATTTGGTTAATTCCTTGTTTTTTTATTATTATTATTTTTCTTTCGGCGGGGTGACATACAATGGTGGAATTTGGGTCCGTTAAGTAGGATTTAACGGCCAATATTTTAAACCAAGCAGTTGTCATGAACGTCTCGGAAAAATATTTTTCTTCACCTTCAAGCACCTGTTCGTTTTACAATCACTGTGTGCAAATTATTTGTATTAGATAGGAATACTTGAAACCATATAACTGTGCGCAAATTATTTGTATTAGATAGGAATACTTGAAATTGAGCCACGTATGTTTGTGAATCTGTGTTACGCCTCAAAGTTAACTGACTTGAAAAAATGTAAGAGTTTTTGAATAAAATAACTAATGCATTATATTGTTTATTTATTAATATATCAACACTGAAAATTTCATTAAATCAAATACACTTCCTTGCTATCAGCTTATTTCAGGTTTGGTTTGGTTTGTTTTACGGCATATCAACCTCAGTGGGTCATTTAATGCCGATAAAGTTTTGAAATAAATCAATTCTTAATGGATAATACAATTTTTTTATAAATATATTTTTCTATTTAACCCATAGATGGGACCCTAACAGGTACTACCATTCCGCATCAGAGTGGACCAGGGAGCAATGGTGATGAAGGGGTGCTCCACATTCCCCAAACCTCCAGAACTGGAATCTCACCATCAGATAGAGTTTAACGTCATTCCCAGGTCATGTAGACCCGCAGCCAGCGCCTTCTAGCACCCATATGATAAAAAGGGGTTGGGGCTTGCCATAAGGGTAATAGGGTTGGGAAAATCATATAGGTGCTAGGGCTTGACGTGACCAGCCGATTTATCGGAGGGGGCCTCTCCGACCGCTCGTCTAGCCCAAGATAGGGCCAAAGTGGAGTATTGCATGTCATGAACTGCTCATCCACCTGGGCTCTATCCTTAAGTATCACGGGTCGACACCCACGGCCAACAGGTGGCCCCATTGGGGGAGTCTTACCCCTCTGTAGAGGTGCAGTCGGTGCATTCTAACGCCCCAGCCGACAGGGCGGCAGCTTATTTCAATGAATCATTTAAAAGAACATCATTTGTTTGTATAAAATAAAATGATTGTCTCTTTCTTGAATTGATTGACAAGCTGATGTTTATCGGTGATGCAACTCTCCTGTTATTTAGACTCCTATGTAATTTATATTGACATTAATAGCAATGAACAATAGACAATTTTATCATGAAGAAAAAACTTCATCTAATCGAGATTTGTTTTTTCCGATAAATATTGGAAATAGCCATGAAAGGGATTTATTAAGATTTTAGATATTTTGATAGTTAAACAGATAATTTATTTAATTTTTCGATGAAGCAGTTATTATTATTATTATTATTATTATTATTATTATTATTATTATTATTATTATTATGAGGTTTTCACACCTGCCGTAGCTGGTGGTTCACAGAAGGCTGAGTAATAGCAAGTACCCTCAGGTCTCCAGGACTCTTTTGAGTATTCTGAATATGAATGTTCCTTTGTATATATGTATATGTATATATATGTATATATATATGTATATGTGTGTGTATGTGTTTATATATATGTATGTGTGTGTGTATGTATGTGTGTGTATGTATATATGTATGTATATGTATAAGTTTGTATAGGTATGTAGGGGTGTGTATATTTGAAGCGATATGGAAAGAAAAGAAAATAAATTAAGTTAAACAAAAACTACTAAATAAGTGAACAGGGGTGGCCCTGAATTCTGAATTAATTGAATTAACAGTAACTCCTAACAAATTGCTGACAAGCCGTCAGATATCTTTCGTTTTATTATTATTGTTTATTATTATTTGTATTTTTATTCCTATTTTTATTACCCTACAGCTGAGCAGGACAGGACAATTTAAAAGGAAGGGGAAAAAATCTGTTTTCAAATGCCTTAAAAATAAAGAATTCATCATTCACATCTGATGAGTCGGGAGAATTAGACATTTTTGTCTAAGCTCCTGAAATAGTCTATAATGCAGTATCTCTAAGTCTTTTGTTATTTCTTTAATATATATATATATATATATATATATATATATATATATATATATATATATATATATATATATATATATATATATATATATATATATAACCGTACTGGTCGGGTGAAACATCTTCCGAATTTATTGTGTAGATAATATAACGAGTCCGCTAGACCAGTGTCTTTCCGTGGAATACTACCTGACTGGCTGCAAGTACCACACACGATTTTTAAAAATGTGTATAGTTATACATAACAGGGATTTATTAAGATTTTAAATATTTTGATAGTTAAAAAGATCATTTATTAAATTTTGAGATGAAGCAGTGTCGATTATTATTATTTACTCCTTTTGAGTTTTCACATCAGTGTTAGCTGATGGTCTTTCACTGGAGTCTGAGTGACAACAAGTCTCCTCAGGTCTCCAGGACTCTTCTGAGTATTCTGGCAGATTGCAGCAGTGCAATGTTCTGAATGGTTTCAATCCTTCCTCTGATTTCCAAACTTTCCAAACCCTTTTCCAATCCTTTTGGGACCGTTCCAAGTGCACCAACTACAATTGGTATCACTTTCACTTTCATATTCCATAACTTTTTCAGTTCTCTGGCAAGGCCCAGATATTTGTCAATTTTTTCATTTTCCTTTAGCTTCACCCTGTGATCTGCTGAAACTGCAAAATCCACCAGTTGACAAGTTCTTTCTTTTTTGTTTATCAACACTAGGTCTGGTCTTCTTGCTGGGATAAGGTGATCCGTTTTTATTTCAAAGTCCCCGAGAATTTTATGCGTTTTGTTCTCAAGAACAGATTCTGGTTTATGCATATACCATTTTGTTGTATGGTCAAAATTAAATTTTTTGCATAATTCCCAGTGGATCACCTTCCCAACCCAATCGTGTCTAGTTTTGTACTCCCGTCGTGCTAGTTTGCTACATTCGCAGAGTACATGGTTATTATCATTATTATTATTATTATTATTATCATTATTATTATTATTATTATTATTATTATTATTATTAGGTTTTCACACCTGTCGTACCTGGTGGATTACAGGAGGCTGAGTGATAGCAAGTACACTCAGGTCTCCAGGACTCTTCCGAGTATTATAGACGATCTTAACAGTGCTGTAGTTTGGATGGTCGTGATTCTTCTTCTGATTTCCAATTCCCCCAAATTCTTTTCCAGAGGTTTCGGGACCGTTTCAAGTGCACCAATTATAATTGGTATGCCCTTCCCCTTCATGTTCCAAAGTTTACTCAGTTTTCTGGCAAGGTCCAAGTATTTGACTATCTTTTCACTTTCTTTCATTTTCACTTGGTGGTCGGTCGAGACAGCAAAATCCACGAGATAACGTTTTCTTCTTGTCGATCAATACTAGGTCCGGTCTCCTGGCCGGGATTTATTACTATTTTCACTCGTTTTGAGTTTTTCACATCAGCGTTAGCAGATGGTATTTCACTAAAGTCTGAGTGACAACAAGTCTCCTCGGGTCTCCAGGACACTGCTGAGTATTCTAGCCGATTGCAGCAGTGCAGTATTCTGGGTTGCCTCAATTCTTCCTCTGATTTCCAGTCAATTTTTTTATCGTTCCAAGTGCACCAACTACAATTGGTATCACTTTCACCCTCATATTCCACGGCTTTTTAATTCCCTATGCATATGTTTTATACATATACCATTTGTTATATATCATATAAAGTATATATATCATATATATATATAAATATATTCATATATATATAAAAATATATAAAGTATATATGGTATTTGTGGAAAAAGTGACTTACCGGTGAAAATGGTCACAATGGTTAGTTGATGTAAGTTTCACAATGATAAGACAGCGATATAACAAATATAAAGTGCTCAATACGTTAGTAGAGCAAATTTATTATCATCATTATTATTATTACTGTGTACCTTTATGATAATAGATATATGAAGTATACTATTAGATACTTAGGCAGTAACATCTCCTCCACAGAAAATGACGTTAGTGTACGTATAGGAAAGGCATGGGCCGCTATAAATAAACTATCGATCATATGGAAATCCAACCTGACAGACAAGTTAAAGAGACGGTTCTTCCAGGCCGTTGTCATATCAGTACTGCTGTATGGCTGCACCACCTGGACCCTAACTAAGCGACTAGAGAATAAACTAGATGGGAGCTGCACAAGAATTTCTGCGGGTGATCCTGAACAAGACGTGGAAACAACACCCTACGAGAAAACAACTGTACGACCACCTGCCACATATCACACAAACCATCCAAGTAAGACGGACAAGACACGCGGGACACTGCTGGAGAAGCAAGGACGAACTCATAAGCGACGTACTCCTGTGGAAGCCAGCACATGGACAAGCAAGAGTGGGCCGACCAGCAAAAAACGTACGTTGATCAGCTCTGTGCGGATGCAGGATGCTGCATAGAGGACCTTCCGAGAATGATGAGCGATAGGGACGGATGGAGAGAGATTGTCATGGATATCCGCGCTGAAAGCGCGACATGATGATCATGATGATATATATCATATATATATCATATAAAGAAATATATATATTTTAATATATATATATATATATATATATATATATATATATATATATATATATATAATATATATATATATATTATATATATAAAAGGAAGAATGAATAAAGAAAACAAAGTGCAGAATAGATAATAAAAGATGAATTTAATCAATATCACTTACACATGTGTTTCGGTCAGTTTATCTATGTGTACACGATTCAAACTATTATTATTATTAAATAAACTATTCAAACTATCATTATTATTAAATAATAATTATCAAATCATCTATGTGTAAACGTGGCAAAGGAGGAAATGCTAAGGCAAAGAGCAAGACACGTTCATCCTGTGCTGGACTTCAATTCCCAGCTGGTCGTATCCATCGTCTTCTCCGTAAAGGCAACTATACCCAGAGAGTCGATGCTGGTGCTCCCGTCTACATGGCAGCCGTAATGGAATATTTGGCCGCTGAAGTTCTTGAATTGGCAGGAAATGCTGCCAGAGACAACAAGAAATCCAGAATAATTCCTCCTTTGCCACGTGTACACATAGATAAACTGACCGAAACACATGTGTAAGTGATATTGATTAAATTCATCTTTTATTATCCATTCTGTACTTTCTTTTCTTTATTCATTCTTCCTCATATCGTCGGATTCAATTCCAATTCCATTTTTACGCACACACACACACACACACACACAGATATATATATATATATATATATTATATATATATATATATATATATATCTTTGTGAGGTAAAAAAAAATCAGTTCAAGGCAAGAAATCCAGTAAACAGAAAACATCGAAGATTTCGTTTTATATTTCCATTCCAATTTCTACACATCCATAGCAATTCTTATCCATAACGCAACAACCTATTTCCCAATCAATAATCTTATTATAATGGAGATATTGCGTCGGTTTGTCTGTGGATCTAATTCATGTGTTTTGAAGCAATTAGTATGTATACAGAACGATATAACTATTATTTAAGAATCCTGTGAAATTGACATTACAAACTTAAATTAGTCTGAACAAGAATGGGCGAAAGTGATACTTGGCGAAGTGTATATGTATCGAACAATATATATACAACATTTAGCTAAGAAAGTTAACAGCTTTGCTTACCCATCTAAGTACTGAACAGGTTTAGTGCTGCTTAACTTTGGTGATCTATCCAAAACTGGCGCTTCTTTTTCTCTGATTTTTTAGATGAGGCTTGATAATTTGTATTATTCGGACTATTGTCCTCATCTTTATTGTTATCTGCACAACGAGTGCAGATTTCACTTCTTCGGACCCATGATCGAGGGTTAGAGAGGTAAACATTATTCCAGTGACGCGGATGTGAAATGTGTAGTGAAAAAGTGGCTCAATGGACAGTCAACAGAAAATTAAGGGACAGGGATTCATGCTCTCATTCAAAGGTAGAACATTGCTATATATTTAGAATCGTTCTTACGATGCCAAGCATCTTTCTTTTCTTTTCTTTTACGTTTTCTTTTTATTTATTTATTTATTTCATTTTACTTCTTTTTTTTTTACTTTAATGCCATTTTGTTTAGGACAGGTATTATTACCAACACAGGAACATGTATCATACATCAAAATGAAGCTGGTGCTCTGTGGATCACATTCCTACTTCTCCGCATAGGTGAGTCAAAACGTAATGCCATTTTGTTTAGGACAGTTATAATTACCAACACAGGAACATGTACGAGGATTAGTCAAAAAGTAATGCCATTTGGTCCAGGACAGGTATAATTACCAACACAGGAACATGTATCCTACATCAAAATGAAGCTGGTCCTTTGTGGATCACATCCCTACTTCTTCACATAGGTGAGTCAAAAAGTAATGCTATTTTGTTTAGGACAGGTATAATTACCAACACAGGAACATTTATCATACATCAAAATGAAGTTGCTCCTTTGTGGATCACATCCTTACTTCTCCACATTGTCACCGTTTCTCTCAATAACAATGTGTCACTTTTGAATGAGAGCATGTATCCCTGCCCCATAAAATTCCTCGTAATCACTATTATCTCTTCGGTCCCATGAAAGAGGGTTTGGGTGACAAACATTATTCCAGTGATGAAGAAGTGAAATCTATACGGAGGGAGTAGCTCAAAGAACAGTCAACAGAAAAACGAGTTAAATAAAAGACTGAGAATCACTGTTCTAGACGACGATTTAACCATCGAACCCCGTATATTACATTAATTTCATTATTGACTTAATACTGATACAGACAATTAATAATTTATTTATTGGCCTTGGCGTTTAATTATCTCCTCATATAATCGAATAAACGACTTCACTAATTTGTCACATTGTTTCTGCAACAAATCAGTTATTGTTGTGTCTTTTCAGGCCCTAATATTATCGCCAAGGAAAAACACTTCAAACAGATATGAGCAAATAAAAAATCTCATATACAGATCTGAAATCAGTCATCAACAACTTTATATCTTTATATAAATGACAGAAATCATAGGACAATCAGACCCAAAATAAACTCCATGAGATACAAGAAGTTATTGGAGAGTGGCCGGCCACAGAAGAATCAGAAGAGAAGTAATACTCGCCAGATTGCGTATTGGGCACACCCACATTACCCATTCGTACCTGTTAAAATGGGAGGATGCCCCAGTGTGCACAATATACAAAGCACAACTTACAATCAAACATATCCACCTAAATTGTAACAGCCTCAAACACACCCTCACCAAATTCTATCAAACAAGAAACCTGAGGGACCTCTTTCGGAATACAAACAGTTGTATCGTTGATATGGTAAAATATACACAGAGAAATAGTGTGCTTGAGATATAATTTTATTCAGCACTTGTATCTGGTGCTAACAGATACTTATTACATAAAACCAAGAAGTAGAACAATTCATAAAGACAAACTTACAAGAATAAGGAGGGTCAAATGTGTGTAGTCAAACGCAGTGATTTTGTCAGAATATAATTTTCCCGTCTCTGTCACTGTAACGTCGACTATTATAAGACTATGAACCAGTCCATCTTGTAGGGATGTTAACTCCTCTACAACACAAACCCTGAAGACATTTTAAATTTTCTAAAAAAAGCAACCTTTTCAAGAAGATATAACAAAACATAACCGAATACCTCCAAAGAAGCACTACTTTAAAGACTGAAATCAAAAATAACCTTTTCTGGCATTTAATCGTAAGAACGAAGCAACAGACAAATAAGGAATACTTGTTTATATTGCAATGTTACTCTTTGGAAATTACGACATATTTAGCCCTATCGACTGTACCCCACACATGTGCTCATCTACGTCAATGAATTGATTTGTACGTCAGACAGAGCAACAGTATAAAAAAATGCCCCTGACTGTTTGCTTTTACCGCAAAGAAGTGAAGATTAGATTATTACACAGTTAAAGTATGTCAAATCAATACAGAATCGTCATAACGAAAATTTAAAGCGCGCATCAAAATACGAAACACAACATGAAATGATAAAGTAGAAAAGTGTAAATTCTAAAAAAATCTGATGAAGAAAGAAATATGTCACCTAAATATAATTATGAAGAGTTACAATAAGGGAGACAATCCTTTGACTTATACTTAAAAAAAATCAATAATCGAATATCCCATAATCATCCATATAACGACAGAAACAGAAATATTTGAAATAAATTCATTCTCAATGGATACTCAATTTTTTTATAAATATATTTTTCTATTTTAACTATAGATGGGACCCTAACAGGTAATACCACTCCAAGTGGACCAGGGAACAATAATCAAATATCATCCCATATGACGACAAAAACTGAAAGACAAATACAGGTATTTGAAATAAAATGGCTGTGAAATCTGGTCTGTATTTTTTGACTTGATTTGATGACAAATAAATATATAAGAGAAAAAGGAAGCAATGAGAATAAGTTGTGTGTAAAAAGAAATTGGTAAAAAGAGAAATACGACGAACTAATCCAGATTAATTTCAGTTGATTAATTTTAATGACATGTCATCTCGTCAAATTAGATTGGTTGGTTTTGTTTTACGGCATATCAACCTCGGTGGGTCATTTAATGCTGACACATTTTTTAAATAAATCAATTCCTAATGGATACTCAATTATTTTTATTAACACATTTTTCTATTTAACCCATAGATGGAACCCTAACCAGTACTACCACTCCGGTCAGCTTGTACCTTGGAGCATTTTTCATTTCTATCTTGATTTGGTTTGGTTTGTTCTATGGCATATCAACTTCAGTGGGTCATTTAATGTCGACAAAATTTTGAAATAAATTCATTCTTAATGGATACTCAATTTTTTTTATAAATATATTTTTCTATTTTAACTATAGATGGGACACTAACAGGTAATACTACTCCGAGTGAACCCGGGAACAACAACCGAATATCATCCCATATAACGACCAAAACTGAAAGACAAATGTAGGCATTCGAAATAAAATGGCTGTGGAATCTGGTCTGTATTTTTTTTTACTTGATCTGAAGACAAATAAATATATAAGAGAAAAAGATAGCAATGAGATTAAGTTGTGTGCAAAAAGAAATTGGTAAAAAGAGAAATAAGACGAAGTAATCCAGATTTATTTCAGTTGATTAATTTTAATGGCATGTCATCTCGTCAGATTGGTTTGGTTTGTATTGTTTTATGGTATTTCAATCTCAGTGGGTCATTTAATGCCGACAAAGTTTTGGAATACATTCATTCTTAGTGGATACTCAATTTAAAAAAAAATTCTATTCTAACCATAGATGGGACCCTAACAGGTGCTTCCACCTGGGTCAGAGTGGACAAGGGAGCAATTGTGATGAAGGAGTGTCCACATTCCCCAGGCCTCCACAACAGAGTAATTTACCAGGGAGCAATAATCGGATATCATTCCATATAACGGCAGAAAAAGAAATACGAATACAGGCATTTCGAAATAAAATGGCTGTGAAATCTGGTCTGTTATTTCTTTACTTGATCTGAAGACAAATGAATATGTAAGAGAAAAAGATAGCAAAGAGTAAAAAAAAAAAAAAATTGGTAAAAAGAGAAATAAGACGCACTAATCCAGATTGATTTCAGTTGATTAATTTTTATGGCATGTTATCTCTTCAAATTAGATTGGTTTGTTTTGTTTTACGGCACATCAACCTCGGTGGGTCATTTAATGCCGACAAAGTTTTGAAATAAATGTATTCTCAATGGATACTCAATTATTTTTACAAACATATTTTTCTATTAAACCCATAGATGGGACTCTAACAGGTACTACCTCACCGGGTCAGCTTGGACCAGGGAGCATTATTCATTTCTATCGTGATTTCGTTTGCTTTGGTTTGTTCTATGTCATATCAACTTCAGTGGATCATTTAATGCCGACAAAGTTTCGAAAAAAATTCATTCTCAATGGATACTCAACTTTTTTTATAAACATATTTTTCTATTTAACCCATAGATAGAACCCTAACCAGTACTACCTCTCCGGGTCAGCTTGGACCAGGGAGCATTTTTCATTTCTATTTTGATTTGGTTTGGTTTGTTCTATGGCATATCAACTTCAGTGGGTCATTTAATGCCGACAAAGTTTTGAAATAAATTCATTCTCAATGGATACTCAATTTTTTTTATAAACATATTTTTCTATTTAATCCATAAATAGGACCCTAACAGGTAATACCACTCCGAGTGAACCAGGGAACAATAATCGAATATCATCCCATATAAGGACAGAAACAGAAAGACGAATGTAGGCATTCGAAATAAAATGGCTGTGGAATCTGGTCTGTTATTTTTTTACTTGATCTGAAAACAAATAAATATGTAAGAGAAAAAGGAAGCAATGAGAATAAGTTGTGTCTAAAACGAAATTGGTAAAAAGAGAAAGAATAAGAACCAATCCAGATTAATTTCAGTTGAATGATTTTAATGGCATGGCCTCTCGTCAAATTAGATTGTTTTGTTTTGTTTTACGGCATATCAAGCTCAGTGGGTCATTTGATGCCGACAAAATTTTCAAATAAATCTATTCTTAATGGATACTAATTTTTTTATAAATATATTTCAATATTTAACCCATAGATGGGACCCTAACAGGTACTACCACTCCGGGTCAGCTTGGACCAGGGTGAAATGGTGATGAAGGGGTGCTCCACATTCCCCAAACCTCCAAAACTGGAACCTCACCATCATTTAGAGTTTAACGTCATTCCCAGGACATGAAGATCCTCAGCATCTGCCTTCGAGCAACTATAAGGAGCAAAAGGATTGGGATTGCCATAAAGTCAATAGGGTCGGGACAATCATATAGTTGCTAGGGCTTGACATAACCAGCCGATTGAATAGAGGGATCTTTCTCACCGACCGTCTAGCCTGAGTAAGTTGTGTAGAAAAATATAAAAACATTACATTGTTCATTATATTGCTTTGTTTCCACCACACACATACACATTATATATATATATATATATATATATATATATATATATATATACTAGCGGAAGTACCCGGTCCATTACAGGACTAAAAGGATTTTAGGAACACCAGGGAATAAGAGAAAAGGGGAGAAGAGAGAGGGTAAAATCAATATAATTTATCAAATTCTTATGTGTTTTTTTTTGTATTTACTCATGAACAACTATGATGAGTTCCAAAAATCGATTGGTGTTTGATTATATCATTTAATCAGTAAAAATCAAAATTTTATACGTTTCCTTATTACAAACATATCAAAATGCATGCACGATTTTAATACTCAATAAATCACTTTTCTGAGTTATAAGTCGACACGTATATACCAAAACAGACGCCATTCCTTTATATATATAGATATGTGCTATTGGCCTACCGATATTGAACATACCTACCCAATGTTTTTATTCTATTTGCCTTTCTCATTATCTACGTATGTAATTATTTTCCTTCTGACATTTTGGCAAATTTCTGTCATAATGATTTCACCAATTCTTTTAATCATTCTAAAAACAACGTTTCTTCGTTTCTCTGATTTTAATACTCAATGACATCGCTTTTCTGAGTTATAAGTCGACAC
>CM042169.1:26404191-26461691 GCA_023376005.1 Doryteuthis pealeii
ATATATATATATATATATATATATATTATATATATATATATATATATTATATAATATATATATATATAGCTAACTATCTTTTCTCAGTCTGTTTATATCTATTATATGATATTTATCTGCCTGTTTTATCTATCTATCTCAGTCTAGTCATATCTATCTATCTATCTATCTATCTATCTATCTATCTATCTATATATATAATTATATATATATATATATATAATATCCACTCATTCTCTCAAATCTATCTACTGTCTATCTATCTACTTATCTAGCTATCTCAGTCTGCTTATACTATATATATATTATATATATATATATATATATATTATATGTCTGTTTTTATTTATCTATCTAGTCTGGTCATATCTCTCTATATCTATCTATTGACCCCAATCTCTTCTAATCTATCTGCCTATCTATCTAGCTAGCTTGCTAGCTCAGACTATTTATATCTATATATCTATTTATCTGTCTATCTCAGGCTGTTCATATCTATCTATCTATCTATCTATTATATATATATATATATATATATATATATATATATATATATATATATATATCCCAGTCTGTTTTCTATCTTTCTACCTATCTATCTAGCTAGCTAGCTAGCTAGCTAGCTAGCTACCTAGCTAGCTCAATCTGTTTATATCTATATATATTTATTTATCCGTCTGTTTTATATATCTTAGGCTGTTCATATCTATCTATCTATCTATCTATCTATACATGGGACGTGCGAAGTGAAAGACAGACAATACCGCAAAGTGAAAAACAAATAGCCTTCCCCAGAGTTTGAACCCAAGTCGTCGATTCCATTTCCTACGTCGATAACCGTTTAGATAAACACGCCTCCTAACTAAGCTAGGCAATTAATTACTTCTTCAGCTTGAACAGCTACATACGAACCTAATTATTCCTGTTTAATTAAACGTGAATAATTAATTTAATAAGAAAAATAATTAATTTTTTTATTTCGAGGTTTGGAATTTTATATTTTGTACAATGAGATATCTTGCAGCAACATGGCTTCCAACTGATGTGACCAGCCGATTGATCGAAGAGGGTCTCTAC
Organism: Doryteuthis pealeii; assembly: GCA_023376005.1. NCBI lineage: Eukaryota > Metazoa > Mollusca > Cephalopoda > Myopsida > Loliginidae > Doryteuthis > Doryteuthis pealeii. The sequence continues at coordinate 26,405,269 of CM042169.1, forward strand.
GACCGCCCATCTAGCCTAAGTAAGGCCACAGCCATACCATAGACTGCTCAGCCACTAAGATTCCATCCTTAAGCATCATGGTTGTCACCAACCCACCCAACAGAAAGCTCCATTGGGGAGGTCGTACCCCTCTGCAGAGGTACAGTCAGTGTATTTCTACAGCCCCAGCCAACAGGGACACTTTCAACATGACATCAATATAGAATATAACTGTTGAAGTTAGTCAGTCAGTATACTGTTGGTTGGACAACAGCAACTGGCTAAGCACAACTGAACTAGTGTCCAAAACAGCTGTACTTATGGAACACAAGAACAGTCCATCATGTATTTGGGTGATTCCATTCCTTGAGTCCTGATCGGGCCCTGCTTGGTTCTATGATGTTATGAGGCTTCATAAATTCTCTGGCGTTTCTGCAGTAGGATTGCAACAAGGTTAGATCCCGTTATTGAGTTACGGCGCCTTGTTATAAAATTGCATTACAAATTTGGTAGATTTTACATCAAACCATTTTGGCCAAGAGACAAATAAACTTTTCTCAATTATTAATATATATATATTTACCAACCCCCACCGCACGAGTAGGATGCGACACAAGGTCAATTTATTCAGCGGTGTTTAACAGGTCTGAATTAAGAGTTTTCCTTCTAGACCGGTTGCCTAACCAAGGTTAAAGAGCCCAGTCTGCCCTACTATTTACCCATAGCTGGATGAAGAGTAGGATTCATACCTTTCCCAAGAGTATTAGCGTTAAGTGAAATGCGATTACCACGTCCAGAATTTGAACTCGGGGCGACGAGTCCATTTCCCATGACTTTAACCATTACACCACGCGCTTCCTACAATTATCAATAAAGATGCATAGGAAATGATTTTACTATAAAAATGCATTGTAAATTTTGTAGCTAGCTCAGTTGGTAGAGCGTTCGGCTAGAAACCACAAGGTTCCTAGCTCGATACCGGTCCTCGCCAACTCAGCGTATGAGTAGCACAGGGATCTGTGCGGTAAAGTAAGGAGCTGATAGTAGGTGTGGCGCTTCACCTCAGATGCTAAAAAACAATCTCCTTGGTCTAGCGCTATTGAAAATGGGATAGACTCCCTCGCTGACTGGCTGATTCCGACTTTAGACCGCCCCGTCGACAACATCAAATCATTTGGCCACCTATAGAGGACAGACAAAGCAAACTACTCAATTATTAATATAGATTCATAGGAAATGATTACTATAAAAATGCATTGTAAATTTGGTAGCTTTTACATCAAAATCATTTTGGCCATCTATAGAGGACAGACAAAACAAACTATTCTCAATTATTAATATAGATGCATAGGAAATGATTTTACTATAAAAATGCATTGTAAATTTGGTAGCTTTTACATCAAACCATTTGGCCATCTATAGAGGAGAGACAAAACAAACTCTTCCAAATTATTAATATAGATGCATAGGAAATGATTTTACTATAAAAATGCATTGTAAAATTTGGTAGCTTTTACATCAAATCATTGGCCATCTATAGAGGACAGACAAACAAACTCTTCCCATTATTAATATAGATTCATAGGAAATGATTTTACTATAAAAATGCATTGTAAATTTGGTAGCTTTTACATCAAATCATTTGGCCATCTATAGAGGACAGACAAACAAACTATTCTCAATTATTAATATAGATGCATAGGAAATGATTTGATTATTTTTTTCTGAACGAGTAAATGGCTCGCCCCTTTAATTGAAGCAACAATTATATCCCAACTTGATGATCTATGAATAAAGTGTCTGTTCTTGGACAATGAGTTTTACTCGATCTGAATAATCCTGATGTCAATCAGAGGGTTAACACCTGTTCATCATTAAGGACAAATCACTTCTGAAAAGGATTGTTTACCAGCGATAAGAGCGAGGGGAGCGGGGCTTTTATAATCCTACAGGATTATAATCAATGATTGTAAACCTGCAAAATGTGCTTGTATCGAGACAAAGAACTAAACAATTGAAAATACAGGATGACACCTGTGTCTGTAAAAGTCAAACAAATTAGTGAATAAAAAAAAATTAAAAAAGATAAACTTTAGAGACCCTATTTCAGAAAAATTGTGGGAGTGAAAATCATTTTAAAAAATTAAATTAAATTCATTCAAATAGTTCTTCAATTCTGAAATAAACATCGAATTTGTTAAAAAAAAAAACAAAAAAAAAAAACATAAAAATTAAGAATTCCATTTTGATCAAAATTACTTTAGGTTATCAGAAAGTTGAAAATTTATCTACCCCTCACCCATCCCCTGGTATGGGAAATTGAACTCTTTATCAGTGCTTTATAAAATTGAGCCATTAGCCACCGCATTACCATGCACACTCTTCTGAAAGCATTTTGTAGTTAAAAATATTGAGGAATATATTTTATTTTTACAATAAGTGGCAGTAGTTTTGTTTTCTTTGTTGTTGTTTTTTTTATGTTTTTTTTTTTTTTTTTTTTAGGGGCTGTTTTGTTTAAGTATAGCGTTGAAGAACGTACCGTTTTGTTTTGTAAAATGAGTTATTACAAAAATCAACCAAAACTAATATATATAAATATACTTACTTAAGAATAATTAAGAGTGCAATAATATATAATATATAATATATATATATATATATATAGAGAGAGAGAGAGAGAAGAGAGAGAGAGAGAAGAGAGAGAGAGAGTCATCCACAGACACGTGTTTCGACTTATCAAGTTCTTCAGTGTGGCTAGACATTTGTAAGCTACCTACAGTCGAAATTGAAAACCATTAGGCTGTCTTCACTTACAGAATGCGAAGTGGATTTTAGCTGTTTTCATACACACATCGCTTTGTATGTAAAGGCCGTCATAGAGTGCTACCGAAATTGTTAAATTGTTTTATCAAAATCAGGGGTCAATCACGTTCCCCAGAATTGACTAGCCCTGACTTTTTCTTGAGGGGATATCTCAAAGAAAAGGTTTACATCAACAAACCTCAAACTCTACAAGAATTGAAGGAGAACATCAGGAATGAAGTCAAGGAATGAAATCTTAATCAAGTGATCCTGCAATCCGTCATGGATAATCTTTTGGAAAGGGCACGAATTTGTGAAGATGAAAATGGAAACCATTTAAAAGATGTTACTTATCATAAATAAATTCTCTTTCATTTTGTTTTGGGTTTTTGCAAACAAATTACCATTGTCTTCGTCATATTATGTTAAACATTCCATAAAGGTACCTTCAAAAATAAAGAATCTATTCAAGTTCAAAATCCCTCAGTGACTTCTTGGCCACCCTATATATATATATATATATATATATATATATATATATATATGTATGAAGTGGTCAAACGATGTGTTTGAAATGGCGAAGGCCGACAATTTGTTGGAGATTATGTGCTTCATTAAAGTCATACCTAATTTGTTAATTAATTAATTATAATTAAATGAATTAGGCGTGCATATCGGTTTAAATGTAAAGCGTAAACAAATCGAGAAAAAGTCGATCTCTCTATGTACATTTCAGCCCATTAGGCCTCATCAGCAGAGCTATAGACAGGGCAGTGCTTTCTGCGCGATTCGAACCCTACCTATCAGGCTGATAGGCGGACATTCTAACCACTACACTAGCTGGCTTCCCCAGAATCTCTCGTTTATTTTAAACTGATATGTATATCGCACTTTTTGGGTGACTTATGGTACGACAGTATGAAGTGGTATATATATATATAATATATATATATATATATAATATAATAAAATAAATCTATAAAGGTATTACATATCTATTTATTTGATGGCAATAGAACAGTCACAACCTTAGGTTTCATACATGCAAAATCGCATGCAATCATCAGGTGACGTTGATGCGAATACAAGGAAAATCGAAAAAATCGAAAAATTCAAAAGGTTTTTACGGGCATAAGATGTTTATGATTGGATGAAGTGATATGTGTGTGCCTTTCGTGCATTTGGGGATGCGTATGTTTGTTTATGCACAGTGCAAAAGTTATGTATACAAATCGGTGGGTTTGACACACATTCACATTGTTATACTAGTGTGCAGTGTCTGAACAATACTGAATTGTGAGCGTTTGTATTCGCATGCATATGTGTGCGTGGGTGTGTGTATTTTGTTGGACGGATGTTGTAGGAAAAATGGATACTGTCAACGGTTTGGGAGGGGGTGTATGGGTGTGGGGCGATACAATCAAGGATGTTAAATAATTCTAATATTAAGATCTCATATATATATATATATATATATATATATATATTAAGATTTCATATATATATATATATATATATATAATATATATATATATATATATATATATATATATATATATAAAGATAATCTAAAGAGTCAGATTTTAGCCCTGAAGAGCTTTATGCGAAATTAATAGTAGGTTCGTCTGACTCATTAGATTATCTTTATTATTGGCTCTACTTAGGTATCGATCACTTTTTACTTATTAGCTTTCTCCTAGCGGTTATATGAATATATATATATCTTATATACATATATATACATAAAAAAAATTTTCTTCCTGGTTGATGTTTGGTAGTATATTTTTACAATCAAACTTTCTGCTGGGTTTTTTTCTCTCCGCAACGATCTACCAACACGCTTGGTATATTAAATTATATATATATATATATATATATATATATATATATATATATATATACTTGCTTAAGAATGATTATTCAATGTCTGTGGTGAGGTAGGTATGTATTTATATTTTTAAATAATCACGACATGCAAACTCGGCAATCATCGCGTGCGACGTGCTGAACACTGGACAGCTTTTTCAACCTAATTAGGTCTTATCAGCAGTGTATACCTCGATCTCCCACCGATAGAGATCGAACCGGCGAACCCAGCATGCAGAGCCAAAGTCTACCTCTAGGCCAACGGCCCACACCACAGACGAAACTCGCCAAATAAACTTGTCAGTGATAAAAGCGCCACTATTATAACCCGTTAATTGGCTGAGGTTTAAACCACGTGACCTCGCTTAGACTATAAACTTAAGCTTAACAGCTATATTTTACGTAAGTCTTTATTTCTTAGATAAATGAATCGTCACAAACGTCAATGATGATACGTCCGCTTTCCCTTTTTCCTAAATAAAGTCTATCAACATGTTTTTCACCTTACCGTTAGCTGATAGTATTACCCAAGAGTATGAGTAACAACAAGTTTCCTCAGGTCTCCAGGACTCTTCTGAGTATTCTGGCAGATTGCAACAATGCAGTCTTCTGGATGGTCTCAATTCTTCCTCTGATTTCCAGATTTTCCAGTCTTTTTTCCAAGCTTTTTGGGACCGTTCCAAGTGCACCAACTACAATTGGTATCACTTTGACCTTCATATTCCATAACTTTTTCAGTTCTCTGGCAAGGTCCAGATATTTATCCATTTTTTCATTTTCCTTCAGCTTCACCCTGTGATCTCCTGAAACTGCAAAATCCACCAGTTGACAAGTTCTTTCTTTTTTGTTTATCAACACTAGATCTGGTCTTCTTGCTGGGATAAGGTGATCCGTTTTTATCTCAAAGTCCCAGAGAATTTTATGCGTTTCGTTCTCAAGAACAGATTCTGGTTTATGCATATACCATTTTGTTGTATGGTCAAAATGAATTTTTTTGCATAATTCCCAGTGGATCACCTTCCCAACCCAGTCGTGTCTAGTTTTGTATTCTCGTTGTGCTAGTTTGCTACATTCGCAGAGTATATGGTTTACAGTTTCATCTCTACTACCGCAAAGTCTACATTTACTATTTTGTTGGGTCTTATCAATTTCTTATCAATTTTCGCTTTGATTTATTTGATTATTATTATTATTATTATTATTATTATTATTATTATTTGATTATTATTTTGATTATTATTATTATTATTATTTGATTATTATTTTGATTATTATTATTATTATTATTATTATTATTATTATTATCACTCCTTTTGAGTTTTTCACACCAGCGTTAGTTGATGATATTTCCCAGAAGTCTGAGTGACATCAAGTTTCCTCATGTCACTAGGACTCTTCTGAGTATTCTGGCAGATTGTAACAATGCAGTCTTCTGTGTGGTCTCAATTCTTCCTCTGATTTCCAGATTTATTATGATTATTTTTACTCTTTTCGAGTTTTTCACATCAACATCAGCTGATGGTATTTCACTGGAGTCTGAGTGACAACAAATGTCCTCAGGTCTCTGGGACTCTTTTGAGTATTCTAGCAGATTGTAGCAAAGCAGTATTCTGGATGGTCTCAATTCTTCCTCTGATTTCCAGATTTTCCAATCTTTTTTCCATGCTTTTTGGCACCGTTCCAAGTGCACCAACTATAATTGGTATCACTTTGACCTTCATATTCTATAGCTTTTTCAATTCTCTGGTAAGGTCCAGGAATTTGACCATCTTTTCGTTTTCCTTCTGCTTCGCCCTGTTATCTGCTAGAATTGCAAAGTCTACCAGTTGACGCGTTCTCTTTTCTTTTCTTTTTTTTTGTTAATCAATGCTAGGTCTGGTCTCCTGGCTGGGATAGCGTGATCCGTCTTTATCTCAAAGTCCCAAAGAATTTTATGTGTTTCATTTTCAAGAAAAGATTCTGGTTTATGCATATACGATTTTGTTGTATGGTCAAAATTTAACTTTTTACATAATTTCCAGTGGATCACCTTCCCAACCCAGTCGTGCCTAGTTTTGTGTTCCCGTTGTGCTAGTTTGCTACATTTACTTAATACATGGTTTACAGTCTCATCTCTATCACCGCACAGTCTACATTTATTGTTTTGTTGAGTTTTATCAATTTTTGCTTTGATATAATTTATTCCTATGTCATTATTTTGTGCAGCAATTATTAGTAATTCAGTTTTTCTCTTGAGGTTTCTCTATATGTGCAACCTCTCCGATTTGTCGTTTGAAGTGCCCATAGAATTATTTTTGTTTCCATCTTTGTTTTCTAGTTTTCATTGTTTTTCTGTTTGTCCATATATTTACATCTGCTGTTGTTGGCTGCCATAGCAAGAATATACACCTTCCGGGCGTAAGTTTTATATACTCAATTCATGGCCTTATTTTTACGAAAATTTCCATGATTACTTACTCTTGATGAAAATATGTTTGAAATAGGTTTTTCCTAAAATATAATTGTTCCTCAATTATATTTTAGGAAAAACCTATTTCAAACATATTTTCATCAAGAGGTAAGTAATCATGGAAATATGTTTGAAATAGGTTTTTCCTAAAATATAATTGTTCCTCAATTATATTTTAGGAAAAACCTATTTCAAACATATTTTCATCAAGAGGTAAATAATCATGGAAATTTTCGAAAAAATAAAGCCATGAATTGAGTATATAAAACTTACGCTCGGAAGGCGTATATTTCTTACGAGGTTTACACCCCTCCCCTATTTTATTTTATGAAATATGAAAAAATGAACCCCCCCCCAAAAAAAGATTTTAACTTTTTTTCTATAAAAATAAGAGTCTGAATAATTATATCAGAAGATTTTTATAAGTTTCTATGCGAGATTTTTTTTTTTTTTTTAGTAAAAGAACCATAAACACATAATTCTGCTAAAAATATCAACAAAGAAACTGAGTCTGTTGTAAAAAGCGGACTGTCTTACTTATTTTTCAAGATAACGATGAATAATTTTCCCCAATCGGATAATTTGATCTTTCAATTAACTATTTTTCTTTGTAACAACTTTTTATGTTCGTTATTTCTTTTTTGCGAAATTTTAAAAAGGTTCAATAACATTTATGTTTCTTCTTTTAATATGGCCTAAACTGATCACGTGACTATTTTGGTGGTACCTAATAAACGGGGAGAGATCTCTCTTGTATGTGATAGAGAGAGACAGAGACAGGGACAGAGAGATAGATTGGAGATTAGGAGATGATTGTTCTTACTTTATTACTGTTCTTATGCTTACTCTGCTTGTTATTCGGTCGCCATATTCTTTGGGCTGACTTCTATTTAAGGGCTGGTCTTCTTCTTTATTCTGTTGATAACTCTTTGGATTGGGCTGGACATTGCTTTCAATATTTAATTAATAAACACAACAACTTGTGTTACTTTATCAAGATTTTATTTATTAGCCCATGATTGATTCTACCATGGCGAGAAAGTCTCTGGAGCCCGACTATACGTCTACGCTCTCTTAAATCTGGGTCGCATCTACTAAAATAACCTAACTTATTTTACAGCGTGTCAGTTTTGTATAGCCGTATATAACCATCTAACCTTCTTGGGTATATAATAAAGAGAGAGAGACAGAGAGACAGATTAGAGCTAATGAGAGATGTCAGAAGATGATGATAGTTTTACTTACTAGATTACACTGCTTCTAATTCGGTCGCCATTTTCTTTAGGATGATTTCTATCTGCTGTTAAGGGTTGGTTTTTCTCTTGTTGGTACTTCTTTGGGTTGGGCTAGTCATTGTCCTTACATTCAATTAATACAACAAGACTTGGTGTTGCTTGATCAAGCTTTTATTTATTAGCCCATGATATTTACTACTAAATATTCTGAGTTATAGCGGGGACCAGTATCGAAACCGCGACCTTGCGTTTCTTCGGTATGCGCTCTACCGACTGAGCTAAACCAGGCCATTTGATAGAATCTGAAATTCTTGAGAAGAAGAAAATGGTAAAAGGATTTTGTGTTTATTGATTTCTTCCTTATGGAACTGGATTATATTTGTCAGTGGCACTATTCACAGAAACGGCATTTTCTGAACAAACAAACAAATAAAAAAAAACATCCCGAGAAACTGCTGCTTGGCGCGTTTCACATCCGTCGCAGTAATAAATTTTTTCGATTACAATCCGTGAAATTGAGATATGAAAAAATAATCGATTGTTTCCTTGAGAAAAATAGTTTTTTTTTAAATTATTATTATGATAAGTTAATTAATCTTGACCAACAATCAGGGCCACATTGCGGAAAAATTTGGCACTAAATTATCTAGATACATTATTTTTTTTTAAATTGGACAATACAGAATTATATACGGCTTATCCATAAAAATCCGTATTTTAAATTTTAATATGCACATAGACTTTGTGGACGCCTTGTACAGGGTGATAAAAAACAGCCTTTTTTTTAAAGTAAGGCCTGTTTTTTGTGGTAACCCTGATATATATATATATATATATATATATATATAGCTCTGCACACATATATATATATATGTGTGTGTGTGTGTGTGTGTACAGATATATATATATATATATATATATATATATATATATATATATAACAGAGCTTATATATAATATATATATATATATATATGTGTGTGTGTGTGTGTGTGTGTGTGTGTGTTAGAGATATGAGGAACACAGGAACAAAACTCAGACAAATGTATATAGGAGATATATTTCGTTAAACATTAAGCTCAGCATCAACAGTCGCTTTACCACATTCTGTCAGATTTACTCCAATTCTCCTTCCTCATATATATATATATATATATATATATATATATATATATATATACAGGATGTCCCAGAAAAAAACAGGCCAGATTTTTTTTAAAAGTCTGTTTTTTAGGATTACCCTATATATTTACCAAACCACCTACTTGAGCAGAATGTGACACAGGGCCATTTTCTTAAGCGCACATTAACAGGTTTGAATCCTGGGTTTTCCTTCTTCTAGACTGGTTGCCATATTAAGATTAAAAAGCTCTGTCTGCTTTTTGTATTTTAAGCAGTGTACCGTTAATAAGTATCGTTAAATGCCAACTAAAAAGACGCCTGGATCGTTTTTGAAAATATTATAAAAACTAGCAAAATAAAAAAGCCCTCTGGGCGACGTAAAATGAATATTGCCTGAGGGGGTGGGAGTTGAAAATTTAATATCAGAGAGTTTGTATCATAAGTAAAGTAAAATCATCAAATTTATCAAAGGAGTAAAAAAATTTAAAAAATTGAAATGGAAACTTAGTTCTGATAACTTTAGATATATATTAAAATAAAATAAAAAAAACTATATATAGATAGATAATACCAGGTATGTATTTATTAAAACTTAAACAATGAGGACTGTCTAACATTGCATGCTCAAATTTTGAGTGTATTCTATTCATGACAATTTTAGGCAGTGTGACGTAAGCAGTGACGTAGTTTTTGTTTCAGACAAAGACCGGAAGCGAATCTCCATTATTAATAGAAAGATAAAAGATTGTCTTTGTCGGTAACAAATACAAGTTGGAAAGCTATCACTTGCTCAAGTGCGGGACGGGTCGACGCCGGGGGTCCAGTGGCTTCGGCCCTGGATCTTTACAAGTTAATAGCGTCGATCCCAGGGGGCTATCCCTCCAGGCAATACCTGCCCCCTGGATTTAAAGGGACAGGGATGGGTTTATTGCCCAGCGCCTGAGGCGCCCCCCTTGAGGGGGAATGCCGATGGGATCGACGCAATTTTTTCACCTGCCACCATGAGCTTCGGTTTGTGGGTGGTCCCACGTTAATAGGGCCTTGTGCCTAACCCGTACAAGTGGGGTACGAGGTAAATACAAAGTGCGGGACGGGTCGACCCGGCGAGAGGATCTGATGCTAAGACCTGAAATCTTCAATGCACCGGGGGGGATCACTGAGGAACAGTCCCAAATTAAATTTGATTTATTTTTAAGGGATCGAAAAATTTCGTCCTAAAATCTCCATTATGTTACTTTAAATTATCAAAAACTGAGAAGGACTTTCCTGATTTAAAAATGAGTATTCGACCCAAGGTCAATATTTATACTAGAGTTAAACAGGTTTTAATTCCGAGTTTTCCTTCTCCCAGGTTCTTTCTCCTTCACGTAATCACTGATTTAGACGTATGTTTGGGATCATTATCTTGCAAGAAAGTAAATCGCCGACCTAGATCAAGATTTTGCGCTGATAGTTGTAGAATGTCATCCAAAATTTTGATATAGTTTTTAGACTTCATCTTATTGCAATTAATTGTCCAGTCCCCATTGAGTTAAAACAACTCTAAAACACCATCGAACCGCTGTACCAAATATTCTGTCCATTTGTTGTTGTTTTTTTTTTTTTTTGGGGGGGGCAATAAAGTATTGTAAAGTAGCGTATATCAATATATAGTCACAGTACCAAAAACGATATATGTAATGTTCTAATGGCTTTATATGTTGTATAGCGGGTCTTGTCAACGTGCCTCCAAATTCACGACACTAAAAAGGTGTTCGGCACGTGGCGGTCATCTTGTTGATAAAAAGGTACAACGCGAGAAATATATCGTCACAAGCTGCTTAGCTTTTAGTTCCAGGCTCGTCTCGTGGGTTGTTTTGGAGAGGAGGAAAAGCAGAGAGAAAGAGAGAGAGGACGCTGTTAAATTACTGTGATCCCACACTAGGGACCAGAGGCCCGTCCGTCCCCTAGGCCTCGGAAAACAAAAAGAGGCCGGTATTTATCTTCGTCGTTCCACGTCACCACGTGACTTCCGGCCCCGGTCAACACCCGAAACTTCCGGTTGGCTTTCAATTCTCCATTCGTGGGGGTCACGCCCCGGTCAAATTCCCGACAAACCGTTTTGTGTTCATCGCTTTTTTTTTAACCCTTTACTATGTCTTATTTCTTCTTTTTTAATAGTAGTCCTTGCAAAACTCAGGATATTCACCATCTCGCCACAGTATAAAGTATATTTTTCTTTAAAACAAACTACCATGTATTTATGATATTTCGGACTGTTGTCTTCATCTTTATTGTGTCTAAACACAACATTCAGGTACTACCACCACAACATCGGACTCTGTTTTAGGTGGGGGGGGGGTTGCAGTGGCCTGAACGTTGTCGATTTTTGTTTTATCATTCCATATTAGCAATTTGAAGAATACGGTTAGGATAAACATGGAGTTGCTAGGGCATGACATGACCAGCCGACTGACCGGATAGGACCACACTGACCGTCCGTCTAGTTCAAGTAAGTGCTGAAGTAAAGTGATAAATGTCACAGGACACTTAGTACCCGCGCCAAAGACCGCTCAGCCACCACAATCCTGTTCTCATGTATTACAGGTCACAACCCACGGCCAACGGGTTGCCTCATTAAACGGGTGGCGGGATCCTTACCCATCTTCAGAGGTGCAGTCTGCACATTTTACAACCCCAGCTGACAAGACAGAAAAGAAATGGTTTCCTATTGACAACAAATGTATTGGAGGTTGTTCTCTCAACCGCGGTTTCGGTGTTCAAGACAAACCGTTTTCAGGAGACTAAATAGGATGGGCTCTTACATTTCATATATACTTATATTAGTCTCCTGAAGAAGTCGTGTCTTGATCACCGAAACTGTAGTAGAGCAAAAACTTTTTCTACGACGATATATTTCCCAAAAGCAGATTTCTTTGTTCAAGAACATCTTTTTTGAAAAATTAACCTGAGCAACGGTGTGACATGGTTTGTGAAGAAGGGTTCATCATGATTGGTTTTTGTTATAGGTGATATACCCTATAGACTAATGGAATGCGCCGACGGGTTACTATAAGTAACAGGGACAATTATGGCTTGAGAGTAAGCCAATGCGAGTCAGCTCATAATTCTATTGTCGGACGTAATTCCCACTTCTCTGTGCTGTAATTGTCTACTCTTTTGTTAATACATTTTCCTACATTTGTTATCCGTCGTTTTGTTCTTATTTGACCCCTTAAAACCTCACAACAGTTTTCATACAATCTATTTCTATTTAAACAACGTTTTGTGCGAGTACAAAATCTAATTCGAGTTTCGACAAAATCTGGGTCCTCTTGGGAACTTAAGGATCCTATTGGCAACGCCATATTGTTATGAAGTGAACCAATCTCAGGAACACACATTTGTATGGATAAAGGTAATTGCTATCTGCCTTGCTAATTAGGCAGACTACTTTTATAGTATTATCTCATTTGCATATGATACTACATAATCACTAATCTAAACATACAAGGTGTGTCAAAAAAGTATTGAGATTTTTTGTACTTTTGCGGTTAGTGTTATTAGTGGTTTTTATCAATAAAAACGACTGTAGATCTGGATCCTCCACCTTAATGTATATATAGTAAGTAAAGTAAAGTCGTCGGGGCGGCCTAAAGTCGGTATCAGCCAATCAGCGAAGAAATATATCCCCTTTTCACTAGCGCTAGACCAAGGAGATTATTTTTTGCATTTGAGGTGGAGCGCCACACCTACCATAAGCTCCTTACTTTACCGCACAGATCCCTGTGCTACTCATGCGCTGAATTGGCGAGGGCAGGTATCGAACTAGGAACCTTGTGCTTTCTAGCCGAACGCTCTACCGACTGAGCTAACCCGGCCCTAAATAGAGTAATATCAATCCGTAATTTTGTTCTCCCCTCTGGAGGCTTTCTGGTCTTTTAACTTCTCCCCCCCCTAGCCAATGCTGCGAAACATCTAATCCAATTTTCGACAAAATCTGGGTCCTCTAAGGAACTTAAGGATACTATCGGCAACGTCATATTGTTGTGAAGTGAATCAACCTCGGGAACATACGTTTGTATTCAGGCAAAGTTAGTAGCCGTCTGCCTTACTACTGAGGCAAACTACTTTTATAGTATTTTTCTCATTTGCATACGATACTACAATAATTTGTTATTATTTATGTTATATTTCAAGATGTAGGAATAAGAAAATATAACAAAAACAGTTAAATATGTTTAACATATAACAATATTGTTTTTTATTTTTCTCACCGACCGGGAATATAGTAGGTTCTTCTCTTCCTGTCTCCGATTTGTGACTGCTGAAAAACTGAGTTTTGCTAGGAAGTGAATTAATCTCGGGAACATACGTTTGTATTCAGGCAAAGGTAGTAGCCATCTGCCTTGCTAATTAGGCAGACTACTTTTATAGTATTATCTCATTTGCATATTATACTACACAGTCTCTAATCTAAACATACAAGATGTGCCAAAAAAAGTATTTTTGGTATTTTTTGACACACCTTGCCGGTGTGATATGATGATGATGATCAATAAAAAATGACTGTAGTTCTGGATCGTCGAACCTTAATTATATAGTAATATTAATCCGTAATTTTGTTATCCCCTCCGGATGCTTTCTGGTCTTTTAACTACTTCACCCTAGCCAAGGCTGCGAAACATCTAATCCAAGTTTCGACAAAATCTGGGTCCGCTAAGGAACTTAAGGATATTATCGGCAACGCCATATTGTTATGAAGTGAACCAATCTTAGGAACATACATTTGTATTGAGAAAGGTAGTAGCCATCTACCTTGCTAATTAGGCAGACTACATTTATAGTATTATCTCATTTGCATATGATACTACAGAATCACTAATCTAAACATACAAGGTGTGTCAAAAAGGTTTTGAGATTTTTTGTACTTTTTGACACACTTTGTATTCTGAAAAAAAAAATAACATTCCATTCATTAATTTTTTTGAGAATACAAGGTGTGTCAAAAAAGTATCAAGTTTAAAGCTGTATTTACCAAGATAGAAATGAACAATGAGTGGAACGTTAATTCTTTCAGAATACAAGGTGTGTCAAAAAAGCACCAAGTTTAAAGCTGTATTTACCAAGATAATATCATCTAATATTAAAACATTATCTCATTTACGTATGATACTAAACAGTCACTGATTTAAACATATATTTGTGATCATTATCTTGCTGGAAAGTAACTCGCCGACCTGATACTTGTAGATTTTCATCCAGAATGTTGATATAGTTTTCAGATTTGATTAGTCTACTTATTGCATAACATAACAGTGTTCCTTTCATTTTTCCAGTAAAATTCTTTGTGGGGCAGAAGATTGGGTTAAATCGAACTTAATGGACCTAAATTCCACCATCGTATGTCACCCAGCCGAAAGAAAAAAATACCAAAAAATCAAGGAATTAACCGAATTTAATGAAATGTTCAGTGTTGATATATTAATGAATAAAGAATATGATGCCCGAGTTATTTTATTTAAAAACTTTTACATTTTCCCAGGTCAGTCAATTTCAAACCACATATCTATGAGGCGTAACAGATACATGGTATAAAGTTAACTGACCTGAAAAAAATGTAAAAGTATTTTTAAATAAAAGTTTAATAATAAATTTAAATAAAGTTCGATTTAACTAAAAATTGCATCTGGAAAATTGTCAGGTTTCCATACAATCTTCTCCGGACTTGGGTTTTTAAACGGTTCTATGTAAATTCCACCCTTTTGTATAGCCTGCTGCTGGATTTCAATGAAACCACAGACACGTGTATATAAAAATATGACCCGTCTTAATTTTTTCGGTTTGTGGGTGGTGAGAGGCGCAGAGTGTTCACAATGAAAATGTCCGAGGGAGTTGGTGACGGTAGGAGACAAGGTTATGCTTACGGCTGACTCGCTGCAGACTAAGTGCCCTTCGAAATCTACTAATCTTTATATACGATAAATATGCCCATGCATTTTTTAAATCTTTTGATCTGATAACGGACAGACTTCCTTTTTTATATATTTCTTTACCTTTCTCTCTGACTCCTCTTCCGTTTTCCCTTTTATTACATATTTCTTCATCTTCTCCCAGCTTCTTCACCGGAAGACCTCTCTTCTGTTCTCCCTTTTATATATATATATATATATATATATATATATTTCTTTATCTTTCTCTTTGTCTCTTCGCCGGAAGATTTCTCTTCCGTTGCACAATATGCAACACACCCCTGTAAATCCGAAATTGAAAATTCTTCCCATGAAAATGTCACCATACCAATGATGCCCCTTATCAATATTTCCTCCCTGTGAATACGGCAGCTTGGGTTCTCTAGCCTTGTTTGCCAACTAGTATAGGACAAAGATAATTCAGAATTTAAAATTAGTAGCTGAAGTTCCAATTTTTCATTTCACTAATTTTTTTACACCTATCGATATATACAGCAGACTGGGTTCACTAGCCTTGTTTGCCAACTAGTATAGGAGAAAGATACTTTTAAATTTACATGACGATCCAATGTTTTATTTCACTATTTTTTTACTCCTATGTATACATTCAGCAGACTGGGATCTCTAGCCTTGTTTACCAACTAGTATAGGAGAAAGATAATTCTGCATTTAAAACGAATAGCTAAAGTTTCAATTTTTCATTATACTAATTGTTTACCTCCATGGATACATACAGCAGACAGTTTACCTGCTAGTGTAGGAGAAAGATAATTCTGAAGTTCCAATTTTTCATTTCACTAATTATTTACCCCTATGGATACATACAGCAGACTGGGCTCTCTAGCCTTGGTTGCCAACTAGTACAGGAGAAAGATAATTCTGAATTCAATACGAGTAACTGTAGTTCCACAAGCAATAGGGTGTTGTTTTTAATCTCATTCAGACAACTGATGCAACGACACGTGCGTCAATGTGTATCGGCCTTCACCCCTTCTTCATTTTCGACAACATTAATTCGGCGGAGTGCAGAAAATTGCAACAAGACAATTGTCAGGTTTCCATACAATCTTCACCTCAGTTAGGATTTCATAACGTTTCCAGTACAAGTTATGCTCATAAATTATCTGTTCAAAAGGTGTTTTGTCGCATTCTCAATATTTTCCAGGTCAGATTTTTAAGGTATTTAAAATGGCTAGATATTTTCTAGACACAATTCGTTTCCTTGGGAATGTACGTTTCTCTGCAAATAGCCGTATGCCTTGCTACTGAGGCAGACTACTTTTATAGTCTCATATAATCTCATTGGCATAGGATACTACAGTTCGATTAATAACAGTTAAATAAATAAGTTGACTGAAACAATGTAGTGATTCCAGGTCAGATTTTTAAGGTATTTAAAATGGCTAGATACTCTCTAAACAAAATTCGTTTACGGTATTTAAAATGGCTGAATACTTTCTAAACACAATTCGTTTCCTCATCCTTATTATAAATGTTGGATTAATAACAGTTAAATAAATAAGTTGGCTTATACGATGAAGTGCTTCCAGGTAATATTTTAAGGTATTTAAAATGGCTGGATACTTTCTAGACACCAATTCGTTAGTGAATTCGATCCTCACTGGGTGCTCTATACTTCTGGCCTTGAGCCGCATCTAAGCTAAGCCTAGTAAATAACTAAGGGCACTTCATATTTTGTAATGGTTAACAAACTAGATTGGCAGACCATTGATAGTAAATTCGTTTCTCACTGGGTGCCCCATACTTCTGGTATTGTGCCGCACCTAAACTACGCTTAGTAAATAACTATAACAGTGTTCCTTTCATTTTTCAGTAAAATGCTTTGTGGGAGCAGAAGATTGGGTAAAATCGAACTTAACGGACCTAAATTCCACCATCGTATGTCACCCCGTCGAAAGAAGAAAAAATCAGAGAATTAATCGAATTTAATGAAATTTTCAGTGTTGGTATATTAGTGAATAAAAGATATAATGCATCAGTTATTTTATTTAAAAACTTTTACATTTTTTCAGGTCAGTTAACTTTGAACCACGTATCTTTGAGAATCTGTGTTACACCTCAAATGTAAAAGTTTTTAAATCAAATAACTGGTGTATTATATCTTTTATTCATTAATAAGTAAGCAGAACAGAAGTAAGAACCAAATCTATCATACCCTTATCAACCCCCTCATACTCTGTCTTAACGTATGTTACCCTGCCGAAAGACAAAATTCCCAAAATCAGGGAATTAACCGAATTTAATGAAATTTTCAGTGTTGATATATTAATGAATAAAAGATATAATGCACCAGTTATTTTATTTAAAAACTTTTACATTTTCCCAGGTCAGGCAACTTTAAACCACGAATATATGAGACGTAAACCGATACATGGTATAAAGTTAACTGACCTGAAAAAAATGTAAAAGTTTTTTTAAATAGAAGTTTAATAATCTTATTATAATGGAGATTGTGTGTTTTTCTGTCTGTAACCGAAACTATATTACTACTCAAGTCACAATTCCCTTAATTATTTACGTCAAATTCTCCATGATTTCATTCTTTTAAACCTTCAGTTATTAATAAAAATTGTTTTACATTATTAATACTGTTGACCATATCTACGTACTAATAACATGCAATTGTATTTATATATACAACAAAATAGCGGTTTACAGTTTGAACGAGAAGGCTAATTTGCATATTGATATTTAACATTTTATTTTAATAAATATGTGCTTGGTATTATTGATTTCTAATTGTTTGGTTTTATCTTAAGAAATATAAACAACAATCTCGTGGATAAATCTTAAAAGAAATTTATTTACAAGAAGAAATAACTGTAATATTATCCTTTACTTCCTATTTTAACTAAATAGTTAAATTAGGAAAATTTACCAATGAAAGAGGGGGGTAATGGAAAATGATGGAAGAGTTAGTTTCAAAGTTGTTCTATTTTTCGATTATACCCACTCTGTTGCAGATCTTTTTATCTGCATTCTTAGTCAGTTTCATTAGCCTTTCTAATTTAATATGATATTTTATTATATCAAAACTTAAATACTTGCACCCGGAGGGTGCATATATTTGCTAGTAAATTTAAATAAAGTTCGATTTAACCAAAAATTGCAGCTGGAAAATTGTCGGGTTTCCATACAATCTTTTCCGGACTTGGGTTTTTATAACGTTTCAAGTACAAGGTGTTTTGTCACATTCTCAATATTTTCCACGGTCGGTTATCTATATATATTTGTAAACTATTGGCTATGTTGGGTCAGTAAAATGGTAATTCCTGTGTATAGAGTGAGTGAGGGAAAGGCTCTCTGTGATTGTATATACCAATCACGTGGTGAATCCAGAAGTCTTGGCGCAAAATACAAAATCCTGACAGATATTCCGCGAGCAGTTCCACGAGACAACCCTAAGATACCAGATATCTTCTTCGGCACGCTGGTAAGTCCCTTGAACTCAACTTTATATACAGGAAGGACTTTATATTGGTATATGTTGTTTTATGTGCTCGCTAATATTTTTTTTAGAATTAAACGAAGTATTAATTCATTTATTTGTTGCCGTTAGCATTAGAATTAAATGCTACAATAATTGGAATGGAGGACTTGCATGATTTCTTTCCTGTATTTTCCCAACACGCAGTGTTCATTCATTTTGGGCGTGATAGCCATAATTTTTAGATTATTTATCGATCTGGCAACTGTTGGTTGTTTTAGTCACAATCTGGCACCAATTTCGTGAATGCTGAATTCTTTGCTGAGAATTTTGATCTGCGCATGTATTTCTGATGAAATTCTTTTACCAAGAATATAGAAATGATAAAATTTTGCTTTACAAAAAAATTAATAATTTCCATTTCAACAGTGATTTTTATACTATTTCTCTGAATTTTTTAGATGAGACTTGATGATTAGTATTATCTGCATTATTCGGACTATTCGTGGAATAAATAAAGAGTTTGGTTCAAAGTTCAGTGATGGCTCCCGATTACGACAAGAAGGTTCTCCGATTACAACAAGAAGGTTCCCCAGTTCGAAAAGAAGGTTCCCGAGTTCGAGAAGGTTCCTGAGTCCGACAAGAAATATCTGAAGAAGGGTACGTCGGCCGAAACATTGTACAGATAACAATGAAGATGAGGACAATAGTCCGAATAATGCAGATAATAGTGATTTTTAGCTTTAGGAAAAGCCAGAAGTTATAGGGTGGCAAATCTGAAATTTAGAGCGCCGATAAAAGTATGTCTGGACCCTATCATTCCAAGCTATGGCTTAAATTTTAGCTCAGTCGGTAGAGCGTCCGACTAAGAGCCACAAAGTTCCCGGTTCGATACCGGCCCTCGCCAACTAAGCGTATGAGTAGCACAGGGATCTGTGTGGTAAAGTGGGGAACTGATGGTATGTGTGGCGCTACACCTCAGACGCCAAAACAATCTCCTCGGTCTAGCGCTAGTAAAAAGGGTATAGACTCCCTCGCTGTCTGATTGATACAAGTGTAAGCGAGTTCGAACTTCAGTCGCGCTATTACGTTCACATTCGGATTTATACCCTTAGCAAAGGTTTGGAATATCTCGCTCCAAACTATGGTTTAAATAATACCACTACTGTTCTTCTAGAAGGATGTCTTTATCACTAAATAACCTACGAAGGTTGATATGCCATTAAACAAATAAACCAAACCAAAGAAAGAATGGGAAGATGCACTGTTATAACCAAAGCGACAGTCACATTATACATGAGTTCTTTCAATGCTGCTTCCAAACCGACTGAGTGACTGCACAGGAGAGTCACAGGCATATGCAGTAAGGTGCCTTCGTTCTTGTTCTCAAGCACCCATCATAGCTGCACAACTGATTTTTAAGGTACCGTATTTGACGGCATATAGAGCGCACTTTTTCCAACATTTTGGCTAAAAAATTGCTCTGCGTCTTATACATTGTAGGTGAAGTTTTATTATTATTATTATTATTATTATTATTTCCTGCTATTGAGATGTCTTGTGTATGCTTATTGCCTGTATGTACTGCCAAATTGCTTTTATACATCTATGTTTCTGTTTGTGTAATGCACAGCTAGACTGTTTTCAACAATATATGCTTAAATACACTGAACACATTTTTTTCCTGAATCTGACCTGCTGAAATGGGGGTGCGTCTTATATGCCCGTGCGTCTTATATGCCGTCAAACACAGTATTTAAAATGGCTGGATACTTTCTAAACGAACGTTGTTTTCTTGTCCTTGCGATAAATGTTGGGTTGATAACAGCAAAATAAATAAGTTGGCTGAGACCAGGGACCGGCAACCATTTGGAGAGGGAGGAACAAACAGCTATGCAGTGTCTCGGAGAAGGGCCATTATAGTGAATATAATATAAATAATTTTTTCTTGACCCTTACCGCTCTATCGAAAAATTTGCCTTCTTCTGTGGAGGTTTAATGAAAAACAAGGAATTTAATATAATTTTATTTAAACAGGGTGTAATAAGTAATTGAGGCTTGGAGAACTCTCTAGTGAATACTAGACTATATAAACTCTCAATAAGTGTACCAATCAATTATTCTAAGTATAATAAAGCTTTCCAAAGTTTATCGGTGTTTCGTTTGTCATTACACAGGGTTCCTTATTTTAAGGCAGGAATAACAGAAGTAGAATTACTAACACAATTAAAAAAAATGCAAATTAGAGTCCAGGTGTTAAGATGCTGGGCTGGATAAAAAATTACCGACCTCTGGCTGAAACGATGAAGTCCTTCCAGGTCAGATTTTCAAGGTATTTAAAATGGCTAGATACTTTCTAGACACAATTCGTTTTCTTATCCTTATTCCTCGGGAATGTACGTTTCTCTGCAAATATAGTTAGTAGCCGTATGCCTTGCTACTGAGGCAGACTACTTTTATAGTCTCATATAATCTCATTGGCATAGGATACTACAGTTGGATTAATAACCGTAAAATAAATAAGTTGGCTGAAACGATGAAGTGATTCCAGGTCAAATTTTTATGGTATTTAAAATGGCTAGATACTTTCTAAGCATAATTCGTTTCATTATCCTTACTATAAATGTTGGTTTGATAACAGTAAAATAAATAAGTTGACTAAGACCAGAGACTGGCAGCCATTTGGAGAGGGAGGGCCAAACAGCTATGCAGTGTGTCGAAGGGAGGCCATTATACTGAATATAATGTAAATAATTTGGATAAATAAGAGTAAAATAAATAAGTTGGCTGAAACGATGTAGTGATTCCAGGTCAGATTTTTAAGGTATTTAAAATGGCTGGATACTTTATGAACACAATTCCTTTCTTTATCCTTACAATAAATGTTGAATAAATCTTATTATAATGGAGATTGTGTGTCTGTCTATCTGTAACCGAAACTATATCACTGCTCAAATCATAATTCCCTTAGTTATTTACATCATATTCTCTATGATTTGATTTGATTCAAACTCAATTATTAATAAATTTTTTTACATCATTAAGACTGTTGACCATATCTACATGCTAATAATGTGCAGTTGTATTTATATATACAACAAAATAACTGTTTACAGTGTGAATGGGAAGGCTAATTTGCATATTGATTATAAATATTTGATTTTAGTAAATATGTGCTAAGTATTATTAGTGTGTAATTGTTTTGTTTTATTTTTATAAACATGAGCAAAAATCTCTTCAATAAATCAAAAAAGAAATCCATTAACAAGAAGAAATAACTAACTTTATTCTTAACTTCCTATTCTGACTAAATAGTTAAATTATGAAAATTTAGAAATGAAAGACGGAAGTGATGGAAGAGTAATCTTCAGTTGTTCTATTTTTCGATTATACTCCTCTTTGTTTCAAATCTTTTTATTTAGTTTAATTAGCCTTTCTAATTTTATATAAGATTTTATCACTTTAAAACTTAGATACTTGCACCCGGAGGGTGCATATATTTGCTAGTAACATTAAAATAAATAAGTTGACTAAGACCAGGGACTGGCAGCCATTTGAAGAGTTGGGTGGCAAACAGCTATGTAGTGTCTCGGAGGAGGGCCATTATACTGAATATAATGTAGATAATTTGGAGAAATAAAAGTAAAATAAATAAGTTGGCTGAGACGATGAAGTGCTTCCAGGTCAGATTTTCATTCAGTACTTTTGACAAAATTAGACTTTGATATAAACGATGATTTTCAATTTGAATTGAATATTTTTAAAAAGAATAGAAATAAATGAATGAATGAATAGTTAATGACATTCTATTTAGAAAATTTGTTCCTCCCCCTCAAAAAACAAAAGTGTATTCGCCATTGTTGCAAATCACTTTTAAAGAAAGTAGATTTTTTTATGTTTCTCTTTTCGATTTTATCATTAATTTTGATATTCAACTCAAAATAATAAGTAGCCCGAAAACATTTCACGCTTTACAAATCTCTTTTAACAAAAAAAAAGGGATGTGTAAGGCCGGTAATAAATGATTAAAAGAAAATAAAAAAAGCGATCACATAAGAACAAGAAAATTGAAAATAAACAAAAAAGATTTTTTTTTCATCGTTGAAACAAACAAATATTAGCATCACATTAATTAGTTTAATAAACGTTTTACAATTATATTTTTGGAAAAGGAAATTGGAAACTCCATTAAGGATATATATTAAAACTTTAATTTCCTACAAAATTTACATTCATCTTCATGAGATCAGATCATCAACACCAGGTGGCTTTGTTTTTGTTTTTGTTTTTTTAAGGGAATATTTTTGTATCTTTATTTTTTTTGTTTTTTTATTTTTATTTTTTTTTTCATAATGTCGAAAGGCCTTAAATAAGCATCCACATTAATGGCATTTGCGCATTCAAATAAACTGAATGTCGCAGATATGCATTAGATTTCTTAAATTGTAGAATTGACGTGAGGGATTAGATGTACCACAGCCACCGGAGAAGGACAGGTTATGATGAGACAATACTGTCCTTTGTATTGAGAGAGGTAGAGAGAGAGAGATAGAAATAGAGAGAGATAGAAAGAGAAAGAGTGAGTGTATGTGTGTTCCAGTCCAAATACTGAATTACATTTTTGTGGTATTTGAAAAATGTAAAGTATTTAATCAAATTAGTTCTGTGTTTCTTTTTTAAAATTTATGTCTGTTCAGCAATATGAAGGAAGCAAGCTAAAGGGGGGGTCAGCCATTAACCTTCAAGACACCCTTTACATTTATCGGCCGATCGCCCGAATCTCATGAAGCGTTTATCTTCTGTGCTTACTTCATCATCTTCACCTCCGCGTCCGAACCTCATGAACCTCTTGTCGGCCTCTTGTTCGTCGGGGTTTCGTCCAAAACGCATGAATCTCTTATCTTCGCCGCTCTTACCGAATCGCATGAATTTCTTTTCGGGGTCACGTCCAAATCTCATAAATCTCTTCTCGGCTTCTTCCTCATCATCTTCGCCGCCGCGTCCGAATCGCATAAAACGTTTGTCCTCTTCCAATTCATCTTCAACATCGCTGGGGTTTCGGCCAAATCTCATGAACCTTTTGTCGTCTGACTTACCGAAACGCATGAACCTCTTTTCGGGATCACGTCCGAACCTCATGAATCTCTTTTCGGTCAATTTGTTGCCAGCGTCGCTGGGGTTACGGCCGAATCGCATAAATCTCTTTCCGAAACGCATGAATCTCTTCACATCGGAATCTTCGACATCATCAATGTATCTTTTTGTAATTTTTGCACTGTCATTTTTCTGCTCGGGATTTTCTGCGTTGTTTTGGGGCGCGGCGTCTGTTGATCTCTTTCGTCGAACGCTTGTCTCGTCGGCTTTTTGAAGGCTCTCCACTCTCTGCAGGGCTTGTTTGAGCAAATCGTCCAATTGAGGTGCTGCTCGTCCGAATCGAAGGAATCTTTTGTCTTCAAAGGGAAGGTCAGGTACATTTTTCCCGAATCGCAAGAAAGCATCTCCTGAGAGGGCTCTTCCAAATCGTATGAAACGTTTGCTTCTCATTCCATCATCTGCACCTGAAAACAAACAGAAAATCAGTGTAAGATATCATTCAATATGTTTTACATATAAACACATTTCATTTAATGTTTTAAGTATAAACACGTATCGTTCAATGTTTTAAGCATAAACACATATCATACAATTTTTACGCATAAATACGTATCAATTTTTTTTCGTATAAACACATATCATTTATATATTTTAAGTATAAATACATATCATTCAATGTTTTAAGTATAAACACATGTCTCTCAATATGCTTTAAGTATAAACACATGTCTTTCAATATCATTTAATGTGTTTTAAGTCTAAACACATATCATTCAATATGTTTTAAGTATAAACACGTATCATTCAATATGTTTTAAGTTTAAAGTCGTCATTCAATATGTTTTAAGTATAAATACATATCCTTCAATATGTTTTAACAATAAACACATATTATTCAATATGTTTTAAGTCTAAACACATATAATTCAATATGTTTTAAGTATAAACACATATCATTCGATATGTTTTAAGTCTAAACACATATCATTCAATATGTTTTAAGAATAAATACATATTATTTAATATGTTTTAAGTATAAGTAAAAACCACAGGGTTCCTAGTTCGATACCGGTCCTCGCCAACTCAGCGTATGAGTAGCACAGGGAGATATGTGGTAAAGTAAGGAGCTGATGGTAGGTGTGGCGCTCCACCTCAGACGCCCAAAACAATCTCCTTGGTCTAGCGCTATTGAAAAGGGTATAGACTCCCTCGCTGACTGGCTGATACAGACATTAGGCCGCCCCGACGACTTTTACTTACATATCATTCAATATGTTTTAATTAGAAACACATATCATTCAATGTTTTAAGTCTAAACACATATCATTCAATATGTTTTAGTTATAAACATATATCATTCAATGTGCTAATGTGTATAAACACAACCTAATAGATGACAATAATATAAAAAATAATTTTATCAAATTAATATTATCATTGAACAATCCAAATACGGCTAAATAAAACCAAAATCTAAAACTAATAGATATTCCCTCTACTCATTTTCATTTTCAAAATGCATTTCTGTCCAAAAATTGTAGACCTTTTTTCTACTAATATAGATTTTACAATAACTGCAGGTTATAAGGAATTATAGTCAACAGTAAATATATATATATATATATATATATATATATATATATATATATATAAGGAATGAAGGATCTGAATAAATCCGACAAAATGTGTTTGAGAATAGAGGAAAGTGTGGATATAACAACACAGACAGTTGAATTCAATTTATATTTCGCCTCATTATTGGATGAAGTTTCTTCAGAACTTTATTGACATAAGTATCTGTACATTCTGCTTTTATAGTGAAAAGGTAAACGTGTGAGAGAAAATCGGGTGGGGTTGGTGTGTAGAGAAATGGTACTTTTATTTTTCTATGGGGTCGGTCGGTTGACTTAGAAGAGATATTTGATATTTGGAGTGTGGGTCAAATGTGTTGATTCCGGTGTGTATCAGGGGACCGGGGATATTTTTGTTTGAAAATATTTTAGTATAATATATACATATATATTGAAATATAATATATATATATTGAAAATATTTTAGTATATTATATATATATATATATATATATATTATATATGTTCGAAATACGCATGACTACACAGCGCAGGGTAGCGTCGTCAGTTATGTTATTGACTGGCTTCATATGGGGGTTTCGGGTCTTCCAACATAATACCCCCTCAGCCAGCCAGACCCCGTTGGAGACGATGAAACTCCACCATGCCACCCATGTGCAACGCCAACAGAAAAATAAGATTACGCCAACGCAATCCTCGACCTCTTTATATCCGATTGGCCAATTCCGCAGCCAATCAGCGATAAGGGTAGTTTTTATAATCAGGATCGACATATATATATATATATATATATATATATATTATATATATATATATATAACCGTTACTTAAGTTTCACGTATATAACACAATCATCTGACGGGAGCTGAGGATTGTGATATACACATTAAACTTGAGTAGTAGTAATAAAGTCGGTAACAGCCAATCAGCGAGGGAGTCTATCCCCTTTTCACTAGCGCTAGACCAAGGAAATTGTTTTTTGCGTCTGAAGTGGAGCGCTACACCTACCACAGATCCAGAGGGCCGGTATCGAACTAGGAACCTTGTGGTTTCTAGCCGAACGCTCTACTGACTAAGAATAGTAATAGAGTACCAATATTTTTTTTATATTTTAGGTTTTCTATCTACTCCGCTATTATAGCATTGGGCAATCCTTCTATGTATAAACATCTCTGCGCCTCAGACGCAAAATCAATCTCCCTAGTCAAGCGCTAGTGAAAAGGAGATGGACTCCCTCGCTTTCAGGCTGATACCGACAATAGGCCACTCCGCTGAATTTATTTTACTTTCTATCCTGAAATGATTAAGTAGTGAAGACAATTCACAAATGTTACATAAAGTCAAATAAACAGCCAATCAGTGGATAATAAAAAGCAATTTGCAATTTATGCGACTTGATTTTACTTCTCATGAAATAAAGATGAAATTTAGAAGTACATTTCCATTTTAAATCTCAGTGTGCGTCAGAGTTTAATGGCCGCGGGGAAGAGCTCAGGTTATTTGTACAAATGGAGGAACGATATCATTTAGCACGATCTTTCGTTGCTTTTTGTTTTTTATCTTTTCCTTTTGGATTGGCAGTATTGATATCATCCAGGTTTCTTTAACCTTGGGAATATGAAGGGCTGGTTCGGCTTAGTTGATAGAGCAACTGCCGAGGAACTACAAAGTTCTCGGTTCGATACCGGCTTGAGGTTTCTTTAACCTTGGGAATAAGAAGGGCTGGTGTGGCTAAATCAATAGACCCCTTAGAGGGAATATGAAGGGCTAGTTTGGCTCAGTCGATAGAGCATCTGCCTAGAAAATACAATGTTCTCGGTTCGATACCGGCTTGAGGTTTCTTTAACCTTGGGAATATTAAGGACTGCTTTTACTAAGTCGATAGAGCATCTGCCAAGGAACTACATAGTTCTGGGATCGATACCGGCCTGTTGTTTCTTTAACCTTGGGAATATTAAGGTCTGGTTTGGTTCAGTTGATAGAGGATTTGCCTAGGAACTACAATGTTCTGGGTTCGATACCGGTCTGAGGTTTCTTTAACCTTGGGAACATGAAGGGCTGGTTTGATTCAGTCGATATAGCATCTGCTTAGGAAATACAAAATTCTCGGTTCAATACCGGTCAGAGGTTTCTTTAACCTTGGGAATATTAAGGTCTTGTTTGGGTCAGTCGATAGAGCATCTGCTTACGAACTATAAAGTTCTGGGTTCGATACCGTCCTCAGGTTTCTTTAACCTTGGGAATATTAAGGTCTGGTTTGGCTAAGTCGATAGAGCATCTGCCTAGGAACTACAAAGTTCTGGGTTCGATCCCAGCCTGAGCCTAATCAACGTCCAGAGTAACGCAGCTTTGATCTGTGCAGTAAAGTGGAGGAGGCTGATGGTAGCTGCCTAGCTCCACCCCAGACGCAAAAACAATCCCCCTGCGCCAATTCTAGTGAGGTGTCCGGTTGTTATCGACACTAAAATTTCGTTAAAGAATACGTGGTGCAGCTATACAGTAGTACTGATATAACTGAATTCTCGATTTATTTTACCAGAGAGATCAGATTTCTATTTGTGTATTCTTGTAAACTGAGATGTGTGCAATACCCTTTCAATACCGAGGGGCCGGGTTAGCTCAGTCGGTAGAGCGTTCGGCTAGAAACCACAAGGTTCCTAGTTCGATACCGATCCCCGCAAACTCAGCGTATGAGTAGCACAGGGAACTGTGCGGTAAAGTAAGGAGCTGATGATAGGTGTGGCGCGCCACCTCAGATGCTAAAACAATCTTCTTGGTCTAGCGCTATTGAGAAAAGGATAGACTCCCTCGCTGACTGGCTGATACCGACTTTAGGCCGCCCCGTCGATTTTACTTTACTTTTTTTACCATTAATCCTAGATCGATTCTGATCAGGAGTGGAAGTAGGTGCTAAAGACCCATCTACAGGTAACATAGATCTGTTTAAAAAATAATCGTATTTAATAGGACCGTGTGCAAACCCTCTCAAAAAATATCTGTGGACTTCTCTTTATGAAATATTTATTTTTCTCTTGTTGGATCTTGTTGAGATTTTTGGTATATATATATATTTACCAAACCCTGCACGAGCAGGATGTGACACAAGGTCAATTTCTTAAGCGGAGTTCAACAGGGTTGAATTCAGAGTTTTCCTTCTTCTAGACCGGTTGCCTAACCAAGGTTAAAGAGCTCAGTCTGCCCTACTATTTATCCATAGCTGGAGGGAGAGTAGGATTCATACTTTTCCCAAGGGTATTAGCGCTAAGTGAAATGCAATTACCACGTCCAGGATTTGAACTCGGGGCGACGAGTCCATTTCCCATGACTTTAACCATTACACCACGCACTTCCATTTTTGGTATATAAGGTGTGTGCTAGATGAGTCTCTCACTCGTAATGCGCGAAGCGAGAGATGATGGCAGAAGGGCAATGGAGATATTAAGGACTCACTACTTGTCGAAAGACAAGGCTAGAATTGTAGGGCTATATCGCCAATTAAGTTCTTTGAATAGAACAGATTATGAATCGATCACTGATTACATAATCCAAACTGAGAGCATTGCAAGCTCATTAAGGGAGGCCGAGAAGATTGTTAACCATGGCTTATTAATCGCCATTGTATTGAAGAGCTTGCCCTCAAATTTCAAACCCTTTGCAACAGTAATAACCCAAAGGGATAAGCCTTGGACGTTCACGGAATTCAAAATAAGTCTCCGTAGTTATGAAGAAACAGAAACTCTGTACTCTGGGGAATCCGAACATGGAACTATACAACTGAAGACCCAATCCATAACTCAGGACTTACTGTAAGCCCTTTTCAACTGGCCAAGGATGGCATTTAAAAAAACTTTACAGATCTAAAATAATTGTAAAGCACCCGAAACGCAGAGAATCGAACACTTAAACCGAGCACTTCGAAAAGAGGATGTGTCCTCGGTTCTCCGGACACTTTTCAGGCAGAACATCTTTCTAACATCTGCTGTAGGGTTTGTTTGTCCAAAGCGAGACTTGCTATTTATATGGGTTCGGCAAACAATCGGACGGTGATTTTACACAGGTCTCTCTTCAGCAGCCTACAGGTAATTCATGTCAATTCTGTGATAAAGTATGTGGGTCTACAGCAGGTCTAAGAAGCCATTCAGTTCTTTTGTTTGTCCCATATGCGGCAGCACGTGCAACGCTGAAATTCACCTGAGGAGACACATGCGCTTCTACGGGCGCTTTTTGTGTGATTGAGGAGATGGCCTTCTTCTGTAAAGAAGTGACAGTCACAATATATATGTATATATATACACATTCACACAAACAGACGTGTGTGTGTGTGTGTGTGTGTGTCTTTTCAAATAGAAATGAAACAAAAATGTGACAAATTTATTGGGTTAAACGCTCGAACGTAGGCAGAAGTATATATATATATATATAACACTTGGTAAGTTAGCGCTGGGTCATATTTTTGCGGTATTATTAAGAGAATACTCGATATCTGTTTTAGAGCTATTATATAATAATAAATAAATAAACATATATTTATTTGTGGATATATTTATTGCAATGATGTTTTACTGCAATCCAGGTTTCATGCTATTTCATTTCAGCATTCATCAGGCATATATATATATATATATATATATATATATATGTGTGTGTGTGTGTGTGTGTGTGTCTGTGTGTGTGTGTGTCTGTGTGTGTGTGTTGCATGCTTTTTTATATATATAATATATATATATATATATATATATATATATAGCGCTAATACGCTTGGGAAAGGTATAAATCCTACTCTCCCTCCAGCTATGGATAAATAGTTAGGCAGACTGGGCTCTTTAACCTTGGTTAGGCAACCAGTCTAGGAGAAGGAAAACTCTGAATTCAAACCTGTTAAACTCCGCTTAAGAAATTGACCTTGTGTCACATCCCGCTCGTGCGGAGGGTTGGTAAACATATATATATATATATATATATATATATATATATATATTATATATATTACACACAGCATTCATCAGGCAAATATATATATATATATATATATATATATTGCATGGTAGTATATTACACACACACACACACACATATATATATATATATATATATATATATATATATTACACACACACACAACATATATTATTATATATATATATATATATATATATATATACATAAAGTTTCTTCTTGGCTGGGCTTTATCTTTTTGGGGCTTGGTAACTAAGTTTATATTTCATGATACAACTACAAAAGAATATAACTAAGAAATAATAACTTAATTAGAAGAAAGACATGTACATAAATCATAGGTATAAAACATTATTATTGTCTTTCTTTTTATTTGTTTTATTTTTTTCCCGATTTATGTTTCTCCTAATTACAATGTGTCTATATCCCCCAATTATAGCAGTAATCTTCCATTATCAGACAAAGTCAATAAGTCGTCTACTACGAAGGTGATTAATAAAACACTAAGATATTTGAACGTCTCTTCTACCCGACAATCCCCTCTCCACTTGACTTCTGTAATTAAATGTATCACTTTTCTTTGTGGATAAATATTTAATTGATGACACCAACTTTCCTGAAGAGAATTTTTTTTTTTTTGCTAAATTCTCTGATGTTTACGTACGTCGGAAACGATTGTATCCATAACATAAAAGTCAAGTTTTTCTTTTCCTTTTTAGCAGTTTATAAAATGAATTACAAAAAATATTCTTCTCTGTCTGAAAGATTAGATATATTTAATTGAATAATGAGTCTAATCTAAGTAAATTATTGAATTATTCATCTGATTTGACTCGGAATTTCTACTAAACTGTACTGTTACAGATAGTAATAAAAATATTTTTTCTAAAAAAAAAAAAAAAGGAAAAAGATGTTTTAACCCTTACATTGGCCTAAACTGAACCATATATATATATATATATATATATATATATATATATATATTATATATATATATTGAATCGCTTAATATCTACCTCTTAGTATCTATCCATCTATCTATTTCCGTCTCTATCACTTTTCCTTTGTGGATAAATATTTAATTGATGACACCAACTTTCCTGAAGAGATATTTTTTTTGCTAAATTCTCTGATGTTTACGTACGTCGGAAACGATTGTATCCATAACATAAAAGTCAAGTTTTTCTTTTCCTTTTTAGCAGTTTATAAAATGAATTACAAACAAAAATATTCTCTGTCTGAAAGCTTAGATCTATTAATAATGTTGATAAGGTCTCTATTTGTCTATAACCGAAACTACGCCACTGCTTATGTTACATTAAGCAAAATCGTCATAACATAGAAAAAATACACTCAAAATTTGAGCATGCAACCTAAGATGGTTCTCATTTGTTTTTTTAATAAAGTTTAATAGATACATGCCTGGTATCATATATCTATATATAGTTTGTTTTATGTATATATAGTTTGTTTAATATTAATATATATACAAAGTTATTAAAATCAAGTTTCCATTTCAAATTGTTTTATTTTTTTTTTCTCCTTTAATAAATTTGATTATTTTAGTTACTTATGGTACAAACTGTCTGACATTGAATTTTTAACTCCCACCCCCCACAGGCAGTAACTTTCAAAAATTATTTTTTACACTGCCCGGAGGGATTTTTTTTCTAGTGTATGTAATTGAAGAACGAGCCCAATCTAAGTAATTTATTGAATTAGTCATTAGATTCGACTCGGAATTTCTGCTAGTAAGATCTCATTCTTAAAATGTTATACTATAAGCAAGTTCATATCTATCTATCTATCTATCTATCTATCTATCACAGCCTGTTCCTATCTATATATCTATCTATATTCTATCTATCACCTATCCTCACCAGTTGTTATGGTAACCAGGCCAGAGTAAATATTTGTAAAAAAAATTTTAAAATAATACTAATATGAGCTTAATACTTTTTAAAGTTTAAATGTACTTTTAAGATTGAATTGAATCGAATAATTTTAACAAGTTTTAAATAATAATAATAATGTTGGCTCTAAGTGGCGACCCGTGATGCTTAAGGATGGAATCATCCTGGGAGTGGATGACAAATAATAATGATTTTCTCAAGTGGTCTTCAGATATTTAGCATTGATAAGTTAAATAGACGTTATGAAAGGACCTGCGTTGAACGATCAATTGAATTATTTTTAACTCTTTTTCTACTATAAACCGCTCACGGCGGCTCTCCCACCACATCCATGCAAAGAACAAAAACTGATGGTAAATTCATTATAAATGAGCAGAAAGACTCCGTAAACTACTTTCAGTGAACTCACAGATGGTACGCGGGGGACATGAGACTCCCCCCCCCAAAAAAAAGAGAAAGGCGGTTCAAAGACCATATTAAGACAGCGCTGAAGAAATGTATCATCACACCTTCAAGAGTGGAAGACTGGCCTTCAACAGGAGCTAAGCAGCTAAATATCAAGATAAACCGGACTACAGAGCGGTGACGTCTTCGTAGCCATGAACAACCAAATGTAGATGGGAATTTCCCCAGCAATGTGTGTGATCGCATCTGCAAGTCCAGAATTGAACTAACGAGCCACAGAAAGTCAACAAATGAAGATATGGAGTGACGTCATCTGCGACGGACTTCCAAAAGAAAAGAAAGAAAAGGGATTTATTTGAATAGAATATTTCATGTAAGAAAATACCAAGAAATCTTGTATAGCCAGTACAAGAGAATTATGTAGTCATTGAATTGTGGCTTTCCATGTGGTTGTTTGTTCCTGAGCCTTCATGTAAACTATAAAAGATTATAAGGTTGGATATGTATGGTGTTATGGTCAGAGTCATATGAAATGTGCTCGTCGACCTGAGTTCAAATCCTGGACGAGGCTGTTTGTAATTCACATAGCGCTGATACGCTAGGGAAAGGTATGGATCCAACTATTATCGTTCGAGCTAGGGCAACTTGAGCTATTTAACCTTGGTTACGTAACCAGTCTAGGAGAAGGAAAACTCTGAATTCAAACCTGTTAAACCCCGCTTTAGAAACTGACCATGTGTCACATTCTGCTAGTGTGGAAGACTTGGTAATATATATATATATATATATATATATAATATATATATAATATATATATATGGTGTGTCACAAAGGTATCGAGACTTTTTGTATTTTTGACACACCTTGTATTCTGAAAAAAGTTCCATTCATTAATTAATACCATTGGGAAAGGTATGCATCCAGCTACTCTCCCTTCAGCTATGGGTAAATAGAAAGACAGACTGGGCTCTTTAACCATGACTAGGTAACCAGTCTTGGAGAGAGAAAAAAACTCTCAATTCAAAGCTGCTAAACTCCGCTAAAGAAATTGACCTTGTGTAGCATCGTACTCGTCAGTATATATATAATATATATAATATATATATATATATATATATATAAAGCAGTTGTTCTCAACTGGGGTCCATATGGACCCCCGGGGGCCATAAAACCTTTTTTGGGCCCCAAGCAAGTAAAATGTATTTAACTATAAAATACAATGCAATTTTTAAACAACGAATGGCTATGGGGGGTCCACCAGAGTAAAATAGGATTAAAAGGGGGTCAATAGGTGAAAAAAGGTTGAGGACCATTGATATAGCTAAGCGATTCTCAACCGGGGTCCATATAGACGTCTGGAGACCATATAACATTTTTGGGAACCCAGGCTAGTAAAATGTATTTAACTATAAAAATACAATGGGATTTTTAAACAACGAATGGCTATGAGGGGCCCACCAGAGTAAAATAGGATTAAAAGGGGGGTCAATAGATAAAACAAAGGTTGAGAACCATTGACATAAAGGATAATATGCAGGGGATTAAATTTGTGGTTACAAATCTTGGGAATTGGTTCTTCTTTTTGAATTTTTTTTTTAGATAATTTTTTTCTGGGTTTACCATTGTTCATGTTTCTAAGAATTTTTTCTGAGAATTTTTCGCGCCAACTGGAATATATAATTCACCGGACGCGCAAAAATAACGAAAATCCTATCCGATACCCGAACGGGTACAATCAATATTCGCGCCAATTTTTTTTTCTCAATATTCTTTTTCCCTGATTTTTCTGTAGATATGTCATTAATGTTTTTTTTAATTCTTATCTACTTCTTTTTAATCTGTCGAAATGCATATTAATCTTGTAGACTCAAGTCCATGGGGATTAGGAGATTTAAGGAGATTAATCTTGTGTTTTATCAGGGAATATCCAAGCACATTACTTAAAATTAGAAATCGCCTTTGACAACAGCAAAACACGCAGAACAATTCATCGATTTCTAAAATCACTTGAAATGATCGATTGTGTATCAATGCACTTGGTGGCAAAATAAGCAGCAAACGTGCAGTTTTCCAGCATAAGAGTCAATCATTTAGTCCATTAGGGAAATGAAGCGAAGCAAAACAGGATAATCAGAGTACATTTTGATTATTGAATGATTCATGACGATATATATATATATATATATATATACAGGGGGTATATACATATATATATATATATATATATATATATATATATATATATATATATATATATATATATATATATATATAATATATATAATATATATATATACATATATATATATATATATATATATATATATATATACAGGGAATAATATATATACATATATATATATACAGGATATATATAATATATATATATACATATATATATATATATATATATATATATATATACAGGGAGTATATATATATATATATATATATATATATATATATATATATATATATATATATATATATATATATATATATATATATATATATATATATATATATATATATATATATATATATATTATATATATATATATATATATATATATATATATATTTATATACAATAATATATATATATATATATATATATATATATATATATATTATATACAGGGAATATATGTATATTATATATATATATATATTATGCGTGAAAGACATACCATTATCACGACGAGAATAGTAATATTCTACATTATCACGACGAGAATAGTTAGTATCTACATTATCAAAGAAGAGATTAGTTGATATCTACATTATCATACGAGAGAATAGTTAATATCTACATTATCACAGAGGAGAATAGTTGATATCTACATTATCACAGAGGCAGAATAGTGATATTCTACATTATCACAGAAGAGAATAGTCATAATCAATTGGAAAAGAAAACATGAACAGCAAGTTCGCCATCATCTGTGAAAGACCCCTGCGCTCGCTTAGTCATGTCAGGAGGATGAACAAAGATCGCATCCCCAAAGACCTACTGTATAGCGAATTAGTAGAAGGCACCGATCGGTAGAAGACCACGCATACACTGTAAAGACTTCTGCAAGAAGACATGAAGGTATGTCATATCAACACCCACAATGGAGGTTGGTGCAGAAAACCAAGCGGCCTGGCANGTGAGAATGTGTGTGTGTGTGTCTGTGGTCTGTGTCTGTTGTGTGTGTGTGTGTGGTGTGTGTGAATAGATAAGAGAGAGAGAGAGAGAGAAGAGAGAGAGAGAGAGAGAGAGAGAGAGAGAAGTCCATGTATAATGCTAATTCAAGCCGATTGATGGACAAATAGATAAATTGGCAAATTTACCAAACTCTTCCCACAACGAGCAGGATGAGACCCAGGGTTATTTTAAGCGAACTAAAACACGTTTCGTATTTTGAGCAGATCAATTGAATTTACTTTGACTTTTAATATATTAATCAGAGTACATTTTTATTATTGAATTGATTCATGACTATATAATATATAATTATATATATTATTATTATATATATATATATTAGCGAGGTAAAATTCAAATACCAAACCACGACTGATTACCAACAATAGGCCACTCTGCTGACATTACATTTTTAATTATTTAATAAATTCCGATAAGTTATCATTTTATTGGTTTTTAATAAATAATTATTTAAGATAAAATCACACACACACACACACACACACACACCACACACACCATTATTATATATATATATATATATATATATATATTATATAGGTGAGATATTATTTTATCTTCTCCAATATTTTATATAATAATTAATAGAGAGTCCCATAGAATGTCAAAAGGTTTTTTCTATTACCTCTCTCAAAAGTTATTTTTTTATCTTTTGGGAGAGGTCTTTCCGAAATATCTTTTTGAATTATTCTATTCATTCCATTCAATTTTTACATTAATTCTTGATATATATATATTATATATATATAATATATATATATATATATATATATTATATTATATATATATATAATAGATAGATAGAAGATAGATAGATTATTACGATATTATATATAAACACACATATAAGCTCACACATATATTATACATATATATATACATATATATATATTATAAATATATAGTGTGTGTGTGTGTGTGTCGTGTGTGTGTGTGTGTGTGTGCAAAAAGACCGTTACTTGAAGTGTTTCTCGTGCACAGATATCATCATTTCCGTCTGAAGATTTTTGAACACTGCATGAAACTTCAAGTAATTAAAATAGTTTTACAAATTTCTATATAGAATCAAGCCCTTTTTATGTAAACCTGGTTCTCATTGTGCGTTTCTGTTCCTACTATTCCATTATATATATATAATTATTATATATATATATAATATGATAGAGAGAGAGAGAGAGGAGAGAGAGAGAGAGAGAGAGAGAGAGAGAACAATCTGAATTAGATTTAAGAATTTGCTTAATTTGTACGAATTTGCCGAAGTGCTCATCAAACTGTTTCGCCCTGAAACCAATCAACATGCCTTCGCATATCGGAACAGCAGGCTTGTAGTAACCTGAGGCCTGTAACACAGATTAGCTAGCTAGTAAATAATACTAAGCCGTTTTTTTATCATTTAAAAATGAAATCTAATGTTAACATAAAGAAGATTATAAATATTGAGTACTTCAATTTTTCTGTTGCGTTTACGAATCGAAACGAGAATTTAAAATACCGATTTTAAAACTTCAACTATTTTACTTGAGAAAAAGAAAGAAAAAGAGAGAGAAGACGATACAAGTTGAGAGAAGTAAAGAAGAAAAGATAGAAAGAGATGAGAGAGAACAAGAGAAAGAGAGAGAGACAGACAGACAGACAGAGAGAGAAGAGAGAGAGAGAGAGGAGGAGGCAAAATGGATGGAGAGGCAGGAAAGAAAAGAGAAGTAGAGTAATGTATTTTTAAACAATGAATATTCTATATATATTGTATTATTTAAATAATCGCCGGTTTAGCTCAGTCGGTAGAGTGCTCGGCTTAGAAACCACAAGTTCCTATTCGATCCGGCCCTCGCAACTCAGCGTATGAGTAGCACAGGGATTCTGTGCGCTTAAGTAAGGAGCTGATGGTAGGTGTGGTGCTCCCTAATATACAAAACAAT
This sequence comes from Doryteuthis pealeii, assembly GCA_023376005.1. Classification (NCBI taxonomy): domain Eukaryota; kingdom Metazoa; phylum Mollusca; class Cephalopoda; order Myopsida; family Loliginidae; genus Doryteuthis; species Doryteuthis pealeii. The sequence continues at coordinate 26,443,208 of CM042169.1, forward strand.
CTCCTGTGTCTAGCGCTAGTGAAAAGGGGATAGACTCCCTCGCTGATTGGCTGATACCGGACTTTAGGCCACTCCGACGACTTTACTATATATTGTATTGCTTAGCTACTCTACACATTATACTACTCTATATAGTGCGCTGTCGGCTGCGGCTTTAGAATATACCGACTGAACCTCTGCAGAGGATAAGACGCCAATGGGGCACTTGTTGGCCGTGGATGGCGGACCATCATGCTTAAGGACAGAATCTGGTGGCTGAGTAGTCCATGACTTGCAACACATCACTTCTGCTCTTTAGGCTATCCCCCTTTTACTAGCACTAGACCAGGGAGATTGTTTTTTGTATTCTTAGGTGGAGTGACAATACATCAGTCCTTATTTACCACAATGCTGTGCTACTCATATGCTTGAGTTGGCGAGGACTGTATCGAGACTGAACCATAGTTGTTGTTCTAGACGATGCTAAAAACATTGGTGGACTCTCTTCGTCGATTTCGACGCATGAGGGTTAAAACTCCGACGAGGGTTATCCAATGAACAGCCTACACAGTGTTTGTTTATAGTGTGAAGGCTTGGTTGGACCATTCCGCACGTTTTTGGCACAGTGATAGGAAAGAATTGGTTGACTAAGGAATGCACGAACCCAATCACGTTTACAAATCTTCAGTAGTTTTCCATTCTCTATAGCTGGTACTAGCCATGGTTAAAAGTGTCCAGTCTGTCCACTATTTACCCATAGCTGGAGGAAGAATATATAGATCTATACTTTTCCAAAGGGATATCGCGCTATGTAAAATGCAAAACAGTTCGTCTTAGCGGTTTGAACCAGGTTAGCTCTAAGTCGGTAGATTTCGGCTAAAACCAAAGGTTCCTAGTTCGATACCGGCTCTCGCCAACTCAGCATATGAGTAATACAGGGATCTATGGCGGTTTTATTCCTCCTTCACAAACAAGGGGCGAAAAGGAGTGAAAAAAAAGAGGAAAGAAGCCGCCACAGAAAAGAGAGCCAGAAGGAAGGAGAGATAACAACAACTCCAGCAAGCATCACTGTTTGTTTGCAGTCACTGCACCAGAGACTGTCATTCAAAATTTGGCCTGTTTGGCAACTCGTGCAGATGGAGTTAAAGAAAAATAAATTGGACACTACACCATCGTCTTTAGAAGATGGAAGGATGCCAAAATACATCTTATTATAATGGAGATTGTGGTTTGTCTGTCTGTAACCGAAACTATATTACTATACAAGTCACAATTCCTTTAGTTATTTACGTCATATTCTCCATGATTTTATTTTTATTTAAACCTCAATTATTAATAAAAAATGTTTTACATTACTTACACTGTTGACTATATCTACATACTAATAACATGCAATTGTATTTATATATACAACAAATAGAGGTTTACAGTGTGAATGGAAGGCTAATTTGCATATTTATATTAAAAAATTTGATTTAATAAATATATACTTAGTTAGTATTATTGATTTCTAATTGTTTGGTTTTATCTTATTGAATATGAGCAAAAATCTCTTCAATAAATCTTAAAAGAAATCCCTTAACAAGAAGAAATAACTGTAATATTATTCTTTACTTCCTATTTAACTAAACAGTTTAATTAGGAAAATTTACCAATGAAAGACGGAGTAACGAAAAAGATGGAAGAGTTAGTTTCAAAAGTTGTTCTATTTTTCAATCATACCCCCCTCTTTTCAAAATTTTATCTACATTCTTATTCAGTTTCATAGGCTTTCTAATTTAATATGATATTTTATTATAAAATTTAACTAAAATACTTGCACCCGGAGGGTGCATATATTTGCTAGTTTATGTAAAGAAAACAAATTATTAGAAGTGAGATTGAATAATAAAACATTATTTATTTTCTGGGAACTTTTTTCTATTTTTTAATAAGGATTTATTAAAGCAAAATATGCAAATTAGCTAACTCCTCGATGAAAAAATCTCTGCCTTTGTTAAATTATATTATGCGTTAAAATTAATTTTAAGATAGGGGTGAGCGGGAAGTGGCGTAGCTACCGTGGACCATTAATGGACTCTCCCTTCCTAGAACCATCCTCTCCAGTAAGCATTAAAAGAAGATTATGCTGGGACGCCGGGAGAAAAAGAATGTGTTACCCGTTACGACTGTGTAGTGAAATCTGTTTTGTTCGGGCTAACATTTATTTTACGGAAAGAGTTTGTAATTCATAACTACAGTGCAGTAAAATGTTCTATTTTGCTCGACTGTTGTGCGAACCAACGTTTTTTTTTTCTTCAAAGTTTCGGTTCCTGAGGTTGCTCGATTGCAGGCCACGCCAGTGAAGTTTGTTGCAATCTGCTGCAACTTTTCTGTAGTCGGTCGACCGCGGATAAACCCTGTCGACAGTTATTGCGAGAATTCGCAATATATGCTACTCCAAACCTGTTTTAATCGAGAAGAAACGCTCGTTTTTGTGACATGAATTTATATAGAACTCTGACCAGCACAGACAAACAGTTAAATACAACAATATCTTATAATACTTATTAAACTAGCTTTCGAACTCTTACATTAAAACTTAAATATATGCACCCAGCGGAGGGTGCATATATTTGCTAGTATGTATAATTGCATAATCTGGACGTGGTAATTGCACTTCACTTAGCGCTAATACCCTTGGGAAAGATATGAATCCTACTCTCCCTCCAGCTATGGGTAAATAGTAGGGCAAAATTACGTCACTGCTTACGTCACTATACGCGAAATCGTCATAACATGGAAAAAATACACTCAAAATTTGAGCATGCAACATTAGATAGTCCTCATTGTTTTTTAAAACAAGTTTTAATAGATACGTCCCCAGTATCATATATCTATATATAGTTTGTTTTATTTTAATAGATATTCAAAGTTAATAGAACTTAATTTCGATTTCAAATTTTTTTTTTGTTGTTTTTTTTTTACTCCTTTAATAAATTTAATGATTTCGTGATTTATGGTTCAAAATCTCCGACATTTAATTTTTAACTTCCACCTCCTCAAGCAATATCTTTCAAAAATGTATTTTTACATCGCTCTGATGGTGTTTTTTTTATTTTGCTAGTAAATATAATTGGATATACCCCAACAGAGAATTCTTAAAACAAATCAGAGACATGCGTATCAAAAGGTAAAAAAAAATACGACTGTATTTAGCATGTACGTGTATACACATTCGTACAGCCATGAATATGTAGGGTTATTTTCGTATTTGCCTAGGGAGTTGTCTACCCGTTTAGTGTCGCTGGTTCCCGCTAGGGGCCTGGTGTATTTAAGCGGCAGATTTGAACTTCTCTTCCTTTTTGCCTGCTGCTCGACCAACGAGACACAATGAGGTAGTCTTATGACTACCCCTTTCTTGTTGGGGCTTTGTCCCCCCCTTACATTACTGTAAGTGATTTCCCAGCATGGACTATTCTTAGTCTCATGTCTGTGCTTTTATGTTTATCCCTTTTACATGTAACTTTATATTACTTATGTATGTATGTATTATGTACCCTGTTTATTCTTGTGCTGTTATATAAAATGTTTTGTCCCTCAACCTGTGTCGGAGTTTGTTTGCGTTGCAACGAGTTATGACTTTGTCATAACCTTTGAATCTTACAAATGTTACATAATTATTGGAACCCTAATACATTTTTAAGGTAGTTTAGAAATCATTATGGCGATTAGTGCAGCTGATGGCCTTGAGAGTGAGTGACAACGCTTGACCTCACTCTGACCTTGCTTTCCGGGGATATATCGTGAGAATCGGAACCCCCATAGAAGGCCCTCTTCCGGTTTAAGGATATAGTAAGTTTAAGTCAGAAGTTAGAAGCCGAGCTAGTAACATGTAAGTCTCATCTGCGCAGAATGTCTGGGTTGGGGATTTGGAAATAAAGTAACATCAACGTAAATCGAAGTCTTGTGTTTATTACCTAAAAACTAATAATAACACAGGGCTTCTGATAAAGAGAAATCCCTAACAGAAAACCAGACCCGAAGTCCCCAAATAGAAGACCAGACCTTAGAAGATATACCAGACCAAGATGTTAGAAGATAGAACCAAAGCCGGCCAGAAGAGAAGACGACTAGAAGTAAGAATTAAAGAAAGGTATATAACGTTATAATGATTTGGTACTGTGAAAACGCCAGTATGCAACTCAAATACATTATAGTTATACTGCAAACATTAGCGACAACATATTAGCAATTTAGAAAAGTATTGATTGTGGGTTTTTTTTCCAAACCCGGAGCAGAACTGAATAATAATTACTTGAAAAAATAGCAATGTCGTATTTCTTTTAGATACATACTAGAATCGGCTACCCGCCGTTGCCTTGGTAGAGAGATATAATAAAAATCTAGTCTTGTAGATCCCTTGATTGTTTTGGTCTTATATAAATTGATTTATGTTTTAGAGTAGAATCGGCTACCCAACGTTGCCTTGGTAAAGGGATATAATAAAAAAAACTAGTCTTGTAGATCCCTGATTGTTTTGGTCTTACATACATTGATTTATGTTTTAGACTAGAATCGGCTACCCAACGTTGCCTTGGTAAAGGGATATAGTAAAAAGTTAGTCTCGCAGATCCATTGATGGTTTTGTCTTACATAATTGATTTATGTTTTAATCACGAACGCAACCAATTAATTTCCCTTTTTTTCTTACTATTTAAATTCCAATTTTTGAATATACATAAATAATTTTTTTGAATATACAATTTTTGAATATACATAAAATCCTAATTATTTTTGCACAAAAAGCAAGAACCGGTGATAGTTAATGTCTCTATATATTTACTTTGTATTGTTTTATTTTCATAGGACATACATACATACATACATAGCAATAGCATAATCTTTACAGATCACTGCCATCCGTTCACAATCCTATAACCCCACCACCAGAACCTTTCCTTTCATGAGCACTCAAATGACTCATCAAACCCGCTGCAGATCCACAAAGTTTGATGCAAATATGACATAGGAAGGACTCCCTCCCGTTGTATCAGATGGATCATATGATAAAATGTTATGCTTATGCACCACCATATGTCTCTTAAGACCAGAAGCTGACTTACAGACTTTGTTACAGATTGCACAAGACACATTATTTGTTCCTGGAGTTTGCTTGAATTGTCCCTGATGAGAGTGCCTATGTTTGACATATCCAGACTTAGAAAGCAGAATTCGACCACATGTCTGACATTTCCAACCCTCCATGTTCTCTCCAATATGACATACATACATACACACAATTACCCTTTATATGTGCATATAGATGAGTACAGAGACATATGTGTAGTATATTCCATCTAGGCAGTTTTATGATATTTTCAGATATACAAAATAGTTTGCGATATTTTTCACCACAAAAAATAGGCATATTTGAAGGATGTTACCCTAACATTTGGCCATAAAAAGTAATATTTTACTGAAAAATCCGAGGCAGAACAGAATGAAAACACTTTAATGATATAGCATTTAGATCCTTGCTTAATAATGTGGTCGCTGGTTCAATCTCTAGTGGCGGAGATTGTGGTATACACTGCTGATGAGACCAAAGGAGGCAGAAACAGCTGTCCAGTGCTCTGGATGTCACACATGGTGTTTGCCGAGTTGTCTGGTTATGGTAATTTAATTCAATTATCAATTATATATTATATATATATATATATATATATATATATATATATATATATATATAAGGTGTGTCAAAAAAAGTATCGAGATTTTTTCTACTTTTAGACGCACCCTGAATTCTAAAAAAAAAATATAACGTTCCATTCATTGTTTATTTCTATCTTGGTAAATACAGCTTTATCCAGTGGCTTCGGACACTGAACCGGCATGATACCGGGGGAAGGACATCCTCCCAGGCAACACCTGCCCTCTTGATTTAAAGGGACAGTGCTGGGTTTATTGCCCAGTGCCTGAGGCGCCCCCTTGGGAGCCTTGTGCCCGACGTGGGATGCGTGGTAAATAAATCACTTTATTTCACTTTGTAATGTGAGTGTTGGACAAATGACACTATATTACTATATCAATAATTCATATAAAAATAAGCATCATAAATAAAATATTTACTTGTAGAGACGAAATGGAGATTAATCTGTTTTGGTTTAGATTTGTTTTGGTTTGAGATTAAACAGTAAAAAAATAATCGCGGTAATCCTTAACTTTTTCCTCGTAAATTCCAACCATAAAATAAACTGAACCCTCATTTTATGTCCGTGTTTTTGCAATAAATGTTTTATTTTTCTGGCACCCGTTATTTTACAATACTGAATATTTTTCTCTATTTAAAAACATTTATTGCAAACATATATATTTTCTATATTTAAAAACATTTATTGCAAACATATTTAAAACATTTATTTAAAAAGCACGGACATAAAATGAGGGTTCAGTTTATTTTATGTGTAGGAATTTACGAGGAAATAGTTAAGGATTACCAAAATCGCATCCTTTTCTTTTTTTTTTTATATCATTCAGGATTTGTTATTTTTCAATGAAAAAAAAAAGAATAATTTTAATTATAAATAAAACGCCATAAAACAGATTTTTTTTTCATTTTAGTCATAAAATAAAATAATATAAATATAGTTTGTTTGTAATTAGTGTCCTATATATATTTACCAACCCCTCCGCACAAGCAGGATGCGACACAAGGTCAATTTCTTAAGCGGAGTTTAACAGGTTTGAATTCAGAGTTTTCCTTCTCCTAGACTGGTTACCTAGCCATAGTTAAAGAGTCCAGTCTACCCTACTATTTACCAATAGCTGGAGGGAGAATTGGATTCGTATCTTTCCCAAGGTTATTAGCGCCATGTGAAATGCCAACAACTTCGTCCAGGAATCGAACTCGCGTTGACGAGTCCATTTCCTACGACTCTAACCATAAGACCACGCGCCTTAATGAGTGTCCTATAAGTTCTGAATGAAAATGAACTATTTCTACACTAAAATCTACCAAGTTGGCCTTTTTTCTAAAGCGATTCATCTTAGATGTAGAGAACACTTCCATCCTGCGGATGCGTAATATTAATCAATATTACAAGAATAGTTGTGGCTGTAGTAGTAGCATTATTTTTAATATGACTAAAGTGCAAACAAATTTGTCAATTTTCTAAGACTGGATCTGCTGCAGTTGGAAGCTAAGCCGTTCAATTCCACTGGCAAGGGATCATCTTATATCTAATGCTCACGTTTTAGACGCAATGCGCATCGTTTGTGATTTTTTCTGTTGCGGGATAACACACGTTCAGAGAAAGCTATAAAAAGGTACGATGGGCATGAAAAAGTATGAAAGAAAGAGAGAGAGAGAGAGAGAGAGAGAGAGAGGGGGGAGAGAGAGATAGAGAGAGAAACAAAGAAAACAAAGAAGATTTCTTCTGTTGTGGGATAACACACGTTCAGAGAAAGCTATAGAAATCCCGTGTTACACTTTCAAGCGACTGGGCGTATTTATTTAGATTCGCAGACCATTGTAAGTGAGTTTGATTCTCATTGGGCACCCCATACTTTTGGCCTTGTGCCACATCTAAGCTAAGCTTAGTAAATAAATATGGGCACCTCAGATGATGTAATGGTTAGCAAGCTAGATTCGCAGACCATTGTAAGTGAGTTTGATTCTCATTGGGCACCCCATACTTCTGGCCTTGTGCCACATCTAAGCTAAGCTTAGTAAATAACTATACCATAATACACATGCAACATTAGACAGCCCTCATTGTTTTTTAAAACAAGTTTTAATAAATACATGACTGGTATTATATATCTATATATAATTTGTTTTATTTTAATACATATTTAAAGTTTACATTTCAAATTGCTTTATTTTTTAATCCTTTAATGAATTTGATGATTTTACTTACTTAGGGTACAAACTCGCTGACATTGAATTTTTTACTCCCACCCCCACCCCAGGCAAATATGTTTCAAAAATCTATTTTACATCGCCCGGAGGGTGTTTTTTTATTTTGTACTAGTAATACTAATAAAAGTCTGATTGACTGTTTTCTTGCACAATTCATTCTGTATAATTATAAGAAATGCTTTTATTGTATTAATGTAATGAATATAATAAAAGAATGAGATTTTTGTTTCGTCTGTGGCGGTAATATTCTAAGTAGCTTAATGGCGGCAAGTCTAACTAAAATGTCATCCCCAATGATGATTAATAAAAGAAGAAAAAGTCAAATGGCTGCCAATGAAACGATGATCTGTAATTGACAAATAGGATTACATTAACTCTGAGTAACTATTTAAGCAAATCAATGGACGATGTCGAATGGATGACATTTTCAATTTGTGTCTTTTTAAAAACAAAAAACAAAAATGGACGTCAGTTATATTTTGTTTCATTTGTATTACTCATGTACAATGAAATAAGATAATCTGTAAAAATAACAGATTTTCCTCTTTAATCTGAAGTAGACACAAGGAGAAAATCGGAAGGAGGATTTAGATTACGAATTACAACAATTACAGTTTGGTTTGTTTGACGGCATATCAACCTCAGTGGGTCATTTAATGCCAACAAAGTTTTCAAATAAATTCATTCTTAAAGGACATAATTTTTCTGTAAACTCATTTTTTCTATTGAACCCATAGATACTCAATTTTATTTTATAAACACACGTTTCTATTTAATCCATAGATTTGGTTTGGTTTGTTTTACGGCATATCAACCTCAGTGGGTCATTTAATGCCAACAAAGTTTTCAAATAAATTAATTCTTAAAGGACATCATTTTTCTGTAAACTCATTTTTTCTATTGAACCCATAGATACTCAATTTTATTTTATAAACACACGTTCTATTTAATCCATAGATTTGGTTTGGTTTGTTTTACGGCATATCAACCTCAGTGGGTCATTTAATGCCGACAAAGTTTTCAAATAAATTCATTCTTAATGGATATAATTTTTTCATAAACTCATTTTTTCTATTAAACCCATAGATGGGACCCTAACAGGTAATACCACTACCGGTCATAGCAGGCCTGGGAGTAATGGCGATGAAGGAGTGCTCCACATTCCCCAAACCTCCAAAACTGGAACCTCACCATCAGATGAAGTTTAGCGTTATACCCAGGATTCTAAGACCATAACTCACAGCCTTCTAGCATCCATATGATAAAAAAGGTTGGGGTTTGCCATAAGGCAATAGGGTTTTCGCAATCGGGTGCTAGGGCTTGACATGACCAGCCGATTGATCGAAGGTGGCCTCTCCGACTGCACGTCTAGCCTAAGTAAGGGTCTAACTGTTACATGTGATGGTCTGCTCAGCCAGCAGGTTTCTGCCTTTAGCTCAGTCGGTAGGAACCACAAGGATTCAGATTCGATACCGGCCCTCACCAATTCAGCACATGAGTAGCACAACTCAGACCTGTGTGGTAAATTCGGAGGCTGATTTTTGAGTGCAGTGCTCCACATCGGATGCCCCTACTATTTCACCCATAGCTGGGGGGGAGAGTTCTTGGATCAATATTTTCCCCAAGGGTATGTCTAAAATCTTTAGAAAACATTTTAATTCAACAGTCATCTATCACTGGTCCCATAATCTAGATCTACAACTGGTTTGAATTCAGAGTTTTCTTTCTCCTAGACCAGTTGCCATATCCAAGTTAAAGAGCTCAGTCAGCCCTACTATTTAACCCATAACAGGCTGGAGAATTATTGGATTCATACCTTTCCCAAGGGTATTAGGGCTATGTGAAATACAAACAGTCTCGCTCAGGGTTTGAACTCAGATAGCTGAGATGGTCCAAACGCTAGTGAAAAGGTGATATACTCCCTCACAGTCCGGCTGATACCGACAATAGCCTACTCCGACTTTACTTTTACTACTGTATTTACCAACCCCTCCGCATGAGCTGGATGTGACACAAGGTCATTTCTGAAGCGGAGTTTAACAGGTTTCAATTCAGATGTTTCCTTCTCCTAAACCGGTTGCCAAACCAAGGTTGAAGAGTCGAGTCTATCCTATTATTCCCCCATAGCTACAGGGATAATAGTTGGATGTATACCGTTCCCAAGAGTATATATGTTAAGATGTTAGTGGCCATCCTTTAGGCTTCAAGCAAGAGCGCTTCTCCAGCGGAGATCCTTTGTGTTAAGCAGAGCGCGATCCTTGGTAAAGAATCCTTTGGCTGTCCTTGGTGCTCCTCAATCTTGCAGGCCCTTCGTCAATTATTGCAAGTGGGCGTCTCTCAGTATCAGCGAGAATTAAGTAGTTAACCAGCCACGCCCTCGGGCTGTTGAACCACGTGATCTCGCTTAGTCTATAGATTTAAGTGGAGTATTGCAGCACACCTTATATACAAAAGATTTCAACAATATATTTACCCAAACCGTTTGCCATGAGTAATGTGACACCAGGTCACAAATATGAGACATCCAGCGAGGATATAAACCTGTCCGCTACAAACCGGAATTTTCTGTGGCATCCTGCTGGTGTGGAGGGGTTGGGTAAATACTTATATACACAAATCTGGAGGCGTGTGGTGTAATGGTTAGAGTAGAAGGAAATGGACTCGTCGACCCGAGTTCAAATCCTAGACGAAGTTGTTTGCATTTCACATGGTGCTAATACCCTTGGGAAAGGTATGAATCCAATTCTCCCTCCATCTATGGGCAAATAGCAGGGCAGACTGGGCTCTTTAACCATGGCTAGGTAACTAGTCTAGGAGAAGGAAAACTCTGAAGTCAAACCTGTTAAACTATGCTTAAGAAATTAACCTTGTGTCACATCCTGCTCGTGCGGAGGGGTTGGTAAATATTATTGGCATTTCAATCTCGGAAGACTATAGAATAGTTTTTGTGCCCCTGAAGTTACAGCGCCTCCTATGACTGTAAAGTCCAATGTTAGAGAACCATTCTCAACCATAGATGTCGCATTTGAAGTCTGTCCCTGAAGATGTTGATGTGCCGGTGCTTTGTTGTCGCTGCTTTCTTCTGGACCTCCTAGCTTCATGGTGTTGCGCCAGGGTGAGATCAGATATGAACAGTTCCCTACAGAGAGCCTACCGCCACCGAGGTCAATATATATATATATATATATGTATATATATATATATATATATATATATATATATATACTAGCAAAAGTACCTGGTCCATGACCGGACTATAAAAACTTTAACACCAGGTAGTGAGTGGGTAAGAGAGAGAATAAGAGGAAAATAATTTATAGAATCTTAAAAAATGTAATCCTTAACTTTTGAGTGTTTTGAAATATAATTATATTTTTCAAAAACTTTTGTACATATGACAAAAACTAATAATTATATCGCTTAATTATTAAAAATCAAAACCCAAATTTTGTGTGTTTCTTAGTTATAAGCATATTAAGTAGTATGCGAGATTTCAAATCTGAATGACCTCTCGTTTGTGAGTTATAAGTCGACACCTACGTACTAAACTTCCTTATATATTATATATATATATATATATATATATATATATATATATATATATATATATATATATACAAACATTTGATCAATATGATAAAAATAGAATTAATTTCTTGTTTCGTAAAAAATGTTTTGTGTTTGCCTTTGATTGATACGTTAATTAAAAATAAATCTCTTTTCCTATAAATAAATGATGGGATTCATTAATTATTTATAGATGATATGTTCACTCGATTTATAACGTGTCTCTTTAAAATAAATTCTTTTTCAGTTTCTTTTAAAATCCAACTGAATGACAGACCGACAGACAGAGAGAGAGAGAGAAAGAGAGAGAGAGAGAGAGGGGGGTGCTGAAGAAAGTTTTTAAATAATGTGAATCAGGGAGAGAGAGAGAGAGAGAGGGCAGTGAGAGAGAGGGGCAGTGAGAGTCAGACATGCAGACAGAGAGAGACAGACAGACAGACAGATGCAGAGAGAGACAGACAGACAGACAGACAGAGTTACAGAAGAAAGTTTTTTAAATAATGTGAATCAGGGAGAGAGAGAGAAGGGGGCAGTGAGAGACAGACATGCAGACAGAGAGAGACAGACAGACAGACAGATGCAGAGAGAGAGACAGACAGACAGACAGAGTTACTGAAGAAAGTTTTTTTAAATAATGTGAATCAGGGAGAGAGAGAGAGGGGGGCAGTGAGAGACAGACATGCAGACAGAGAGAGACAGAGAGAGAGGCAGACAGACAGACAGACAGATGCCGAGAGACAGACAGACAGACAGACAGAGTTACTGAAGAAAGTTTTTTAAATAATGTGAATCAGAGAGAGAGAGATAGACAGAGACAGAGGGACAGTCAGACAGACAGAGACAGAGTTCCTGAAAAAAGTTTTTAAATAATGTAAATCGGAGAGGAAGACAGTGAGAGAGAGAGAGAGAGAGGGAGAGAGAGGGAGAGAGAGCTAGACAGACAGACAGAGACAGAGATAGACAGACAGACAGACAGACAGACAGACAGCGGTGGAGATGTACATTTATTTAAATGCAAATAGAACTAAACAAATTAACACATTCACTGATTTTGACGTGACATATCAGAATTAACTAGAAATAAAAAACAATCTTTTTTACAAATTCATTCTTTGTCTTGCCTTTTAACGGCACATCAACCTGTCTTATGTCATGCCTAACGTTTAGGAAGTAATATATGTTGTGTATCTATATTTACACTTTTCTAGTAATTGGTTTTAACCATGTGTTAGCACAATTGGGGATCATGTTGTATGGTATTGATTAAGTGCATGTCTATATTCTATCGTATAATTTTATTTCCCTCAAAAAAGAGAATATCCTTCATGTTGACATTTTCAAATAGATCTTTCATATTGTTTGTATTAAAATAACGGTGTCTCATGTACGACGACCGAGACCGTCCTTTAGCAGTGGCAGCAGCAACGGACTGAGTCCCCCCGCGTATATATATATATATATATATATATATATATATATATATATATATATATATATATATATATATATATATGAGCAAAAAGTGATAAGACAAAGAGGAAGATTTCTTTTATGTTGTTCATTTTTCTCAACTAGTTTCAACCTTAGACCATCGTCAGGAGAAAATTTCTGGTTTGATATATATATATATATATATATATATATATAATATATATATATATATATAATATGTGTGTGTGTGTGTGTGTGTGTGTGTGTGTGTGTGTGAACAAAAAGTGATAAGACAAAGAGAATATTTATTTTATGTTGTTTATTTTTCTAAACTAGTTTCAACCTTAGACCATCTGTGTATATATATATATATATATATATAATATATATATATATATATATATATATTTCTCGATTTGTTTAGCCTTACATTTGAATAGGTATGCCCACCTAATTAATTAATTAATAATTAATCAATTTTCAAAATTAGGTACGACTTCAATTAAGCACATATTCTCCCAAAAATTGTCGGCTAAAAAAAGCCATATCAAAACACATCGTTGTGTATTTACTTCTCATATATATATATATATATATATATATATATATATATATATATATATATATAGTTTCACTTGAATGTCTCTTTCATATATGTTTGTAGCTGTCATCACTTTTTTACTTGTGCTATACGATATTTTTTTATCTGACCGCAGACCAAATAAATTGAATTACTGAAACCTGTCATTTCTATAACTTTTGACAGGTGAGCGACCATATGGAAATCGGAGCTCAGATAGAATAAAATGGGAATTCTTTTACACTTTCTTTAGCCGTGTCAGTACTAACGGAACGCTTAGAGAAAAATTCTGTAACTAGCACTCTATAAAACAACATTTAGTATTATTTAATATTGGAGCACCCACGAACCGAAGCTCATTGGTGGTGGGCGAAAAATATGTTTTATCCCGTCGGCATCCCACTCATTATTTGGAATATTCGGACTATTGTCCTCATATTTATTGTTATCTGTACAACATTTCCGCCGATGTGCCCTACGGCCTTCTTCAGGTATTTCTTGTCGGACTCGGGAACCTTCTTAGACTCGGGAAACATCTTTTCGAACTCGGGAACCTTCTGGTCGTAATTGGGAACCTTCTGATCGTAATCGGGAGCCATCGACCATAACGTTGTACAGAAAACAATGAAAAAGGGACAATGGTCCAAATAGTACAAATGATACTAATTATTAAGCCTTATCTCAAAAATCCAGAGAAGGAAAAAACAGCATTTGTACGGCCATTTACCTCCCATCTGACAAACCAACCAAGAAAGGAGAGTAAGACATGATTGGCATTGCTGAAGAAACAAAGACAAATTTATAAGCCACGAACTACTATGGACTAGTACACATCGACACACCAACATTGGCCGACCAGCGAAAACTTACATTCAACTGCTCTGTGCGGACGCTAGTTGCCAACTAGAGGACTTACCAAGAGCGATGGCCGATAGGAACGGATAGTGAGGGAGAGGGAGAGAGAGAGAGAGATGGAGAAATACAGAGATAGAGAAAGACAGAGAGAGAGAGAGAGAGAGAGAAAGACTGGGAGAGAGAGAGAGAGAGAGAGAGAAAGACTGGGAGAGAGAGGAAGAGATGAAGAGACAGAGAGACAGAGAGAGAGATAGAGAGAGAGGGTCAGACGAATCTGTGCTGTAGGCAAGCCTTGATGATATTGACGATGATTATAGACCCCCACACACACACACACACACGAGATAGGAACATTACTACGATGGTAATTCGAAAGTTTAGATCTCTAAAATATTAAGAAATCACAGAAACGTTTATTCTTTATTGTCAATAACGTTTACATCATTTTAAATCTTTGAACATTTGAACATATCTATTTATATATAATCGCATTTTGGTCGATGAATTTTTGTAGGCGCTGAGACAGTTTTTGTCTGTCCATATCATACTAGCTGACCGCCATATTGTTGCTGAAGCGTTAAACCTCGTTGTCACAGCAAACTTCCTATATCAATTGCGGACGTTTTTGACATCAATGCACGACTCACCATACACTTCCATTAATTGGCAATGAATTTCAATTGGTTTTGCGTTCAAAAACCGAATAACTGCGCGGACTTCACACTTAGCAGTAGTGTTAATCGTGAGTTCCACCAGAAACAACTACCAAGCCAAGGTGGTAGCCAGTAACGCGGGCGCATGCACAACAAACACCACAGTGTTGCCAATAGCCCCACGAACAGTTTCCTTGCATCCCTAGTATTTTGGAGACCCTACTTTTGGGAATAGGCTTTCTCGTGGCAATGGCTATATTTGTTTTACTAAAATAGTTTTTGTTGAGTTTTTTGTGATATAAGGTGTGTGCTAGATGCCCGCTCCTACATATAGACTATGCCGGAATCATGTGATCTAACTCTTGGCCAATCACCGGCAGTACTCTGAGGCTGATACAATACTTAACCGACCATACTGGTCATAATTATGTTGGCATTCTTTGACGACGGACATAGGATTAAATCACTGGACCTTTACCAATACGCAGGATAGGACTTATATGCTTACCAAAGGATTCCATATCACAGGACTTTCTTTAAGCCCTTTTCAACTGGCCAAGGATGGCACTTAAAAACTTTACAATTTTTTTAAGTAAAGTAAAGTAAATTGAATTGAATTGATTTGATGGACATGAAGCTATAAAAGACAAGGCGTTATGGTATTTGCCTCTCATCCTACTTATGAGGGCGTGACACAAGGACATTTTTATGTGGGCCCATAAAAGACAATGCGTTATTGACTTTGAAGAATAATTAAAGTTCCAATTACCGTCAAACTGGTAAGACAAGGCAACAAACGATTGTATCTTAAATACAAACCTGAATGTCACAAATTCTACTGCAGAATGACAGGATATATATAAGACTCCACAATGTCATTCAAATCAAGCAGTCAAGCAGACAATCAGAACTCAAGGAATGGAATGACCCAAATCACCCAAATTCATGAATGGGTCATTCTTGATTTCTATATATACTAACTGTCTTGGACACTGCTTAAGTTGTACTTAGTTAGCTGCTGTTATTCAAACCAACGGTAGACTTAGTGACCTCAATAGACTTATTAAATAATAATCCCAATATTAAAGTACTTAGCAGTTTACAGTGTGAACGGGAAGGCTAACTTGTATATTGATATTTAAAAAATTATTTTCATAAATACGTACTTAGTATTAATGATTTATAATTGTTTGGTTTTATCTTAATGAATATGAGCAAAAATCTCGGGGATAAATCTTAAAAGAAATCCATTAACAAGAAGAAATAACTGTAATTTTATTCTTTATTTCTTATTTTAACTAAATAGATAAATTAAGAAAATTTAGCAATGAAAGACGGGAGTAAGTTTCGGTTGTTCTATTTTTCGATTATACCCACCTGCGTTTCAATTCTTTTTATCTGCATTCTTATTTAGTTTCATTAGCCTTTCTAATTCGATATAATATCTTAGTATATTAAAACATAAATACTTACACTCGAAGGGTGCATATATTTGCTAGTATAGATAAAAGATTCATTTTCAACTTTTTAAATTCCGGTCCGGTCAATGCTGGGTAGCTCTGCTAGTTCACTATTAATTTTGATATATTTCTTAATTTTATTCTAGAGGTTGCATATATTTGCTAGTGTAATATGATATTGCTACAAAACTCCGTTAAAGTTTTCGCAAAACCACTTTCACGTCTTAAAATTGATATAAAAAAATGATAATAAAATATAATTGGTAAATATCTCTGTCATGTAGATTTAAGTCACGGGTTAAAAACGGTAACAATTATCGTTTGTAACCGTTCGGTGTAAATATTTAATTGACAACAAAAGTAAGACACAAATTGTCTACAAAAGTAAATCAGTAAAACGGATACATTTTTTCATATTTTTTCATATTTTTCGGTTTGTTTAAACATTTTATATTTATAAGATTTTCAAAATATATAATCAAAAACAAATCTCGGCAAGTGGAATAATCTATAACAGAACGAGGTTGTTATTTCATTGTCCGTTCGGAAGAGTCAATGGTTTAATCTAAATAATTAATCAATTTAATTATAATCGCTTATTTAAAAGAACAGTAAAGCATATTTGAAATGTATGAAATAAACAACTGTTGCCACAATGTGACTTTTTAATTGATTGATTGATTGGTTTTAATGGCATCTCAACCTGTCTAGGGTTATTTTATGTCTAGAGATTATGGAATCGTATTTATTGTACAAAATTTTATAAACGCATGACTGATTGATTTTAACGGCACGACAACCCGTCTAGGGTTATTTTATGTCCAGAGATTAGGGAATCGTATTTATTGTACAAAATTTTATAAACGCATAACTGATTGATTTTAATGGCACGACAACCAGTTTCGGGTTATTTTATGTCTAGAGATTATGGAATCGTATTTATTGTACAAAATTTTATAAACGCATGACTGATTGATTTTAACGGCACGACAACCTGTCTAGGGTTATTTTATGTCTAGAAATCAGAGATTCGCGTGCATTGTGCATTCATATTTATATTTTTCTGTAATTCTTTCTTAAGGTTTTTGGACTTGTTTTTATTTTTTGAAAACGATACAAGACGAGACGTTTATTGACTTTTAAAAGAATGACAATATGAAAATACTTACTTTGCTGAGCCCCTTCTTGTTGTACAGCAAAGATTGTATCACAAATGGGAAGAAGACTCAGTCGCTGTGACTCGACGCATGCCTGGGCCAAATCAAAGGCTTCAGACGTATGCGAAGAGAGACAGTAAATGACGATGACGACAAGTAGGCTACAGGGACTCCAACAACGCATCACGGGGTCCCGTTAATCTGAAAAGACAGAAATAAACACAACAAAAAATTAAAATCAAGAAAAGAAAGTAAAATGAATGGTGATTTCTAAGATAACATAAACCAATTCACATGTCATATCTATACATATATAGAGAGCAGTTTGTGTGTATGTATGTCTGGAGGAAGCTGTGTTTATGTATGTCCGGAGGAAACTAGGAAAATAAAACAATTACCGACAAAGTAAATACCGTATTTGACGGCATATAAGACGCACGGGCATATAATACGCACCTCCATTTCAGCAGGTCAGATTAAGAAAAAAATGTTTTTAGTGTATTTAAGCATATATCGTTGAAAACAGTCTAGCTGTGCATTACACAAACAGAAACATATCTGTATAAAAGTAATTTGGCAGTTTAGGGTAGGTAAAAGTGCTGAGCGCAAGCTGGGTTAGTGAGCATCCTAGAGAAGATTAACCTAGGCCTACGGGAGATTTCAAACGTCACCTACGATGTATAAGACGCAGGGCAATTTTTTGAGCCAAAATTTTGGAAAAAGGGCGTCCTATATGCTGTCAAATACGGTATGTATATATATATACATATTCACAATCATCAGATCTTGCTTTTTGAGCAAGAATAATGACGATTTGATTTATATTTGTAAAGAATATTAAAAATGTTAATTTGAATGATAACAGCATGGATTTTTTTTTTTTTGCATTTAATATTCTA
>CM042169.1:26466691-26471724 GCA_023376005.1 Doryteuthis pealeii
CTCACGTGATGTAATGGTTAGCAAGCTAGATTCGCAGACCATTGTTAGTGAGTTTGATTCTCATCGGGTGCGCCATACTTCTGGCCATGTACCGCATCTAAACTAAGCTTAGTAAATAACTATCTAAACACAGAATGTGGTTTATCTAACAGGTAGTAGTGGGAGTAAGTAGTAGGGGGACTTACGGAAATTCTATAAAGATGTGTTGGGATTAGGAGGAGGAGAACTCATGGGAAATGCGTTACAAACATTTCGTCATATTCGAAATTAATTTTATTCAATGTAGGTTTGTTTATCTTAATGTTTAAAGATTTTAAGTTTAGTAGAATATTTGTCTATATTTCTGAGATTGTGTTGTACTTATTATCTACACACTGTGGACTGCTATATTCATATGAGTATAGTAGTCTATAATTTATAGAGAATAATAGCAGAATATTTGTTTTCTACTACAAGTACAGAATAATGACCAAAGTTAATATTTTTAATCTTGTTAGTCTTCAGTTTTTGTAAGTTGACCAGCTTCAATGTTTTCAAAGATTATTTCTTTTCTTTTTTTTTTTCTTTTTTTTTTTTTTTTTTTGCACACTGAAACATTGTGCATTGTTATATACTTCGTGAGTGATTTGAAAGTCGCACAGATGAACGTGCAGCGTAGGCTAATTTAGGAACGTATACTTTACGAGTTCGAGCTGGGTCATAACGTCGCAGAATAAAAAAAAAAAAAGATATTTTTTACGAAAGGTGGAGACGCAGTTAATTATAGTACAGTAGTTAGCTCAGTCGGTAGAGCATTCGGCTAGAAACCACAAGGTTCCTAGTTCGATACCGGTCCCCGCCAACTCAGCGTATGAGTAGCGCAGGGATCTGTGCGGTAAAGTAAGGAGCTGGTGGTAGGTGTGGCGCTCCACCTCAGATGCTAAAACAATCTCCTTGGTCTAGCGCTATTGAAAAGGGGATAGACTCCCTCACTGACTTGCTGATACCGACTTTAGGCCGCCCCGTCGACTAACTAGACATGCATCCAGAGATTATCAATGAAAGTCTTTGTTGATCGGCTTACTTTGTGTCCACGTACAGGTCTCTACATAAGAACGTCACTTATGAGCTCGTCCTTTATTTAAACTAGCAAATATATGCACACTCCAGGTGCAGGTATTTAAGTTTTAATGTAATAAAATATTACATTGAATTAGAAAGGCTAATAAAACTAAATAGAAAAGCAGATAAAAAGATTTTAAACAAAAAGGGGTATAATCGAGAAATAGAACAACTGAAATTTACTCTTCTATCACTCACGTCTTTCAATGCTAAATTTTCCTGATTTAACTATATAGTTAAATTAAGATGTAAAGTATAAAATTACAGTTATTTTTTCTTGTTAATGGATTTCTTTTAAGATTTATCCCCGAGATTTTTGCTTATTTTCATTAAGATAAAACCAAACAATTAGAAATCAATAATACTAAGCACATATTCATTAAAATCAAATTTTTAATATCAATATGCAAATTAGCCTTCCCGTTCACACTGTAAACCGCTATTTTGTTGTATATATAAATACAATTGCATGTTATTAGTATGTGGATACGGTTTAACGACCGGGGTGTCAAGTGGCGTCGGCACTGGACCTTACAAGCTAACATCGTTGAACCCAGGGGGCCATCACCGCAGGCATCAACTGCCCCTCGATTTAAAGGGGCAGGGATGGATTTATTGCCCAGTACCTAAGGTGCCCACTTTGAGGGGGAATGCCGATGGGATCAACGCATGTTTGCACCCGCCACCACATGAGTCTCGGCTTGTGGTAAATATCCTAGTATGTAGATATGGTTAACAGTATTAATGATATAAAACAATTTTATTGATAATTGAGGTTTGAATCAAAGTAAACTCCTGGAGAATGTGACGTAAATAACAAAGGGAATTGAGTAGGAATATAGTTTCGGTTACAGACAGACACACAAACACAATCTTCTATTTCTCTGAATGTTTGAGATGAGGTTTGATGATTAGTATTATCTGCGTTATTCGGACTATTGTCCCCATCTTTATTATTATTTGTACAACGTTTCGGCCGATATGCACTCCGGCTCCTGATTAGGACAAGAAGGTTCCCGACTACGACAATAAAGTTCCCGAGTCCGAAAAGAAGGTTCCCGAGTCCGAGTAGGTTCCCTCGTCCGACAAGAAATACTTGAAGAAGGCCGGAGGACATATCGACCGAAACCTTGTACAAATAACAATAAAGATGAGGACAATAGTCCGAATAACGCAGATAATACTAAACACAATCTCAATTATAATAAGAGATGCATGATACCAAGTAAAGTAAACTTAAATGGATCCACAATTTCGGGAATTGTGACTTGACTAGTAACATAGTTTCGGTTACAGACAGACACACACACAATCTTTTTTAGGATAAGATGTATGATATCAAGTAAAGTAAAATCCATAATGGCCACGACTACAACTAAAATGGATCCACAATTTCGGAAATTGTGACTTGACTAGTAACATTGTTTCGTACAGACAGACACACACACAATCTCTATTAGGATGAGATGTATGATATCAAGTAAAGTAAAATTCATAATGGCCACGACAATAACGAGAATGGATCAACAATTTCGTCTCTGTTTACTTAGATTTATCAAACAAGGCGCCTTTCGACGACAGCATTTCGGATCCGAGCATGAAATATTAATTCAACTTGGAGAGTAGTGACTTGGTATTTAGGGGGTGGGAAAATAAATCAGAGAAAACGAAAATTATCTTTGTGTCTGTCCAATCGGTAATTAGTTGATTTTTATCTACTGATTAGTGTTTATCTCACTTAAAACTAGAAAGAGAATAATTTTATAAGATCGAAATAAAATTAATCTCAATATCTATTGACGTAAGTTGGTAGAACATCCGTCTAATCGCTAGGTTCCGGGTTCGATACCCGTCCTCACCAACTCAGCGCATGAGTAGCACAGCTTGGGTAATCTGATTTGTGCGGTAAAGCATTTGGGTTATTTCCTATAAATCCAACATAAACAAAGGGAACCACTCTGATTGACTGATAAATTATTTATTTATTTATTGATCTACTAGGAAAAAAGAAGACAGGGTAGGGTTAGGGTTAGTTTAATGGGAAATAAATAAATAATTTATCAGAGTGGTTCCCCTTTTTATGTTGGAGTTATAGGAAATAGCCAGCATTTTGGAACTGACAGTAGGTGAGCGCTCTACAAAAAAAACATCAGAAAAAAAATCTCCCTGGTCTAGTGCCAGTGAAAAGAAATAGGCTCCCTCGTTTTGGCTGACACCATCAGACTTTTACTATTTTAGTCAAAGTTCTGTTTAGTCACAGTGTTCATATGTCGTCGGGTGGCCTATTGTCGGTATCAGCTAGACTGCGAGGGAGTCTATCCCCTTTTCACTAGCGCGTAGATAAAGGATATTGTTTGGGCATCTGAGGTGGAGATCCACACCTACCCTCAGCTCCTCACTTTACTGCACATATCCTTATGCTACTCATACGCTGATTTGGTGAGGGCCAGTATCGAACCAGGAACCTTGTGGTTCCAAGCCGAACGCTCTACCAACTGAGCTAAAATGACCCAGTGTTCATAAAAACTTGTTTAATACAGAAAAAAATATTTTCTGACTTAAATAAAGCGGTATTTTGTTACAAGTCGGATCAAAGAGGCGCTCTTATCATAATGGTTATCTCGTATGCAGCCTCCGCATTTTCGTAAATATGCATGAATATATGAGAAGTGTGTCAAAGATCTCAGTCCAACAAGAAAGGGATTTGTTTCTGTCGGCGAGGCTTAGTATATGCTGACTATATACCATGCAGAAGAGACCTCTCCCCTGTCGAAAAATCTTTCGACCATGAGGGGGTGAGAAAAAGAAAATAAGAACAGAGTCCGTGGTTATTTATTCAGCTCTTGCGAAACAATTCAAACGTTGAATTATTAGGAACAGCTTTTAATTATTTTATTAATGATAATTGTTCTTTATTCTATGTATTGACGATTTTGGTCATTGTGACGTAAGCAGTGAGGAACGATGACGTTGGTTATTTTAATTACCCGAATACCATTAAAAGATAGTGCTAAACTTCTAAACTCTTATTCTACAGTGGTCTATAGTAATTTGGTAGCGCATACGATTTGGTATTAGTGTAAAATTCTTCAAAACAAAAATAACTCTAGGTCAAGAACTACACTTATTTTTATTTAATGGATACAATATTAAACAAGAAAGATTTCTATTGTCTGATGAGTTTTTGTCTCAATCCTTGTCGAAAAATCTTTTGACCATTAGAGTGTGAGAAAAAGAAGAGACAAGGGTATAGAGTCCGTGTTTAACTATCCACCTCTTGCAAAACAATGCCAGTTTCGCGACCCTCTGGTACAATCAAGGGTCAATTAATTATCCTTTCAATGGTAACAAAGTTTCTTTCTGTATAACAATCTCAAGTGATCAAGAAGATTGATCAGGTAACAATGGGATCAATACAACGTCAAACGATCATCTGTTCCTCTGTCATTTGAAGTTTATACGAAATTTATTTTTGTAAAATACGGATTTTATGTCATCTTATTTACGTTATGTTAACGATATATTGAGCAAATTGAGCGAAAATAGTTTTAATATATTTAAAAAAATTACATGTGTAATATTATTTTGCTTTTTTTACTGGTGCACTTATGTTACTACTTTTCGACTTAAACAAAAATTTGACCTTATAATTGATTTAATTCATTTTAATTCATTTTTAAAATGAAACCAGTCAACATTTTGGTAGTTCCTACTCTAAGCATAAAATAACCCTAGACAGGTTGACATACCGTTGAAAATAAGTCATTATTTGAACCCAAAATATTTACGATTCTTTCTCTGATGTACTAAAAGCCGTTTAGCTCAGTCAGTAGAGCATCTGCCCAAGGAAGACAAGGTTCGGTTCAATATTGACAATTCACCCAAATCATGTAATGTGAAGCACATCTTGATCTGCCTATCTCTACTCTTTC
>CM042169.1:26471824-26529324 GCA_023376005.1 Doryteuthis pealeii
TATATATATATTATATATTATATATATATATGAACAAAAAAAGTGATAAGACAAAGAGAATATTTATTTTATATGTTTATTTTCTAAACTAGTTACGACCTTAGACCATCTGTATATATATGTATATATAATATATGGAGAAATGTGAGGAGGTTTAAATCGACAATATATGGAGAAAGGTAGGTATATATATATATATTATATATATATATATATATATATATATATATATATATATAGTTCACTTGAATGTCTCCTTCATATATGTTTGTAGCTGTCATCACTTTTTTACTTGTGCTATAGAATATTTTTTTATCTGACCGCAGACCAAATAAATTGAATTACTGAAACCCGTCATTTCTATAACTTTGACAGGTGAGCGACCATATGGAAATCGGAGCTCTGATCGAATAAAATGGGAATTCTTTTACACTTTCTTTAGCCATGTCAGTGCTAACGGAACGCTTAGAGAAAAATTCTGTAACTAGCACTCTATAAAACAACATTTAGTATTATTTAATATTGGAGCACCCACGAACCGAAGCTCATTGGTGGTGGGCGAAAAATATGTGTTTTATCCCGTCGGCATCCCACTCATTATTTGGAATATTCGGACTATTATCCTCATATTTATTGTTATCTGTACAACATTTCGGCCGATGTGCCCTCCGGCCTTCTTCAGGTATTTCTTGTCAGACTCGGGAACCTTCTTGGACTCGAGAAACATCTTTTCGAACTCGGGAACCTTCTGGTCGTAATTGGGAACCTTCTGGTCGTAATCGGGAGCCATCGGCCGTAACGTTGTACAGATAACAATGAAGAAGGGACAATGGTCCAAATAGTACAAATGATACTAATTATTAAGCCTCATCTCAAAAGTCCAGAGAAGGAAAAACAGCATTTGTACGGCCATTTACCTCCCATTTGACAAACCAACTAAGAAAGGAGAGTAAGACATGATTGACATTGCTGAAGAAACAAAGACAAATTTATAAGCCACGAACTACTATGGACTAGTACACATGGACACACCAACATTGGCCGACCAGCGAAAACTTACATTCATCTGCTCTGTGCGGACGCTAGTTGCCAACTAGAGGACTTACCAAGAGCGATGGCCGATAGGAACGGATAGTGAGGGAGAGGGAGAGAGAGAGAGATGGAGAAATACAGAGATAGAGAAAGACAGAGAGAGAGAGAGAGAGAGAGAAAGACTGGGAGAGAGAGAGAGAGAGAGAGAGAGAGAGAGACTGGAGAGAGAGGAAGAGATGAAGAGACAGAGAGACAGAGAGAGAGATAGAGAGAGAGGGTCAGACGAATCTGTGCTGTAGGCAAGCCTTGATGATATTGACGATGATTATAGACCCCCCCCCACACACACACACACACACGAGATAGGAACATTACTACGATGGTAATTCGAAAGTTTAGATCTCTAAAATATTAAGAAATCACAGAAACGTTTATTCTTTATTGTCAATAACGTTTACATCATTTTAAATCTTTGAACATTTGAACATATCTATTTATATATAATCGCAT
Source organism: Doryteuthis pealeii (assembly GCA_023376005.1). Lineage (NCBI taxonomy): Eukaryota > Metazoa > Mollusca > Cephalopoda > Myopsida > Loliginidae > Doryteuthis > Doryteuthis pealeii. The sequence goes on from CM042169.1 coordinate 26,473,367, forward strand.
TTTGGTCGATGAATTTTTGTAGGCGCTGAGACAGTTTTTGTCTGTCCATATCATACTAGCTGACCGCCATATTGTTGATGAAGCGTTAAACCTCGTTGTCACTGCAAACTTCCTATATCAATTGCGGACGTTTTTGACATCGATGCACGACTCGCCATACACTTCCATTAATTGGCAATGAATTTCAATTGGTTTTGCGTTCAAAAACCGAATATCTGCGCGGACTTCACACTTAGCAGTAGTGTTAATCGTGAGCTCCACCAGAAACGACTACCAAGCCAAGGCTGAGCCTGGTGACAAGGAACGCGGGCGCATGCACAACAAACACCACAGTGTTGCCAATAGCCCCACTAACAGTTTCCTTGCATCACTAGCATTTTGGAAACCCTACTTTTGGGATTAGGCTTTCCCGTGGCAATGGCTATATTTGTTTTACTAAAAGAGTTTTTGTTGAGTTTTTTGTGATATAAGGTGTGTGCTAGATGCCCGCTCCTACTTATAGACTAGGCCGGAATCATGTGATCTAACTCTTGGCCAATCACCGGCAGTACTCTGAGGCTGATACAATACTTAACCGACCATACTGGTCATAATTACGTCGGCATTCTTTGACGACGGACATAGGATTAAAACACTGGACCTTTACCAATACGCAGGATAGGACTTATACGCTTACTAAAGGATCACCAAAGGATTCCATAACATAGGACTTTCTTTAAGCCATTTTCAACTGGCCAAGGATGGCATTTAAAAACTTTACAGTTTTGTTAAGTAAAGTAAAGTAAATTGAATTGAATTAAATTGATGGACATGAAGCTATAAAAGACAAGGCGTTATGGTATTTGCCTCTCATCCCACTTATGAGGGCGTGACACAAGGACATTTTTATGTGGGCCCATAAAAGACAATGCGTTATTGACTTTGAAGAATAATTAAAGTTCCAATTACCGTCGAACTGGTAAGACAAGGCAACAAACGATTGTATCTTAAATACAAACCCGAATGTCACAAATTCTACTGCAGAATGACAGGATATATATAAGACTCCACAATGTCATTCAAATCAAGCAGTCAAGCAGACAATCAGAACTCAAGGAATGGAATGACCCAAATCACCCAAATTCATGAATGGGTCATTCTTGATTTCTATATATACTAACTGTCTTGGACACTGCTTAAGTTGTACTTAGTTAGCTGCTGTTATTCAAACCAACAGTAGACTTAGTGACCTCAATAGACTTATTAAATAATAATACCAATATTAAAGTACTTAGCAGTTTACAGTGTGAACGGGAAGGCTAACTTGTATATTGATATTTAAAAAATTATTTTCATAAATACGTACTTAGTATTAATGATTTATAATTGTTTGGTTTTATCTTAATGAATATGAGAAAAAATCTCGGGGATAAATCTTAAAAGAAATCCATTAACAAGAAGAAATAACTGTAATTTTATTCTTTATTTCCTATTTTAACTAAATAGATAAATTAAGAACATTTATCAATAAAAGACGGGAGTAAGTTTCCGTTGTTCTATTTTTCGATTATACCCACCTGCGTTTCAATTCTTTTTATCTGTATTCTTATTTAGTTTCATTTGCTTTTCTAATTTGATATAATATCTTATTATATTGAAACATAAATACATACACTCGGAGGGTGCATATATTTGCTAGTATAGATAAGAGATTTATTTTCAACTTTTTAAATTCCGGCCCGGCCAATGCTGGGTAGCTCTGCTAGTTCACTATGAATTTTGATATATTTCTTAATTTTATTCTAGAGGTGGAATATATTTGCTAGTGTAAATGATATTGCTACAAAACTCCGATAAACTTTTCGCAAAACAACTTTCACTTCTTAAAATGATATTAAAAAAATGATATGAAAATATAATTGGTAAATATCTCTGTCATGTAGATTTAAGTCACGGGGTAAAAACGGTAACAATTATCGTTTGTAACCGTTCGGTGTAAATATTTAATTGACAACAAAGTAAAAAAAGAAATTGTCTAGAAAAGTAACTCAGTAAAACGGATACATTTTTTCATATTTTTCAGTTTGTTTAAACATTTTATATTTATACGATTTTCAAAATATATAATTAAAAACAAATCTTAATAAGTGGAATAATCTATAACAGAACGAGGTTGTTATTTCATTGTCAGTTCGGGAAATTAATAGTTTTATCTAAATAATTAATCAATTTAATTATAATCACTTATTTAAAAAGAACAGAAAAGCAGATTTGAAATTCATAACAAACAGCTGTTGCCCCAATGTGACTATTTAATTGATTGATTGATTGATTGATTGGTTTTAATGGCATCTCAACCCGTCTAGGGTTATTTTACGTCTAGAGATTATGGAATCGTGTTTATTGTACAAAACTTTATAAACGTATGATTTATTGATTTTAATGGCACGGCAACCCGTCTAGGGTTATTTTATGTCTAGTGATTATGGAATCGTATTTATTGTACAAAATTTTATAAACGCATGGCTGATTGATTTTAACGGCACGACAACCCGTCTTGGGTTATTTTATGTCTAGAAATCAGAGATTCGCGTTCATTGTGCATTCAAATATTTATATTTTTCTGCAATTCTTTCTGAAGGTTTTTGGACTTGTTTTTATTTTTTGAAAACGATACAAGACAAGACGTTTATTGACTTTTAAAAGAATGACAATATGAAAATACTTACTTTGCTGAGCCCCTTCTTGTTGTACAGCAAAGATTGTATCACAAATGGGAAGAAGACTCAGTCGCTGTGACTCGACGCATGCCTGGGCCAAATCAAAGGCTTCAGACGTATGCGAAGAGAGACAGTAAATGACGATGACGACAAGTAGGCTACAGGGACTCCAACAACGCATCACGGGGTCCCGTTAATCTGAAAAGACAGAAATAAACACAACAAAAAATTAAAATCAAGAAAAGAAAGTAAAATGAATGGTGATTTCTAAGATAACATAAACCAGTTCACATGTCATATCTATACATATATAAAGGGCAGTTTGTGTGTGTGTATGTCTGGAGGAAGCTGTGTTTATGTATGTCCGGAGGAAACTAGGAAAATAAAACAATTACCGACAAAGTAAATACCGTATTTGACGGCATATAAGACGCACGGGCATATAATACGCACCTCCATTTCAACAGGTAATTTTCAGAAAAAAATGTTTTTAGTGTATTTAAGTATATATTGTTGAAAACAGTCGAGCTGGGCATTACACAAGTAGAAACATAGCTGTATAAAAGTAATTTGGCAGTTTAGGGTAGGTAGAAGTACTGAGCGTAAGCTGGGTTAGCCTAGACCTACGGGAATTCTCAGACTTCACCTACGATGTATAAGACACGGGGCAATGTTTTGAGCCAAAATTTTGGGAAAAAGTGCGTCCTATATGCCGTCAAATACGGTATATATGTATACATATTCACAATCATCAGATCTTGCTTTTTGAGCAAAAATAATGAAGATTTGATTTATATTTGTAAAGAATATTAAAAATGTTAATTTGAATGATAACAGCATGGATTTTTTTTGCATTTAATATTCTAAATTGGTGACATTCATTTTTCATTTCAGAGTGGCTGGATTAATGCATGTTATTTTTACGTAGGGATTTTTTAAAGAAAATAAAATGAATGGTGATTTCTAAGATAATACAAACCAATTAACATACTATCAAGATATAAATTACGAGGTGTCATTGTTAGCAAACTATATTTGAAGACCTTTGCTAGTGAGTTCGATTCTTATTGGGTGCCCCATACTTCTGGCCTTGTGCCACATCTAAGCTAAGCTTAGTAAATAACTATAAATTAGAGGTTCCGAATTTTTTTCAGACTAGCGCTTTCCAGTAAATTCCTAGCGACCCCCTCATATATACATGCAAATAAACACTAATTATTTTAGAATACTTCAAATTGAAAACAACAAAATTCAACACAAAGAATTATTTCATAAATAAAACTTAATTTATTAAAACAATTTATTTTGTAGGTTTAATTAGGTCAGTAATCTAAAAAGGGTAAACCAAAATTTCACTAGTAACATAGTTTATTGTCTTCACATTTATTGTTAATGGGATGGATGTGCTTGGTGCAGGGATATCAGCTTCTCAACATCAATGACCTTTTTAAAACAAAACTAAAACCGATTTGAATAAAACGTGCATTTTTTATATGTAGTTTTAACTGGGTTAGTAATATAAAAGGTAAACCAAAATTTCACTAGTAACCATAGTAACATAGTTTATTGTTTTCACAATTCTTAATTCGGTGATCACTTAAGCAACAGCAGGTACTGTAAGCAACTTTGTTTATCAAAATGACTTAATTCGGTATTAAAGGACGGTAAAGAGCATCGATATGCCGTAAAAAAAACAAAAAAAAAACAAAACCACCAACTATTTGACCCATATATTGGACCCTAACAGATACTACCACTCCGAGTTACAGTGGACCTGGGAGTAATGGAAATGAAGGGGTTCTATACACACCCCAAATCTTCAGAACTGAAGTATCACCATCATATATATAAAGTAAAGACGGGGTGGCCTAATGTCGGTATCAGCCAGACAGTGAGGGAGTATATCCCCTTTTCTCTAGTGCAAGACCAAGGAGATTGTTTTTGCGTCTGAGGTGGAGCGCCACACCTACCATCAGCTCCCCACTTTACTGCACATATCCCTATGCAACTCATATGCTCAGTTAGCAATAGCTGGTATCGAACCAGGAATCTTGTGGTTGCTAGGTAATGGCTCTACTGACTGAGCTAAACCGACTCTTATACTTTAACGCAATACTCATGGCTCCCTTTAGTGTGTGTGTGGGGGGGTTTTACCCCCCTCTGCTGGGTATACAGTCAGAGTATGCTAATCCCCGACGACATGGTGGATAAAGAGACAAGTTTATTTATTTAAATCAGCTGTAAAAAGCTTCTTAGTAAACTGAACCCAAAATTCGAACCTGGACTATATCGGATAATCAGATTTTGCAAAGTGACTCAAACTTGCAGTTCACTTTTGATCTGTGATCTTGGATCAAATATTGATCTTGGATCAAATATTGATTACATCCAGAATCACTAATCCCCCAATAGGATTTGTATAGAAAGAAAGAAAAAAAAGAGGATCAAATTGCTTCTTCTTCTTCTTGGATTCTGACTTGATTCTATTAACACCGAGAAATCAATCTAGATTATTTTCTTTCCTTTTGAGTCATTCATTTTTTCGATATATATATATATATATATATATATATATATATATATATATATATATGTGTGTGTGTGTGTGTGTGTGTGTGTGTAGAATTTATCCCCCAGATATCATAGAAACAATACAATTCACAGAGCTGAATAATTGACACAAAATCCAACAATATATATATATATGATTTCATGAAACGCTATATTTTATTGAAATGATTACAGAAATACACACACACACACAACACACACACACACATATATATATATATATATATATATATATATATATATAAGATTTTTGGATGTTTGTTTTTTAGAAGCATTGTTGAATAAAGTATATATTATTATTTATATTTTTGCTTGAAGGCAATTACAATGCGTATATCGTATAAAATTCGATAATTATAGAAAATAATCACGACAAGTGAATTTCGCAAACGATTATGCGATGCTAGAATATCATACAGTCTGTTTCAACTTTATCGCATGATCGTTTGCGAAATTCACTTGTCGTGGTTATTTTCTATAATTATCGAATTTTATACGATGTACGCATTGTAATTGCCTTCAAGCAAAAATATAAATAATATATATATATGTATATATATATATATATATATAGTTTTTCATATTTACATTGATCTAATTAGTTAATCTAAAAAGTGAAACAAAGTTGGCGGAGTGGCCTATTCACGTTATCAATCGGACATCGAGGGAGTCTATCCCCTAAGAGGATTTAGTCGAATATTATTCTACCTCTGTCTCATAATATTTTATTCATTTAGTCCATAACATAAATTTGATATATATTATGATAGATTCATGTATTGGTTAATCTTAACCGCATGTTAAATCGTCGGGGTATTTTTTTATTGTTTTAGAAGCATGAAAAAATGAAGATCAGAAACAAATTGATGACTATTTTATTCTTAATCATATTTACTAATATTTCGAGGATCATCTATCTTTCTCATTCGAGAGACTGACTGTTCCTTCAACAGCATAGACAAGAGAAAGAACAGTCAGTCTATCTCAAACCTTTGAGAAAGAGGGGTGACCCTCGAAATATTAGTAAATTTTTCCCTAACGACCACCCACACCCCACACACACACACATATACACCTATTCACAGAGGCGCGTGACATAATGGTTAGAATCGTGAGAAATGGACTCGTCGAATCGAGTTCAAATCCTGGACAAAGCTGTTTGCATTTCATATAGCGCTAATACCCTTGGGAAAGGTATGAATCCAACTATATTTTCTCCAGCTTTGGGTAAATAGTAGGGCAGACTTGGCTCTTCAGCATTGGTTAGGCAACCTGTCTAGGAGAAGGAAAGCTTCGAATTCAAACCCGTTAAACCCCGCTTAAGAAATTAACCTTGTGTCGCATCCTACTCGTGTGGACGGGTTGGTAAATATATATATATATATTCACAGAGGCGAAATATTAATTGATTGAAATTATTACCTTCAACCAAATCTATCTGACTCATAGATAAGAACCAAACAGGTACCGCTCCCGGTCAGTGGACCTGAGCGTACTGGTAATGAAACAGAAATTCTACACTTGCTACATCTTCCGAAGATGAGCCTCAGCATCAGAGACAGTGTCATGCTAAGGACCCTACTTATTGATAGGATCGTCTTACCTCCTGTAGTCAACTTATTCTACGCACCAGTGATAGGGCGCAGTGATGCTGATAGCTTTTGGAGTTAATGCGTCCTGGGACGCGCATATTTACTTCGAATGAGTCCTCAGGAAAATTTATGGGTCCCAACTAAAGTTTCTTAATAGATTGTAGGGTTTTTATTTATGATTTGGAGAAATAACTAAAGCCGTCTAACTCCTACTTTGTAATCTATCCTATGTAATTCGTTTCTAAGAAACTATTATTTTCTGTTATAATATAGATATCAACTATTCTCTTTTGTGATAATGTAGATATTAACTATTCTCTTCTGTGATTAGGTAGATATCAATTATTCTCTCCCGTGATAATGTAGATATCAATTATTCTCTCCCGTGATAATGTAGATATCAATTATTCTCTCTCGTGATAATGTAGATATCAACTATTCTCTTCTGTGATAACGTAGATATCAACTATTCTCTCGTGTGATAATGTAGATACCAACTATTCTCTCTCGTGATAATGTAGATATCAACTATTCTCTTCTTTGATAATGTAGATATCAACTATTTCCCCCTGTGATAATGTAGATATCAACCATGACTTTCTTTCAAACCATAATGGCATATGTTATACCATTTTTAGAATAAAAATGCAATCAAACTAGGAGTATATATTTCATTTATTTTGATATTGCCATGTGCTATTAATGGTGAAGTAAAGTCGTCGGGGTGGCCTAAAGGCTAATGAAACTAAATAAGAATTCAGATAAAATGATTTGAAACAGAGGGGTATATATATATATATATATATATATATATATATATATATATATATACCCATCCCTTCCGCTCATATAAGCTGCGACATAAGATTGATTTCTTAATTTGTCCTTAAACCTAAACGATCTAAAGAGCACTACAGATGAATTGAACCACTTAAACGATTCGTCGAATATACCAATTCAAAATCTTGTAACGTTTCATATATACGTCTATTAATAATGGAGATTCGCTTCCGGTTTTTGTCTGTAACAAAAACTACGTCACTGCTTACGTCACTTTACCCAAAATCGTCATAACTAAATAAATATACTCAAAATTTGAACATGCAACATTAGACAGTTCTCATTGTTTTTTAAAACAAGTTTTAATACATACATGACTGGCATTATATATCTATATATAGTTTGTTTTATTTTAATACATATTTAAAGTTTACATTTCAAATTGTTTTATTTTTTAATCCTTTAATGATTTTGATGATTTTACTTACTTAGGGTAGAAACTCGCTGACATTGAATTTTTTACTGCCTCCCCTCATTGGGCAATATGTTTCAAAAATCTATTTTTACATCGCCCGGGTGGTGTTTTTTATTTTGTACTAGTATATATAATGAAGATTCGGTATCTAGTTGCCTGTAACCGAAACTAACCCACTGCTAACGTCGCACTACCGTCAGGATGTTTATCAATGAGTATTTAATTTATAGTGAAGATCATTAATACAGAGATTTGAAGTGATTCTAATCAGTATTACATCACTCTCTTCCCCTACACCCCAATGACAGCCGAAGCAAATTAATATCAGTTAATTCTAGGCAATAACTCAAGCAATAAACGTAGTGAAATGGATTTGATTCATTCAGAAAAAGGAAAAGGCTGGCATTGAAAATGTCATGATACCAAAAAAAAAAAGAAAAGAAAACACCACAGATGAAAACTAACAATAATAAGTAAGTAAAATCATTACATTTATTTAACGTTATAAAGTATGTAAGACTTTGTAAGTAGTTCAAACGTCGGTCGACCAATTGCCAATTGCCAATGGCCGCTTCTCGTCTCTTTATTTATGCCCATTCTTCCAAGGGCAGACCAGTCCATTCAGACAACCCACAGGGGGGTTTATTTGGTGTGGACGATAGCATCTCTGCATCTGACCCCACGGAACAAATGTGCCTCACGACACTATTTATTCACATGAGGTCAGTGCAGAGATACAAGTCGTACACACCTGGGCACAATGCCCGAAGTTTTGGTTTTGGGGGAAAAGGGTTACAAAACTGGTCATGTAGGGCATCTTGTAGATCTATCTTAGCTAGTCTCATTCGCCGACCGATCCATACCAATAAATACAGTCGTCCATCGCCTTCCGCTGCTGCTTCCACCAAAATTCCTCTGGCACTCAGTGAACGAAACCTAGTTAGACCCATATGGGAGAGACAACCCACAGGGGGATATTCCTCTACTTATACAGACGTGTGACTTATACTACTTCCACTGCTACCCTCTTATTCTAGTTGTTGCTGACATTGCTGCTACTACTACTACTACAAACAGTACACCTATTAAAAAAAACGTGGTCTATCGGTTCAGTAGCTACGTTCTACGTATTGTAAAGCTAATTTTCTGCTCCTAGATTACTACATTATTAAAGGAGTAAGAAAAATATTACTATAATCGTTTTAGTATTATTTGTATTATTCGGGAACCTTCACGGACTCGGGAATCTTCTTGTCGTAATCGGGAACCTTCTGGTCGTAATCGGGAGTCAATTATTACCAATAATATATAGTTTATTGATTACAATGGAAAGGATTGAAACGTTGAATTAAGAACAGCTTTTATTTATTTTATTAATAATAATTATTCTTTATTCTATGTATTGACGATTTTGGTCATTGTGACGTAAGCAGTGAGGAACGATGACGTTGGTTATTTTAATTACCCGAATACCATTGAAAGATAATGCTAAACTTCTAAAATCTTATTCTACAGTGACCTATAGTAATTTGGTAGCGCATATGATTTGGTATTAGTATAAAATTCTTCAAAACAAAAATAACACTAGATCAAGTCCTACATTTATTTTTATTTAATGCATACAATGTTGAACAAGACAGACTTCTCTTGTCTGATGAGTTTTTGTCTCAATCCTTGTCGAAAAATCTTTTGACCATTCGGGTGTGATAAAAAGAAAAAAGACAAGAGCATAGAGTCCGTGGTTAATTATCCAGCTCTTGCGAAACAATGCCAGTTTCGCGACCCTCTGGTACAATCAAGGGTAAATTAACTATCCTTTCAAGGGTAACAAAGTTTCTTTCTGTATATCAATCTCAAGTGATCAAGAAGATTGGTCAGGTAACAATCTGATCAATATATTTGCCTCTCATCCCACCTATGAGGGCGTGACACAAGGACATTTTTATGTGGGCCCACCCACAAGCCGAAGCTCATGGGTGGTAGATACAAAAAATGCGTCGATTCCATCGGCATTCCCACTCAAGGGGGCGCCTCAGGCGCTGGGCAATAAACCCAGCCCTGCCCCTTTAAATCAAGGGAGCATGTATTGCCTCGGGTGATAGCCCCCTAGGATCGACGCTATTAATCACAACACCTGATCCAGCGGCCGAAGCTTACTGGACCCCCAGCTAGGCCAGGTACTAGGTCAGTGATAACAATGGGATCAGTACGTCAACCGATGATGTCTCCCTCTGTCATTTGAAGTCTATTTATACGAAAGGCAGACCTGCTCACATCCCGGTAGAAAGGTATAAATTCCCATCAGGCACAGATCTCGCCTTCGGTATTTCATACTGGACACTGCTACTCCTGCCGACGCCATCCACGTGAATAGAGGGTCCACCTCAAATATTTTTCCACGTTCTTTAAAGTTTTTGAGTCAATTTCTTAACATCAGGTTGAAATCTATTTTATAAGAGCATAAAAAGTCCAAGTACTTTTGCCACTACATCGTACAATCTTCAGGGGTCGGATTTAATTGTGTGTTTGTTCTGAGTTCTATCTGGGCACCTCACTGTAAGCTGTTCAAGCCGTTATAAATACTCGTTGTGGTCGGTAGTATCTTGGAACTTTGCTCACTGAAACATTGTGCATTGTTATTTAAAACTAACTCTTCCATCATTTTTAATCACTCCCGTCTTCCATTGCTAATTTTTCCTTATTTAACTAGATAGTTAAATTAGGAAGTACAGAATAAAATCACATTTATTTCTTCTTGTTAATGGATTTCTTTTTTAAGATTTATCCCCGAGATTTTTGCTGATTTTCATTAAGATAAAACCAAACAATTAGAAATCAATAATACTAAGCGCATATTTATTAAAATCAAATTTTTAATACTAATATACAAATTAAACCGCTATAACCTGTAAACTGCTATTTTGTTGTATATATAAATAAAATTGCATGTTATTAGTATGTGGATACGGTTTAACGACTGGGGAGTCAAGTGGCTTCGGCCCTCGACCTTACAAGCTAACATCGTTGAACCCAGGGGGCCATCCCTGTAGGCATCACCAGCCCCCTCGATTTAAAGGGGCAGGGCTGGGTTTATTGCCAGTTTGAGGGGGAATGCCGATGGGATCAACGCATTTTTGCACCCGCCACCACATGAGTCTCGGCTTGGGGTAAATATCCTAGTATGTAGATATGGTCAACAGTATTAATAATGTAAAACAATTTTATTGATAATTGAGGTTTGAATCAAAGTAAACTCCTGGAGAATGTGACGTAAATAACAAAGGGAATTGAGTAGGAATATAGTTTCGGTTACAGACAGACACACAAACACAATCTCCTATTTCTCTGAATGTTTGAGATGAGGTTTGATGATTAGTATTATCTGCGTTATTCGGACTATTGTGCTCATCTTTATTGTTATTTGTACAACGTTTCGGCCGATATGCACTCCGTCTCCTGATTAGGACAAGAAGGTTCCCGACTACGACAAGAAAGTTCCCTAGTTCTAAAAGAAGGTTCCCGAGTCCGACAAGAAATACCTGAAGAAGGCCGGAGGGCATATCGACCGAAACCTTGTACAAATAACAATAAAGATGAGGACAATAGTCCGAATAACGCAGATAATACTAAACACAATCTCAATTATAATAAGAGATGCATGATACCAAGTAAAGTAAACTTAAATGGATCCACAATTTCGGGAATTGTGACTTGTAACATAGTTTCGGTTACAGACAGACACACACACAATCTTTTTTAGGATAAGATGTATGATATCAAGTAAAGTAAAATTCATAATGGCCACGACTACAACTAAAATGGATCAAAAAGTAACAAGTTTCGGTTACAGACAGCTATAAGTCAAGATGTATGGTATCCTAGAACTAAATGGATCACAATTTCGGGAATTGTGATTTGACTAGTGACATTGTTTCGGTTACAGACAGACACACACACAATCTCTATAGGTCAAGATGTAATCACTAAAATGGATCACAATTTCGGGAATTGTGATTTGACTAGTGACATTGTTTCGGTTACAGACAGACACACACACAAATCTCTATTAGGATGAGATGTATGATATCAAGTAAAGTAAAATTCATAATGGCCACGACAACAACTAGAATGGATCAACAATTTCGTCTCTGTTTACTTAGATTTATCAAACGAAGGCGCCTTTTCGACGAACAGCATTTCGGATCCGAGCATGAAATATTAATTCAACTTGGAGAGTAGTGACTTGGTATTTAGGGGGTGGGAAAATAAATCAGAGAAAACGAAAATTATCTTTGTGTCTGTCCAATCGGTAATTAGTTGATTTTTATCTACTGATTAGTGTTTATCTCACTTAAAACTAGAAAGAGAATAATTTATAAGATCGAAATAAAAATTAATCTCAATATCTATTGACGTAAGTTGGTAGAACATCCGTCTAGGAATCGCTAGGTTCCGGGTTCGATACCCGTCCTCACCAACTCAGTGCATGAGTAGCTCAGCTTGGGTAATCTGATTTTTGCGGTAAAGCATTTGGGTTATTTCCTATAAATCCAACATAAACAAAGGGGAAGTACTCTTGACTGATAAATTATTTATTTATTTATTTATTGATCTACTAGGAAAAAAGAAGACAGGGTTAGGGTTAGGGTTAGTTTAATGGGAAAATAAATAAATAATTTATCAGAGTGGTTCCCCTTTTTATGTTGGAGTTATAGGAAATAGCCAGCATTTTGGAACTGACAGTAGGTGAGGCGCTCTACAAAAAAACATCAGAAAAAACAATTTCCCTGGTCTGGTGCCAGTGAAAAGGAAATAGGCTCCCTCGTTGTTTGGCTGACACCATCAGACTTTACTATTTTTAGTCAAAGTTCTGTTTAGTCACAGTGTTCATATGTCGTCGTCGGGTGGCCTATTGTCGGTATCAGCTAGACAGCGAGGGAGTCTATCCCTTTTCACTAGCGCTAGATAAAGGATATTGTTTGGGCATCTGAGGTGGAGATCCACACCTACCCTCAGCTCCTCACTTTACTGCACATATCCTTATGCTACTCATACGCTGATTTGGTGAGGGCCAGTATCGAACCAGGAACCTTGTGGTTCCAAGCCGAACGCTCTACCAACTGAGCTAAAATGACCCAGTGTTCATAAAAACTTGTTTAATACAGAAAAAAATATTTTCTGACTTAAATAAAAGCGGTATTTTGTTACAAGTCGGATCAAAGAGGCGCTCTTATCATAATGGTTATCTCGTATGTAGCCTCCGCATTTTCGTAAATATGCATGAATATATGAGAAGTGTGTCAAAGATCTCAGTCCAACAAGAAAGGGATTTGTTTCTGTCGGCGAGGTTTAGTATATGCTGACTATATACCATGCAGAAGAGTAACCTCTCCCCTGTCGAAAAATCTTTCGACCATGAGGGGGTGAGAAAAAGAAAACAAGAACAGAGTCCGTGGTTATTTATTCAGCTCTTGCGAAACAATTCAAACATCGAATTATTAGGAACAGCTTTTAATTATTTTATTAATGATAATTGTTCTTTATTCTATGTATTGACGATTTTGGTTATTGTGACGTAAGCAGTGACGAACGAGTAAAAGATCCAAAGTTTTCAGTTGACGTTGGTTATTTTAATTACACGAAAACCATAAAAAGCTAGTGATCATCTTCTAAAATCTTATTCTACAGTGGCCTATAGTAATTTGGTAGCGCATACGATTTGGTATTAGTGTAAAATTCTTCAACACAAAAATAACTCTAGATCAAGGTCTACACTTATTTTTATTTAATGCATACAATGTTGAACAAGACAGACTTCTCTTGTCTGATGAGTTTGTGTCTCAATCCTTGTCGAAAAATCTTTTGGTCATTAGGGTATGAGAAAAAGAAAATAAGACAAGAGTCCGTGGTTAATTATTCAGCCCTTGCGAAACAATGCCAGTTTCGCGACCCTCTGGTACAATCAAGGGTCAATTAACTATCCTTTCAAGGGTAACAAAGATTCTTTCTGTATATCAAAATCTCAAGTGATCAATAAGACTGATCAGGTAACAATGGGATCAATACAACGTCAAACGATGATCTGTTCCTCTGTCATTTGAAGTCTATACGAAATTTATTTTGTAAAATACGGATTTTATGTCATCTTACTGTTTACGGTTATGTTAACGATATATTTGAGCAAAATTGAGCGAAAAATAGTTTTAAATATATTTAAAATAAATTACATGTGTAATATTATTTTGCTTTTTTTACTGGTGCACTTATGTTACTACTTTTCGACTTAAACAAAAATTTGACCTTAAATAATTGATTTAATTCATTTTAATTCATTTTTAAAATGAAAACCAGTCAACATTTTGGCAGTGTCTACTCTAAGCATAAAATAACCCTAGACGTGTTGACATACCGTTAAAATAAGTCATTAATGAACCCAAAATATTTACGATTCTTTCTCTGATGTACTAAAAGCCGGTTTAGCTCAGTCAGTAGAGCATCCGCCAAGGAAATACGTTCCGGGTTCGATATTGACACTCACCAAATCGGTGAATGTAGAAGCACATTTTGAGTCTGTGGGGTATTGATCGATGCAAAACAATGTCCTTAGTTTAGCGATAGTGAAAAGGTGATAGACTCTCTCGCTGTTCGGCTGATCCTCAGTGGATTTACTTTATTTATTATTTCATAACAACCATTTAAAAATGTTATTGAATTTTTTTAAGAAACTTGATTGAAAATGTGCAACGTAATTCAAACTCCCGGACGTAAGTCGTGAAATAAGCATCTACACCCGAGGTCGTAAAACTTCATATTTCTAAATACCCATACATCCCATTTGTGATATATATATTTATATAAATATATATACTAGCAACGGCTACCCGGCGTTGTCTGGGTAGGGAGGGGTTCAAGTTAGTCCCGCATATCCATTATTACTGAATCGTGAGTTGAATCCTCGTGGGATGCCCCATTTAAATCCCAATGTAAAAAAAATAGACTTTGCATTGATCCAGCTACTCTGAAAAGAAATGTTAATGTCTACTATCTAAAATATTAAATGAAAAAAAAATCCATGCTGTTATCATTTAAATTCTATTTTTAATTATCTTCACGAATATAAATCAAATCTCTTATTTTTGCTCAAAAAGCAATCCCTGGTGATATTTAATGTGTATATATATTTACTTTATTTTACGTTAACTGTTTTATTTTCGAAGTTTCTCCGGACATACAGATTCACACAACTGCCTTTTATATGTGTATAGATAGATAGATATATTGGCGACATAATCGGAGTTTTTATTATTATAAATTATGCAATTTAATACAATATTAGATTTTAAGAGCGTTTTGGTGGCATTGATCGATGCAAGTTTCATCAATCATTCGATAATTGTATTCTATTGAGGAATTAATAATGATTTCGGAATCGTCTGAATCGATGACGACGATAATAAAATTCGTTTGATCCACCAGGCAGATTTTCATTTATAGATTTATCAAGATACCATGGCTCCATTTAAATGTATGTTTTGATTAAAAGGGGATGCGTAGACATAAGAGATACGTACGCACCCGTAAATATATACATGCATCTGCGTAAATAGTATAGGACACTGACTGGTTTAGTATTATTTGGATTACTATAGTAGTAGTATTCGGACTATTGTCCTCATCTTCATTGTTATCTGTACAGCGTTTCGGTACAATGTGCATTCCGAGATCTTTCTGGTCTTAACAATAGTGAGGAATATCCAAATCTTATTATAATGGAGATTGTGTTTTTTCTGTCTGTAACCGAAACTATATTACTACTCAATTCACAATTCCCTTAATTATTGACATCAAATTCTCCATGATTTCATTTTTTAAACCTTCATTATTAATAAAATTTTTTTACATTATTAATACTGTTGACCATATCTACATACTGATATCATGCAATTGTATTTATATATACAACAAAATAGCGGTTTACTGTTTGAACGGGAAGGCTAATTTGCATATTGATATTTAAAAATTTGAATTTAATAAATATATGCTTAGTATTATTGATTTCTAACTGTTTGGTTTTATTTAATGAATATGAGTAAAAATCTCTTCAATGAATCTTAAATGAAATTTATTTACAAGAAGAAATAACTGTCATTTATTCCTTTACTTCCTATTTTAACTAAATACTTAAATTAAAAAAAAATGAAAAGAAATGGAAAAATGATGGAAAGTAAGTTTCAGTTGTTCTATTTTTCGATTATACCCCCTCTGTTTCAATCTTTTTATTTGCATTCTTATTTAGTTTCATTAGCCTTTCTAATTTAATACAATATTTTATTACATTAAAACTTAAATACTTGCACCCGGAGGGTGCATATATTTGCTAGTAATACTAATTATCAAGCCTCATCTAATAGATTCCAAGAAATACTGACTGATTTATTATATATTATTTCAAACCAAGCATTTTGTGGAAAAAAATAACTGAGGTAAGCATCCGTAAATACATGCATCTACGAAAATAGAATATATATTTATTACATATATAATATATACATAAATTTGGCATTAGTCATCACTATCCTAGCTTTTAACTTAACTATTCTCATTGGTGACATGATTCATTCTACAATTTTCATTTTACCATAAAATCAATTCGCACAACAGTCACCAAAACATACCAGTCTCTCTATGAAAATCCTATACTTAACCCATGTTTACATATCCGTGAGGGAGGGGGGAATGATGATGCATATTTACAATTCAAATCCAGAATGCAAAAAAATTTTTTTTCAAACCAAGCACTTTGTTTGAAAATCAAACAGACAAGATACTATCAATAACCAAGTGCCGTTTACTTCATGTCCACGCTACCCTAACGTGGATATAAATTCTCTATTAACGATATTGAGCATTATTTACTTATAAATATAGCACACTATATTATCAATTTTAAATAATTACACACACACACACACACACACACATAAACACAAACACACTCACCATATATATATATATATATATATATATATATATATATATATATATATATATATATATATATATAATTTGATTGCTTACATTTTCAAACTAAATTAAGTTTCATGATGGCGAATAAAATAATTTTGTTCTTTGCCTATGGCGATTATATAATAGAATTTCTTTCCAATATATATATATATATATATATATATATATATATATATATATATATATATATAAACTCCGACAGTATAAAAAAAACTCCCGGCTTTATAGTTTATTACAATAAATAATTGCACAACACAAACTTGTGAAAAAAAAAGCCCGGTGAAAGAAAAGACCAAATCATCTGCACCTCCTGAAAAAATCAGTTGACACTATAAAAATGTCCAAAAGAAAAAATACTTAAGAGTTGCCTAAGTTAAATATACTAAAGTGCTCAATACAAAAAGTAGAGCTAATAATCATTCGGCTTACTTCACACTTAGTTGGAGGTGCGTGGTGTAATGGTCAGAATCCTAAGAAATGGACTTGTCGATGCGAGTTCAAATCCTGGACAAGGCTCTTTACATTTAACATAGCACTAATACCCTTGGGAAAGGTATGCATCCAACTACTCTCCCTCTAAATAGTATGGTGGACAGTGCTCTTTAACCATGGCTAGGTAATTAGTCTAGGAGAAGTATATGTTTGAGTATATAGGAGTGCGTTTGTCTTGTGTGACCAATGCGTAATCGAGACAATGACTTGTTCCTTCCTTTCTTAAAGTTGGTCTCCAGTCTCCCAAAGTGGGTTTGATTAGGAAGAGTTTATTGTGGGGTGTTATTCCAGTGTTGTTGCCATTTTGTATGAAGGAATCTATTAATTTTAGGTTTCAATCAGTATATGGAATCTTGAACTTGTCCGGGGATCAAATCTAGAGCCGATTTAGCTGCAGAGTCAGCCCTTTCATTCCCCCTCACTCCTATATGGCTTGGAATCCAAATGAAAATGCATTGGACAATGATTTTTACTATGAAAATACATTGGACAATGATTTTTACTATGAAAATGCATTGGACAATGATTTTTACTATGAAAATGCATTGGACAATGATTTACTATGAAAAAAAATGCATTGGACAATGATTTTTACAATGAAAATGCATTGGACAATGATTTTACTATGAAAATGCATTGGACAATGATTTTTACTATGAAAATGCATTGACAATGATTTTTACAATGAAAATGCATTGGACAATGATTTTACAATGAAAATGCATTGGACAATGATTTTACCATAAAAATGCATTGGACAATGATTTTACCATTGGACAATGATTTTACCATAAAAAATGCATTGGACAAAGATTTTACCATAAAAAATTCATTAGACAATGATTTTACCTTTAAAATGCATTTGACAATGAGTTTAACCATAAAAATGCATTGGACAATGATTTTACCATAAAAATGCATTGGACAATGATTTTTATAAAGAAAATGCATGATGTGAGCAAAAAACCTGCATTCCATGAATAAGTGTTTAACAATCAAAGGTGTTATTTTTAATTTCAAATCCTTTATTGTTTTCAACCTTCAAACCTTATCAACAAGAGATCTGGCACCGCTCAAACCAAAATTGAATTTTATAAACCGTAGATAATGAAATTAAAACGAAAACGATGTTTATAAAAAAAAAAAAAGATTATAAAATCAAAATAGATAGATAGAAAATCCTTAGCATTATAGCAATTAAAATCTCTAGCAGAATTGCATTGGAATCGGGACTCTTTGGAACCGCATCATCGTTACAAATCCCAGTTCACTCAATCGTGACATTTCATTGTATTGATGCGATTAAAACAATCGGAAATACATTCGAATATCGAGTGCATTAATTGATCCATGAACAAAGTTCAAATTCAATTTTATTTCCTTGTTTTTTTTTTTTTGTTTTTTTTTTTTTTTTTTTTTTTTTTTGGGGGGGGTTCAAAGAAACAAATCAACAACAATCTAAAGATCGATATTAATGCCTAATTATATCTGACAAAACAACACAGATTCTTTTTAAGACAACCTCACATCAATGATCAATAAGGATACAGTAATTAATACTGTTGCTTTTATTCTATTTATTCATCACTAATTTCATTTTCTTTATCTTATCATAATGGAGATTGTGTGTATGTCTGTAACCGGAACTATATCACTACCCAAGTCCTAATTCCCTTAGTTATTTTCGTCACATTCTCCATGATTTTATTTTTATTCAAACCTCAATTATTCATGAAATTGTTTTACATTATTAATACTGTTGGCCTTATCTACGTACTAATAAAATGCAAGTGTATTTATATATACAACAAAATATCGGTTTAAAGTGTGAACGGGAAGGCCAATTTGCATATTGATATTAAAAATTTGATTTTAATAAATATGTACTTGGTATTATTGATTTCTAATTGTTTGGTTTTATTTAATGAATATGAGCTAAAATTTTGGGATAAATCTTAAAAGAAATCCATTAACAAGCAGAAATAACTGTATTTTTTTCTTTACTTCCTAATTTAACTAAATATTAAATTAGGAAAAATTAGCAATGAAAAACGGGAGTGTTGGAAAATGATGGAAGCGTTAGTTTCAAAGTGGTTCTATTTTTCGATTATACCCCCCCTCTGTTTCAAATAATTTTATGTGCATTCTTATTTAGTTTCATTAGTATTTCTAATTTAATATATTTCATTACAGTAAAACTTAATTACTTGCACCCAAAGGATGCATATTTTTGTTAGTATTCATTAAACAGGTTACAAATTATTTGAATCTTTTACTTGTAAATTTCGTTAAAATCTATAGGTACCACCAAAATAGGTCACGTGATGAATCTCAAATGACTCACGTTTTTCTTAGTACACGTTTAAGTATATTTAGGAGAGTTTATGAATAAGCTATTTATTTTTGTTAGTTTTTTTTTTAAATAAAAAAACATAGTAATGTATTGTATAAAATCATGATAGAATAGAATGTAATGAATTATGTGCTGTAATATCCATATTAAGGTATATCTATACATATATAAAGTTAAGTTGGTATGTATGTATGTATGGATGTATGTATGGATGAAACTAAGAAAATAAAACAATTGACGACAAAGTAAATATAAGTAAGTAAAGTCAGCCATGCAGCGAATGAGTCTATCCCCTTTTCACTAGCGCTAGGCCAAGGAGATTATTTTAGTATCTGAGGTGGAACGCCACGCCTACCATCAGCTCCTTACTTTACCGCACAGATCCTTGTGCTATTCATACGCTGAGTTGGCGAGGGCGGGTATCGAACTAGGAACCTCGTGGTTTCTAGCCGAACACTCTAACGACTGGGCTAACCCGACACCTATACACATTCAATATCGGTTTTTTGCTTTTTAAGCAAAAAATTGACCGAGAGACAGCTCGTAATTTGAGGCAGCTCGTAATTCAAGGTAGCACAATATTCCTAAATTGATGGCCTTGTGCAGAAATATAACAGAAGATCGGTTGGAAATGTAGCAGATAAGCAATAAAAATAAGGCAAAACGTCATCTATTACAGAAATGGCATTTTCTGTTTGTCTGTGTATAACCAGTTGGCGCCTATACCAATGCTCCGATCATGAGGAATGTTTACTCACAAGCTATCTATTACAGAAATGGCATTTTCTGTTTGTCTGTGTATAACCAGTTGGCGCCTATACCAATGCTCCGATCATGAGGAATGTTTACACACAAGCTATCTATTACAGAAATGGCATTTTCTGTTTGTCTGTGTATAACCAGTTGGCGCCTATACCAATGCTCCGATCATGAGGAATGTTTACACACAAGCTATCTATTACAGAAATGTCAATTTCTGTCTGTCTGTGTATTACCAGTTATCAGCTACACCAGTGATCCGATTATGATGAAGCTGTATACACATATTAACCTAATATTTGAAACAGGAGTTTGGGCACTCGTAAGCCAAGGTAACATTACATATATTTTTACCAACCCTACCACACGAGCAGAATGCGATATAAGGTCAATTTCTTAAGCGGGGTGTAACAGGTTTGAATTCAGAGTTTTCCTTCTCTTAGGGCTCAGTCTGCCCTTCAATTTACCCATAGCTGGAGAGAGAATTGGATTCGTACCTTTCCCAAGAGTATTAGCGTCATGTGAAATGCAAACAGCTTCGTCTGAGAATTGAACTCGGGTCGACATGTCCATTTTCTACAACTCTAACCATTAGACCACGCGCCTTTAAGGTACCACTGTATATGTTCTCTGTTGTTTAATATATATATATTACGGTTCGCAAGTTTTCTTTAATACTTTTTGAGCCAAAATAGTTTTCGACTCGGAATGAGTGTATCAAAATTAACCTTCCAACCTTTTACTCTTTCTCTTCATCCGTGTCATGTAAAGAAAACCGCTCGTCTGACACGAGGAATTACTTAATTCACATCCACCTGTTTGAGACGCTAGATCGTCTTTCGAAAACCTAGCCTTTTCGCCGACATTATAACTCAAAAAGGAAGCCTTTGGCTTATGTAAGCTCTCCATTCAATACGACGTCTGTTAGTGACACTATCTTTGTCGATGTCTCCAAATTAGGAACTGACACTTTTCCAGCTGACCCTTCTGCTTGCTCTTTTCACAAAATAAATTCTCATCAGGTAATCATGCAACTCTAGCATGATAGCAGCAGCGAAAAGAAAAGTCAGGAAAGATCTCAATGCAATCAGACATTTGAGAATCTTATTCAGGTATTGTACTTATGTACTAAAATGTCCACCATTGCCATTTAAGTCAGTATAAACTGAAATATTAATAACAAACTGTGTTTACTAAAGCGGTGTATAAAACGGAAAACGGAGGATAGATAGATATATATGCAGAGACTGATATATATATATATATATATATATATATATAGAGAGAGAGAGAGAGAGAGAGAGAGAGAGAGAGAGAGAGAGAAACAGGGGAGAGAGAGAGAGAGAAAGGGAGAGATATGAAATGACTGCTATAGATTGATAGATATGAAAGACTGATATATATTGATAGATAGATAGATTGATAGATATAAAAGACTGATATAGATTGATAGATAGATATGAAAGACTAATATAGATATATAGATGTGAAAAGACTGAGATAGATAGATATGAAATGACTGATATACATAGATAGAAAGATAGATATGAAATGACTGACATAGATAGATACATACATATGAAATGACTGATAGATAGATAGATAGATAGATAGATAGATATTTAGGTAGATATTGATAAATATAAAATGACTGATATAGATAGATAGATAGATAGATAGATATTTAGGTAGATAGATTGATAAATATAAAATGACTGATATAGATAGATATTTAGATAGATATATAGACTAATATATATATATATATATATGTGTGTGTGTGTGTGTGTGTGTGTGTGTAGATAGAAAGATAGATATGAAATGACTGATATATATATATATATATATATATATATATATATATATATATATGAGAGAGAGAGAGAGAGAGAGAGAAAGAGAGAGAGATACGAAATTACCGATAGATAGATAGGTAGATATATATGAAGAGAGATAGACAGAAAATATATACAGACTTATATAGAGACATAAATCGATAAAGAGAAAGAATAAGACTTCAAAAAAGTAAAGAGAAAATAAGAATAAAATTCATAAGTCTCAAAAATATAAATATTAATTTATACAAACAAGTTCAAATTATTTACCTTTTATAAATATCTTACAAATATCTTATTATAATGGAGATTGTGGGTTTTCTCTGACTGATGTGGCACTGCGTCTATGACAACAAATTTTGTCTGTTATTATTTCACATATATTGAACATTATTATAGTGGTAATTGCATTTCACTTAGCGTTAATACCCTTGGGAAAGGTATAAATCCTATTCTCCCCCAGCTATGTGTAAATAGTAGGGCAGACTGGGCTCTATAACCTTAGTTAGGCAACCGTCTAGGAGAAGGAAAACTCTGAATTCAAACCTGTTAAACTCCGCTTAAGAAATTGACCTTGTGTCGCATCCTGCTCGTGCGGAGGGGTTGGTAAATATATATATTGAACATTATTTGTACCAAAAAGATACTTTGAGATTACGAAATGATATCATTTTTTCTGAAACATCCTATAGATCTTTGGAAAAGAGAAGGCGTTTGAGCATTAAACCTTGAATTTTGAGCTGTTTCTACAAATACTGTTAAAATTTGAGATCATCTGAACAAGAATTGGTCGAGTTATGAGATTATGAGATGATATCATTTCTTTTTTCTGAAACACACTGTATATCGAATCGCTTCGTTTTCAGAAAGTTTTTAAAGAAAGATTGAATTCTCCAAGTCTGAATTATCTTCTTGTTATTATTACTGTATGTCAAAAAAGGAAATAAAACCTTTGTTAAATTCTAATCAACCAAAAATTCGCATTGTCAGAACCAATAAGGGATGCAATAAAATGGTAAGAAATAATTCTTCAGACTATTTCGTCTTAGAATTCTTCATTTTCTTTAATTTTTTTATTCTTTCTTTTCATTTTTTTAGAAAGTGTCCTGTTTCTTTGTTAAAGGACTTTTACAAATTAGGCTTACCGAAAAGACGATTATTCACATATTCTGTTCACAGTTTGAAATCATTTTGTTTTCTCACTTGTACCCACGTGATTGCCTATTTTTTTCTATAGATAATTGGAAATCACTACAAGACATTTTCCTTGCAGATTAACACTCGTTAGTCCTAATGCTGTAACCATGCCAGTGCTACTGTCTGGCTGTACCACTTATACATAAACCACACATACACACACACACACACACTCTCTCTCTCCTCTCTCTCTCTCTCTATATATATATATATATATATATTATATATATATATATATATATATATCACGCACACACTCACACTCACACTCATACACACACACACACACATATATATATGTTGAAAGGAAAAATAAATAAAGGGAAGAAAATGCTGAATGAATAAAATAGATTTACTAACACGTGTTTCGGCCAAGAGTTGTTCATGTACCCGTATATTCTATTTATTATTATTTTAAATATAAAATAAAATGATAATAATAGAAAATTATAAAATCTTTAAGCTTTCAAAGAATAATGGTCTCTATCAGAGTAAAATGTTTGATATTTAAAGGTAGTATATATATATATATATTATATATATATATATAATATATATATATATAGTGTTTTGAACTGGTCTATGGCTCAATACCTTCTACTTTCGCTGCCTTAGACGTGTACTGGGCATCACCTGGAGGAAGGATCACTAACACAGCAGTCCTAGAGAGAGCTCAACTCCCAGCCTGTGCTCTCTACTGAGACAACGTCGTCTCCGATGGTTGGGTCATGTACGTCGGATGGATGATGGACGAATCCCGAAAGACATCCTGTATGGAGAGCTAACATCTGGTAAAAGACAGATTGTGGTCGCCCCCTACTGCGATTCAAGGATGTCTGCAAAAATGATCTCAGGTGCTTTGGCATTGTCCCTTCCAGCTGGGAAAATTTGGCTCAAGACCGCCCTCGTGGCGTCAAGAATCTCCATAGAGGCCTGTACACGTCAGAATTCACCCTGATACAACATCATGAAGCTAAGAGGTCATAAGAAAGCAACGGCAACAAAGCATCGGAACATCATCATCTACAGGAACAACCTACAAATGCAAAATCTGTGGTCGAGAATGTTTCTAACATAGGAATTCGGTGGTCACAGAGGCGCTGCAACCTCAGGGGCACACAAAAACGTTTATCATAGTCTTTCGAGACTGAATTGCCAATTGAAATGATAAAATATATAATAATTATATATATAATATAATATATATATATATATCAGGAAAAAATAACATAAGGTTTAGATTTTTAGCATTATAGACTATTTCAGGGAAACTAGAGACATTTTCTAGTAGCTCCCATCATCAGATTTTTGCATCTGAAAAATTCTCTATGATCTCTGAAATAGGCTTAATGTGATAGTTTGCATTTTTCTAACAATTCCTTCTTTTTTCTTTTATCGTGTTCTTCATGCGTTTTTCTTGTGTATAACCCTTCATGGGTTATTTAATGTCAAAGCCAACTTTGTGGGAAGAATTGTCGTGGTTGGGTGCCCTTATAATCTATAGCTGGGGGTCAAATAATGTTATGTTTTCTCCACGAGTAATAGTCAGAAAAGTGAACGTAATCAGAGTGGACTGTGAACTGTCGAACTCGTTTACTAGGATGTCGCAGTCCAGCCACGTTAGCCACTATCGATTATTTGTTGTGGTATTTTCTGTTTGTGTTAGTATTTCTTTTTAGTTATTTGCTCTGTATAGTTGGTGATATTTGCTTTTTCATTATTGTGTGTGTCTCCTTTTCGCTGCTCCGGTTCTGTAATGTTGCTTTTTTTCTTTCGTCTTTCTTTTATCGCCTTCTGTTTCATTCTCGTGTCTTTTATATTTCTGCTTTCTTCTTATGTCTTATAACCATTTCTGTGGATTTTTCTCTCATTTCTCTCTTTATATTCTTGGTCTTTTATATTTTTTATTTCTTTTACCTTCAATGGTGGCTTCCTCTTCTGTGTCCTCTCCTTTATCATTTCATTTCATTCATTTACTTTTATTTTCTTTTCTTGTGCTTCTTCGCCTTTATTTCTTTATTTCTTACTTTTTTTTTTCTTTCTTTCTTATAATTTCTTTGCTTTTATATATTCTTTCTCTTTTTCTATATTTCTTTTCATTTCCTCCTTGCGCTTTTATAGTTTACATTCATTCGTCTTTATATCTTTTCTGTCGTTCTTCTTCCTCTCTTATATTCTTTTATTTCCTTGCTTTTTTCTTCTTTCTTTTTTATTTCTTTCTTTTGATAAGTGTTCTTTCTTACTTTCCTTTTATAATTTCTTGTGATTAATTCCTTTTGCTCCTTTATATTTCATATTACTTGCGGATTTTTATATTTCTTTCTGCTTCCTTTACTTCTTATAATTGTGTACGGTTCTTCTTGTCTAGCTTCTTCTGTTTTGGCTCTTACCGGCTTCTTTCCTTTTTATTTTCTTTCTTTTATATTTCTTTCTTTCTTCCTTTTATATTTCTTTCTTTCTTCCTTTCCTTTTACTTATGTTCACATTCAGGATTGTCTACTTTTTATATTATGTTTCTTGTCTTCTGTCTTGAGTCTATTTTGTATATTTCTTTCTTATTAATTCTACTTATTTTTTCTATCTTCTTTAGCTTTATTTACTTCTACGTTTTTATATTGTCTTCGACGCTTTCTTCGACTTTGTTGCCTAGGTTATGACTTTTCCTTTCTTGTCTTTCTTCCTTTTTATATTTCATCTTCATTCTGTCTTTGTTTTTATATTTCTTGTAATTTTTCTTCCTTTCTTTTAATATTTCTTTCTTCCTTCCTTAGTCTCTTTGTCTTGCTTGGTTCTTTGTCTTTATTTCTTTCTTTTATAGTTTCTTTATTTTTTCTGTGTCCCTTTTATATTTTTCTTTCTTTCTTCTTCCCTTTATATTTCTTTTGCTTTCTTCTTTCTTTAATTATTCGCTTTCTTATCTTCCTTCACAGGTAGCAGCTGCTTCTTAGTAGTTCCTTTCTTTCTGTGCCCTGCTATTTTTCTTTTATTATATTCTATTGTTCTTTTCTGTCGTGTTCTTTCACTTCTTTCTTTCTTTCTTCCTCTTTCTTTCTTTCTCTCTTATAACATTTCTTTCTGTTCTCACGTACTACATATCTACCCTCATTATTTATGTATGTCGTCTTTTAGGCGAAGAGAAATCCATTAGCTCGTTGTGTAAATACGTTGGATTTAAATATTTCAAAAATAGAATAATATATGGTTTCTCGATTTCTTCCTTTCAACAAAGTAATTAATTTAAGAAGATGGTTAATTAATTCATATTGGGTCTTGTTTTTATATTTGCAATTAAATGACTGTTTCCTCATTCTTAACATTGTAGTTATATAACTAGCTACAGAAAAACACCCTCCGGGCGTCGTAAAATTTTTAAGACATTTGCCTGAGAGGGTGGGAGTTAAAATTCAAATGTCAGAGGGTTTGATCATAAGTAAGCAAAATCCTCAATATTATCTAAGAAGGAGTAAAAAAAAAAATGAAAAACATTTGAAATGAAAACTGAGCCCCGGTCCCTCTCAAATAAAATGTTGTGTGCATGTTAATATCAAAACAATTATTTGATATTTTCCCAACATCAAGTTTTTGAACAATAAATCGATAAGGTAGTTTATTTTATTTGTAACCTTTTTAGTTAACTTCTTGTTTATTGGAAAAAAGGACGTGAATAAAAAAAACATTTTAAAAAAATTGTTTACCTATAAAATTTTGGTTGTATATGCATTAAGAATATTTGTGACGTGATGTGAGAGTAAGCTGTGACGGTAGAGCTAAGCCTACTGAGCGTAAGTTTTTTGTTACACCGACAGAAATACAGGACATCTCCATTATTAATAGATGTTTCGAGCATGTGCGTTCGGAAGTAAAACTAATTGTTTATGAAGTAACTCTTATGTAAAAAAAAAGTAAGTCCGTCGGGGTGGCTAAATGTCGGTATCAGCAAAATCAGCGAGGGAGTCTATTCCCTTTTGCTCACAAGCGCTAGACGCAAGGAGATTGTTTTTTGCGTCTGAGAAGGAGCGCCACACATACCACCAGCTCCCTTACTTGGCGCACAGATCCTGTCTACCTCATTGGAACTGCTGAGTTTCTGCCATATTAACGCCTCCACTTATGTTACTTGTAAGCAACCAAAAAAATGGCATTGTACATTATAACAAATGACGAAGAGATTGGCTTAACATGGGTGCTCGTTTGTAAATATAATGCTAAGGCTACGACTGCACATATATATAATATAGTATATATATATATACATATAATATATGTATATATATATATTATATTCTATCTAGGCAATGTGCTAATTGAACAACACGTAGTTTCATTTCTTCGTTTTTTGGGATTTGATTTTTTTCCAGTACTTCTTTTGCGATCTTTCTTGAGTCTGGTTCCAAATTGGTATATAATATTCCCATACTTATATCCCGAGCGTTTGCGACTGTTTCGTCAGTCGTCATCATTTGGGAGGATGGGGTACATTTTAAATTTCTGGGTTTTTAAGTACAGTTATTTCTTTAGTATTCTTGTTATCTGAATGTCTTTTTATATTAAAAATTTGGAGAGTTTTTTTTTTTTTTTTTTTTTAGAACGCGGTGCTGTAAATCTACT
Source organism: Doryteuthis pealeii (assembly GCA_023376005.1). Lineage (NCBI taxonomy): Eukaryota > Metazoa > Mollusca > Cephalopoda > Myopsida > Loliginidae > Doryteuthis > Doryteuthis pealeii. Next base: position 26,501,755 of record CM042169.1, read on the forward strand.
GGTGGGCAGTGTCTTCTCCGTTAGTTTATTAGATATTTAGATGCCGTGCAGGAGGTGTGAGAGATTGTCTCCGCACTTTTAAATGCTATTCAAATGCGCCCTAATGTAGTAAACAGTTGACAAAAGTGTAGAATAATGCTATTATATTATTGAAATCGGGATCAACATTCTCAGGTACGGGAACGATATATAGATATATAATGTGGGTGTGGTGGCGGGGGGTGTAATATTAAAGTCTGGCTTAATCATCTTGAGTCATGTATTGTTAATATTTCTTGAATAAGAGTTGTTCAAGTTACGATGGAATGAAGATCATAATAATTGTGTGAGAGAATATAATGGAGTAGCGCTCAAATGGTACTACCGGTGTGCTGACTTGTGATATATATATAGGGATTATATATATGAATTATAGTATATATATATTATATANGCAAAAAAAATCTGCATTCCATGAACAAGTGTTTAAACAACAAGGGGTTTGAAATTTCACACTGTGGTTGTTGTTCTGTTTGAGTATATAGGAGTGCGTTAGTCTTGTGTGAGCAAGGCGTAATCGGGACACAAGACTTGTTCCTTTCTAGACGTTTCTTAAAGTGGTCTCCAGCCTCCCAAAGTGGGTTTGATTAGGAAGAGTTTATTGTGGATGTTGTTATTCCAGTGTTGTTTTGCCATTTTTGTATGAAGGAATCTATTCATTTTTGGTTTCAAGTCAGTATATGAAATCTTGAATTGTCGAGGATCAAATCTAGTGCCGATTTAGCTGCAGATTTGGGGTTAGTGATTTAAGTTTTCCAGTGTGGGTTTGATTAGGAAAGAGTTTAATTGTGGGATGTTGTTTCTTTCCTGCGTTTTTGCCATTTTGTATGAAAGAATCAATTAATTTTTGGTTTTCAAGTCAGTAATATGGAATCGTGAACTTGTTCAAGGATCAAATCTAGAGCCGATTTAGCTGGGGTTTAGTGATTTAATATAAAGCGCACAAGAAGAATAACAGAAGTTTGTATTTTCTAGTTTAGTTAAATCATGAATAAATTGAAATTCAATATTAATTCTCTCTTAAATTTGTTTTTATTACCAATGTTGTGAAATAAACGTATGAAAAATATTTTTCAGACAAAAATGAAAATATCAACTAAGGAATAGAAACAGATCAGTACAATAATTGGTAATATGCACTAAATTGCATGTGTGATATATATATATATATATATATATATATATATTATATTTATGAACAGATTGATATTGTTGACGACTAGCCTTATAGACGATGTTATAGGTTAAAAAATTGCCATTTAACAAATAATTGACTAACACAATTTCAAAATTTCAAATGGCAATGACAACAGACAAGAACGATAGATGGCAACTGTTTTCCAATAAAACTAAATGTCCTTTAAGTGGGCAATTGTTTAACCAAACATCGTCTATAAAGCCACAATTAAGGAAATGAAAATAACAACAATGAAAAAACATACATTGGTGCCACTGAAAACAATTAAAAAAATAGGTGGTATAACCACAATCTAAGCTTCAACAACAGAAGATATGCAAACACTACCACTTATCACGAATATGTACATTAAAGATACAACGAGCAAAACACCTATGATAAAATGGGAAATTATCAAAAGGCCCAAGCTTATAAAGGTGGCCAAGCGCACTGCGGACTCCGCATCGAAGAAAAATTGTACATTCTATAAAAAACAAATACAAAACTTATTGATACAGAGAAGCGAACTCATTTCCAATGTAGACATTTGAAAAATCTTATTATGCACTACTACCTGACCCTAATTAATCCTTAATTTTAGCCCTCATTTATCTAAAAAAATCATCAAGACACCACGGCATTTAAGATCTAAGCATGATTATATATTTTAAATACAACTTTAGCGGTATAACATTCCATCACGTGAACACGCTTCACATTTTATAAACGCTAAACAAACCAACGTTTTTTTGTTTTTTTTTTAGATATTAACATTTTGACCGTCTCGTCTATGATTATAGTAAAGCATGAAATTTCGTGAGGGGATATTAAATCCATAAATATATAATAATTGGATTGTAAACCTGCTCTGCTACTTTTAGCATTGAGCATTTCATATGGCAATACTTTTCTCATTCATTCTATATATATATATATAATATATATATGTAGTATAGTAAGACATTTGAAAAAAACACAGGTTTAAATAAAATGGTGGTAAGTTTATTAGCCGACCTGCAGTTTCGATCTGTTAAGTAGATCTTTTTCAGGCATTTGTTGATATAAGGAAAATAAATTAAGATCTACTTAACAGATCGAAACACTGCAGCGTCGGCTAATAAACTTACCACTCATTTTATTTAAACCTGTGTTTTTTCAAATTTCTTACTATACTATAAGACCGTCGGATTCACTTCCATCTCTTCACACACACACACACACACACACACACCACACACATATATATAATATATATTAATATATTATATATATTGAAATAGTATATGGTTCATCACTACGTCAGTGAGTTAGTGGTTGGCCAAGTTTTTGCAGTATCATTAGTGGAGAGCTCAATAATATCAGTGATGGAATTATCGAATATATATTTTACATTATATATTATTATATATATATATATATATATATATATATATATTATAATATGTTATATATATATATATATCGAAGTTAATCTGGTAGCCTAAATTTCCCGCCTCTTAGGCATTCATCAGACAAAGTGAAAAGGTTCCTTAAAAATCGATAAATATTAGTACTAATCGGATTTTTAATGAAACCTTTCTTCCCTGTCTGATAAATGTCCAAGAGGCATGAAACTGATGCAATAATATATATAATATAGAAAAAAAGTAAGTAAAGTCGTCGGGGTGGCCTAATGTCGGTATCGCCAAATCAGCGGAGGGTTATTTGTCTCATACCCACCTGTATAGCTGGCACAGGCTCGTTTAAACGTGGGCCCACCACAGCCGAAGCTAAGGGTGGAGAGACAAAAATTGGGTCGATCCCATCGGCATTCCGCCTCAATAGCGAGGGAGTCTATCCTTTTTCACTAGCGCTAGACCAAGGAGATAGTTTTTGCGTCTGAGTGCTACCATCAGCTCCTTACTTTAGCCGTAACAGATCCCTGAGCAACTCATACGCTGAGTTGGCGAGGGCCGGTATCGAGAGCTAGAAAACCTCTGTGGTTTCTAGCGCAACGCTCTAACCGACTGAGCTAGTGATGTATGTATGTAGATAGATAGATATATAATAGTAAATGTATAAAGTAATCAACATACTCGTAAGCAAGCACAAATATAACCACTGCTTCTACATTTTTAAGTGAATGGATTAAAATGAATTCATTTCTTTTTATCTTATTATAAATGGAGATAGTGTGTTTTAAAAGAATTTCTGTTTTAGATTAAATGTTCATCTTTTTGTGTGAAGGAATCTTTAAAAGTTGACTGTATGAAAAATAGTTAAACAGTAATGACTGAATTTATATTTTCAGAAATATTACAATGGGGATTGTGTGGTGTGGGCTGTCAGCTAACCGAAACTATATTCAGTACCCAGGTCACAATTCCGTTAGTTATTTACGTCACATTCTCGAGGAATTTAATTTTATTTAAAACCTCAGTTATTAATAAAATTATTTTGAATTATCAATCTGTTGGCCTTATCTACATACACATAAAATGCAATTGTATTTATATATACAACAAAATAGCGGTTTTACAGTGGTTAACAGGAATGCTAATTTGCATATTAATATTAAAAATTCGATTTTAATAAATATGTGCTAGTATATTATTTCTAATTGTTTGGTTTTATTTTAATATATGAGCTAAATCTCGGGAATAAATCTTAAAAGAAATCCATTAACAAGAAGAAATAACTTAATCTTTATTTCTTTACTTCAATAATTTAACTAAATTCAATTTTCAAGCCATTTTTTCTACGTTCTTATTTAGTTTCATTATTCTTTTGACCATAACTACTGAATACCAAATTCGACCTCGCAGGATGCCCCATACTTGCGACTTTGTATCACATCTTACACGTGGAAACAAGTTGTGTAAATACTATTAAGGCGACCCATCGTGGGTGTAAATGCGAATAGCGAGTTTCTCCGCCCCCCAGCTCATGCACCATACTTGTTACTTGTTTCACCCTACCCGTGGAGAAACTGGTTAGGTAAAATGGGCGTTCCATCAATGGTGCAATGGTTACAAAATAGTCCTTACATATCCATTTCAGGGCCGGGTCAGCTCAGTCGGTAGAGCGTTCGGCTAGAAACCACAAGGTTTCCTAGTTCGGAAATACCGGCGCTCGCCAAGTGAGCGTATTAGTAGCACAGGGATCTGTGCCGGTAAAGTAAGGAGATGAATGGTAGGTTGTGGCGCTCCACCTCAAATGCAAAAAATAATCTCCTTGGTCTAGCGCTAGTGAAAAGGGAATAGACTCCCTCGCTGATGGCTGATATACCCCGACTTAGGCACAGAGAAAAAAGGGGAAACGAAACTTTATACTTAGGTATATATTTATATATATTAATAAAATTTTTAAAAATTAATTATTTATTTATAAATTTTATTTAAATTAAAAATAATATAATTTTGGCCGCCCCCCCCCCCCCCGCCCAATTTATAAATGGTTTTTTTTATAAGCTAGACAAAGCGTATCCCGTTGGACACCCCCATTGAGCTTGCTTCACACCACAAAACCGTTATTTTAAAGCAAACAATATGAAAGATCTATTTGAAAATGTCAACATGGAGGACATTCTGTCCTTTTAGAGGGAAATAAAATTATACCATAGAATATAGATATGAAATTAATCAATACCATACAACATGATCCCCAATTGTTCTAACACATTGTTAAAACCAATTACTAAAAAGTATAAATATAGATACATGACATATATTACTTCCTAACCGTCAGTCATTATATAACCCCAGACGAGTTGATATGCCGTTAAAATCAACCAACCAAAACAACATAAATGCCAAAAAGTTCGATTGTTAATGACTCAGAAAGTGTTTTCACAAAACATATATCATTTTCTATAATTTTATTTAATTTTAAAACTTTTAATTAGCTTTATATTGAACTTTAAAGTAATGAAAATTAGCCTGTTAGAATTTGAAGAGAATGAATGAAAAAACAAGATTTGAACTCGGGTCGACGAGTCCATTTTTCTACGACTCTAACCAGGTTACGGGATATGTCCTTTTCTCTCAATATAAGTCTTAACAGTTGTAATAATGGAGGTTGCACATGAAAAGACCTGGACATGGTTAAGAAGAGGAAACCTCAACAGAGAAACTGAGTCACTCATATTTGCTGCACAATATAAGGCCATAAGAATAAATTATATCAAAGCAAAATTTGATAAGACACATCAGAACAGCAAATGTATGGTGTATGGTGACAGAGATAACCAACCATTTATTAATAGAATGCAGTAAACTAGCACAACGAGAATACAAGCCTAACGCGAAAATATCATAAAATGTGTTCTTAATAACAATTAAGTTAATTTCAAATAATGCGCAAGCACAATTAAGAACACATTTTATGATATTTTCGTGTTAAGACATGCAGTTGTATTGATTCGAACAAATTCATATTTTCAATGTAGATTTATAGATGTAAATTTCATCTGTTTAATGACCGAGAATAAGTTTAATTCATGTCATTTTCAACATAAGGAAAATAATTCATGCCATTTTCTCCTATCATTTCTATGTCCTATGTTATGCCCCGATGTCATTTCTTTTAAATCATTCCTATGTCATTTCTCCTAAATCATTCCTATCTCTTATGTTATTCACATGTCTTATGTCTCCTATGGAAATAAGTTTAATTCATGTCCCAAACTCTGGTTTCCGGGCATGGTTCTTTAACCATGGGTAAAATCACGAGCGTCGATCCCAGGGGGCCATCGCCCCAGGCAACACCTGCCCCCTCGATTTAAACAGGTGTTTATTGCCCAGTGCCTGAGGTGCCCCCTTGAGGGGGAATGCCGAGGGGATAGACGCAATTTTTAACCCACCACCAATGAGTCTCGGCTTGTAGGTGGTCCCACGTTAATAGGGCCTTGTGCCTGACCTAGTACAAGTGGGGTACGAGGATAATAACCTGGCTTTGTGTATACTTTTACATGATACAGGACATGCCAAGATATAATGGTTAGCAAGCTAGTCTTACAGATCCATTACTACTGAATAGCAAGTTTGATCCTTGCTGGATTTCCCCATACTTGTGACCTTGTGTCTAGAGAAATTTCATGCCTAGAGGTCAGGGAAATGCATACATGCCATATTTGTACTAGCTTTGTCGATACATATACTAAAATTATTAAACGAGTTATTTCTTTATTTATTGATCATTTTTTTAATATTAAGGATTTTCTAAAATTTATAAAACTATTTGTAAAGAGGAGAGTGTTAAGGAAAATCTCAGTTGTACACAGACCTGACTTATTTGACATTGATCGAGTAATGTTGTCTCAGGTCGGAATAAAATAAATGAATATTGGTTGGCAGCAAGGGAAATCGGGGGGTTAGGGCAGGATCTCTACGCGTAACTGCATCATTTTTTCCCTGGATGGTTTGTGATGTCTTGCAGCAAGAAAATCTCTTTTGTATTCATCATTGCTGGTCAAACTATTTGCAACTTTTTGACGCATCAGTTAAAAATGACAAAGATAGGATGTTTCGCGATATTCTAGCCTGATTGCCAGTGATATATCGTTCTATTACAAACTCCCATAGAAGAGCTCGGGAATATCTTTTTTTTTCTTATCTTTTTTAAGGGATTTCTAGGCAAGTTGAAAACGCCATTTTTCGATTACTGTAGAGCAGGGATCACCAAACTTTTTTTTTACGATCGGCCGGATAATTGAAAAAATTACGAGCGCAGGCCACATTATTATTGTATTCAATACTTGCTAGCCAGAACGAAAGCTCTGAGAAAAAGATGTAAACAAAATTTATCTTTCCATGTTATATTCATGGATGAGTGGCATAAGATGCACAAAAAACAATTTAACCAAAATATTTATTTTCAAAACAGTATCAAAGAACACAACGTTAGCAGAAAAGGTTTAGTGAGATTTGTGAAACTGAAGTTTGCCTTTCAAGATATCGTCAATGTTTGGTTTGGAATTGCTACATCCAATCAAGAGAATTGTTTTCAAATGTTTATCAGTCAATTTCGTTCAATGGGTTAATTTCCATACGTTCCGTACATTTTAAACAAATTCAGTACCGTCAGCGGGCCTGAAAAATGCCTTTACGGATCGGATCCGGCCGGCGGTCGTAGCTTCTTGACCCCTGCTGTAGAGCAACCACTTGCAACAAGTGTCCGACCAAATTAATTCAAATAAGTGTCAGACGCTGCATCACTTCCTAGGGGTCCGATCATGATGCAATGGTTAGCAAGTTAGTCTCACAGATCCATTACTACTGAATAACAAGTTCGATCATCGCTGGATGCCTCATACTTGGGACCTATGTCACATCCTACCCGTAGAAAACGGGTTTGGGTAAATAAGAGTGTCCCCATCATGGTGTGAGTGCTAGCAAGCTAGTCTCGCAGATGCATTACGACAGAACAGTAGTATATATACGTATATGTGTATATATATATTTACCAACCACTCCGCACGAGCAGGATATGACACAAGGTCAATTTCTTAAGTGTAGTTCAACAGGTTTTGAATTCAGAGTTTTCCTTCTCCTAGACCGGTTGCCTAACCAAGGTTAAAGAGCCCAGTCTGCCCTACTATTATCCATAGCTGGAGGAGAGTATGATTCATACCTTTCCCAAGGGTATTAGCGCTAAGTGAAATGCAATGACCATGACCAGGATTTGAACTCGGGGCGACGAGTCCATTTCCCATGACTTTAACCATTACACCACTTGCTTCCTACTATATGTGTATATATGTATATATATGTATGCACTGTATGCAAAATGAAGGTTGCGAATAATAACACCTGGTAATACCGTTATAACCTTGCGAAAAGGCAAATTGAAGCGACCAAAGACACCATTCGTAACCTTCATACCAAAGCTAATGATAAAATGGTGGACTAATCCACGGATTCCATCCAAATTTTTTTAAAAGTTGGCCAGAAAGCTCGAAAAGATTGTTAATAAAATTGTTAAACAGGAGACGTGGCTTTTGTTTAATTTCATATGTATAAATGAAAGAATGCTGCCCAAATATACTCACACATACACACACACACATGAATATATATATATATATATATATATATATATATATATATATTATATATATATATTGGTTAGGAGGTTGATTTAGAAGGCTATCACAATGCAGGTGTAAAAAAATAATAATAATACAGTAACAATGATGTTGTGTGTTAACCTGTATTTAATTCTTAACACACAACATCATTGTTACTGTATTATTATTTTTTCTTTACACCTGCATTGTGATAGCCTTCTAAATCAACCTCCTAACCAATATATACACAATGCTTCAAGCAAATTATAAACTCTCTCTTATATATATATATATATATATATATATATATATATATATATATATAATATATATATATGTATATATATATATATAATTAGTAGTAGTAGTACCAGTAAAATATGTTATTTCCTGCTTATTTCCTCGTCTACAGTCGCATGAAATCACGACTCATATGTTGTGCCCTTTGGTTGTAAATTACGTGGATTGAGTTTCATAACAAGTGCGAGTGTCTGTAATTTTTGAAAGTAGCTTCGTTACGAAATATTAAGATAAAGAATATATGACATGGCAATCTTAGACAATTATGATTGATAATAAAGCCGTCATTCAAAGACCACTGACATATGCAGACCAAATCGATGAGTAAAATTCAGTTAATTTCATAAAATAAAAAGCGATAAAATATTTTCTCATTTTTTTTTACTATTGTTACAGAATCTATGCAGTTGCATAAGATTATTGTCAATGCCCTGTATTTCAAGAGGGGTGGCCCTTTTCATATCACGGGCGGGACTTTCCATGGAATAGTACGGAAAGCCCGCGAAATATGTGAAGTCACGTGGGACCTGGATGAGTCCTCAGTTTTCAGTTAGACGTCGGGAGAGAGGATGTCCTGTCTTAACTGGAATTCACGCTATGTTAGTCAGATATTTAGTTACATGAAATGTTTAGTTAAGGAAATAAAAGTTAAGAAAAATAACACGGTCTTGTGATTAATGAGTGTTTGGTAACAAGACTAGAAGAAATGAGTTAAGTGCGACCGACAACCAAGACGAAGTCCCCAAGAAGAAGAATCTAAGATAGAAGATGAACAGAAGTAGAAGTAAGAAGAAGTAATAAAGAAAGGTATGCAACACTATTTTTTAATGCCAACGCCATCAGTCCATTGATCTACCTGAACGAAGAAAAATGAATAAATTATGTTAAAATCGCTACTCATGTTTGATTTGATGGGTTTGATTTATTGATTTATTGATTTATTAATTGGTTTTAACGGCAGGTCAACTCGTCAACAGTTATTTTATGTCTCGAAGTTAGGGAATCGTGTTCATTGTACATTCATGAGTTGCGCCTCCAAGAGCCGGATATGGAACTACTGAAAAAGATATTTTTCTAACCTCCCATCAGGCCGGATTAACAGAAGCTCTTTTCAACTTGGGAACTTTTTTGTTTTATAGGGCACCCAGTGAGGTTCAAACTCGCTAATTAGTAGTAATGAATCTGCGATACTAGGTTGCTAACCATTATATCACGATGGGACGCCTACGGGACCAGTTAAAGTAAACATACCAGCCACTTGAACTACTAATGTCATACGTTTTTAGTTTATTCGTATTTTCTTTTTTTTTTTGCTTTATTTGTTTGTTTGTTTGTTTTGTTTTACGGCATATCAACCTCAGTGGGTCATTTAATGCCGATAAAGTTTGGAAATAAATCAATTCTTAATGGATAATACAATTTTTTTATAAATACATTTTTCTATTTAACCCATAGATAGGACCCTAACAGGTACTACCACTCCGGGTCAGAGTGGACCAGGGAGCAATGGTGATGAAGGGGTGCTCCACATTCCCCAAACCTCTAGAACTAGAACCTCACCATCAGATAGAGTTTAACGTCATTCCCATGACATGTAGACCCGCAGCCACCGCCTTCTAGCATCCATATGAAAAAAATGGTTGGGGCTTGCCATAAGGGCAATAGGGTTGGGGCAATCATATAGGTGCTAGGGCTTGACGTGACCAGCCGATTGATCGGAGGGGGCCTCTCCGACCGCCCGTCTAGCCCAAGATAGGGCCAAAGTGTAGTATTCCATGTCATGAACTGCTCATCCACCTGGGCCTATCCTTAAGCATCACGGGTCGCCACCCAAGGCCAACAGGTAGCCCCATTGGGGGAGTCTTACCTCTCTGCAGAGCTGCAGTCGGTGCATTCTAACGCCCCAGCTGACAGGGCGTTTTTTTGCTTTAATATAATTTTCGGTATTTAAAATTGGCTGGGGTGTGTATATTAGGGTAGGTTGATTTTTCACTTTTTAAAAAATATCAAATTCTCTTGAACGGTGAAAGTTGTGTGTTGATATAATAAGTACTGCTATCAAAAACTAGACCTCGTACTTGCCCATTGTTTGAGGAAATAGCATCAAAGATCGTCTACTAAAATGTACCAAAATCCTCGTTTTCGAAACATTTAGCCTAGAAATTGGTTAGAAAATATAGCAATTTCAATGTTTAAAACAGAAAAGTTTGTCATTTTAAACGAAACGAATAAAATATTATAACTAGAATTCAAATTGAAGACATGCCCCCATCACCGCCGACACGTCTGGTATGCTGCTTTTTACCTAATAAGTAAGCTGTAATCTTTTAGTAGATTAAAACCTATTTCCTTAAACGAAGGCAAAATTACGAAAAAAAAAAAAAACTTGTAGTAAATATTTATGTTAATTTGCAACTTTCGCCATATGGGAGACGTTACAGTTCTAAAATCAACCTACCCTAATTTACAAGTATGTGTGTAGAGCAGAGTTTTTCAATCATTTTCATCTCACGTTTCAGCACATTTCAACACAGCAATTATGTATATATATATATATATATATATATATATATATATATATATATATATATATATAGAGAGAGAGAGAGAGAGAGAGAGAGAGACAAGTATTATTTTGGTAAAATATAAATACGATCTAAATGTATTAGTGTATAATTTTGATCTGAGATGGAGATAATATAGCAGTTCAAAGCTGAATATATATATATATATATATATATATATATATATATATATATATATATATATATATATATATATATAAAGTGTTTCTGTTTCTGAAGAGACTGTATCATTTTTAAAATAAGCAATCTTTTCTTTAGACACATTTTAGCTGACGTTTGTGAATTACTATACAGAATTATTTCTTATATTTTATCTTTTTTTACTCAGTTATTTTATAAAACTAAAGGAAGCGTGCCAGAAATATTTTACATTAGCATTTTTTTAAGCTTCCAAACCAGTTTCTCCTAGAAATCTCTCTTCCATAGTAGAAGTCCCCAAACTTTTTTTTTTTATGCCAAGGTGCACTTCTATCACTAACAGTATCGCAGTGGCAATCATTTACTTTTCAAATCTTATCTACACAATGTGATCAAAAAGTATTAAATTATTTTACATTTCAAAATTTCAGTGAGCTATGCAATAAATTGATCGAGGTACACCATCTGTATATAAACATATAATTATTTTATCATTTACATTTTAAAAGAAAAGGAATACTGAAAATGTGCTACAAGTGTAAAAGTAAAACAACATAATTTTACTTATATATATATATTTTATTTAATCAATTAAAACAAATATTATAGTATCAGAATAAAAATATAATAGGATGATCAACCATCCTCAACCCTCACGGCACACCCACGAAAGATTCACGGTACACTAGTGTGCACACCGGTTTAAAAACTCTGATCTAGACATATAAATGAATTATTTATATTATATCCATAAATAATAAATGTTATGCTTATGTAATAGGTACCAGGTACTTTTTATAATATCACATTTTTTTCTTTAAGGAACCCCCTCCCTTTTCAACATACATGTCTGGTACCTAAACTTTGTCCCAACCCCACCCTGATAAATATTGGATCTTTATCATTAGGATTTGACAATTTTCAAAGACAATATCATGCTTATCATATATATAAAGATCTTTATCCTTAAGATATATATATATATATATATATATATATATATATATATATATATATAATATATATATATATATTATATATATATATATAGTAAAGAAATAACAAAAGCTTAGAGCTTTAGCATTATAGTCTATTTCCAGCTCCCTGAAATAGACTGAAATAGACTATAATGCTAAATCTAAGTCATTTCTTTACTAATATTTGCTCTGTGCTCTAACTAAGAGCAACATTGAGCTCTCAAACTGCGACAGGTTTTTTAAATAAACCTCTTGTGTTGTAAGGAAGATTCTTCTCTGGACTTTATTATATATATATATATATATATATATATATATATATATATATTATCATACATATAAATTTATCATTAAGATTTACAATTTTCAAGGCCCCTATCTTGCCAAGAATATACGGTTTACAAAAGTTTTTTTAAAAACTATTCAAATGGCTAAATTTAAGTTTATATTAACCCCTCTTTGTTGCCTTTAAATAAACTCAATTTTAATCGATATTTAATTTTGTTTAATTTATTTTTTATTCTAACATCAACCATACATTATGCAAAACAAAAACAAACAAATATTATTTGTCTGAATTTTTTAGATGAAACTTGATATTATTTTGATTTTTCAACCTATTGTCCTCATCTTTATTTGCTTAATTTTATGTATACATACACAACGTTTCAACCAATGTTCCATCTGGCCTTCTTCAGGTGTTCCTTGTAATCCATTGAGGCAAACTTAACAAGTGTTAAGACTTTTTCTCTGAATTTTTTAGATGAGGCTTGATGACTAGTAATATTTGGATTATTCGGATTATTGTCCTCATCTTTATTGTTATCTGCACTATTTCTGTGAACTCTTTAGATGAGGCTTGATAATTAGTAATATTTGGATTATTCGGACTATTATCCTCATCTTTATTGTTATCTATACTATTTCTCTGAATTTTTAAGATGAGGCTTGATAATTAGTATTATTTGGATTATTCGGACTATTATCCTCATCTTTATTGTTATCTGCACTATTTCTCTGAATTTTTGAGATGAGGCTTGATAATTAGTATTATTTGGATTATTCGGACTATTATCTTCATCTTTATTGTTATCTACACTATTTCTCTGAATTTTTGAGATGAAGTTTGATAATTAGTATTATTTGTATTATTCGGACTATTATCCTCATCTTTATTGTTATCTGCACTATTTCTGTGAATTTTTAAGATGAGGCTTGATAATTAGTATTATTTAGATCATTCGGACTATTTTCCTCATCTTTATTGTTATCTACATTATTTCTCACCGGTTAAAAAACTCTGGTGTAGAGTATCATTGTCACGGTACTCATTGGAATTGTTCATTATTTATTATTTAATGACTCACACTTTCTAGTGACGAATTTTTATATTACAAAAGTCAGAGATTAGTTTTCTACTGAAACTAATCTCTGACTTTTGTAATATAAAATTCGTCACTAGAAAGTGTGAGTCAGTAAGAGCAGATGAAAATGAATAATGATAAAAGTCACGCTGAAAACGTTCGTTCCGACCGGATAACCAAAGTTCAGTAGCGATCAACTTCCTCAGTAATTATTTACAACGATTACAATTAGTAACTAAAATGCCGACTCTGGTGACCCAGTGTAGAGCTGACTGACAAATCGAGGTTACTAAGGAAATACTTTCTTTGGTGACCCTTCCTTTTAAAGTTCGGCCTTGGATCTTTACAAGATAATAGCGTCGATCCCAGGGGGCTTTCCCCCCAGGAAATACCTCCCCCTTGACTTAAAGGGTCAGGGCTGGGTTTATTGCCCAGCGCCTGAGGCGCCCCTTTTGAGGGGAATGCCGAAGGGATCGACGCAATTTTTGTTCTTTCCCACCCATGAGCTTCGGCTTGTGGGTGGGCCCACGTTAAAACGAGGCCTTGTGCCCAGCCCATACAAGTGGGGTATGAGGCAAATACCTGTGCCTATTTTTGATTAAATTGAACTTAAATCGACTGAAATCGACTGAAATTCACCATCGTATGTCACGGCGAAAGAAAAAAAATACTAAAAATATTAAAAAATTAACCGAATTTAATGAAATTTTCAGTGTTGATAAATTAATGAATAAAAGATACAATGCGCCAATTATTTTATTTAAAAACTTGTACATTTTTCTCAAGTCAGTTAATTTGAACAACGTATCTTTGAGGCGGAACACAGATTCTCAAAGATACGTGGTGCAAATTTAACCGACCTGCAAAAATGTAAAACAATTGAATAAAATAATTCGTGCATTAAATATGTTATTCATTGATATATCAATAGTGAAAATTTTATTAAATTCTTTCTTATTTTTCATCTTATTCAATTTTTATTTTTAATTCATATTTTATTAAATCTATAAATAAACATGTCCATGAAGTAAATTAAACAAATTAACTACAACAAAAAATGTATGTTGATACAGCACTGTGTTGCCCCACTCAGTGGATGAGGCTTCTTTTATAATAGATGTGCTTGGCTAAAGGGACCTGCACCTTCTACCACGCAGAACTTGCTCTCTCTCTCTCTCTCTCTCTCTCTCTCTCTCTCTCTCTCTCTCTCTCTCTCTCAATATATCATATGTATATATATATATATATATATATATATATATATATGTGTGTGTGTGTATATATATGTAAAGTAAAGTAAAGTCGTCGGGGTGGCCTAATGTCGGTATCAGCCAGACAGCGAGAAAGTCTATCCCCTTTTCACTAACACTAGACCAAAGAGATTATTTTAGCATCTGAGGTGGAGCGCCACACGTTCCATCCGCTCCTCACTTTACCGTACAGATCCCTATGCTACTCATACGCTGAGTTGCTGAGGTCGGTATCGAACAAGAACCTTGTCATTCCTAGCCGATATGTGTGTGAGTGTGTGTGTGTGTGTGTGTGTGTGTGTGTGTGTGTGTGAGGTGTGCCATAAACGTATCGATATTGAAGCAGTATTTACCAAGAAAGAATTTTTTTTTTGGGGGGGGGATTTTGTTTTGTTAATATTTTTTAAATATGATATATAGATAGATAGATAGATACATTGAAACATGCCTAAAGGGAAACTAAAAATCTCCATTTGATCATTCGTCCAGATTTTATTCCCGCCCACATATCAATTTTTTTTCCTTTGAACAAATTTGCACTTTTCTATCTTTTTCTCATAAAGAGTTACATTCAATTTTCATACAAGTTGGCAAAATTATTAACGTCCTTTCATTTGTACAAAACTTTCTCAGCTAAAGTTCTTTTTTTTTCATAATCCACTGCGGTTTTTTTTTTTTTTTTTTTCGTTAGAAAATTAATTCATTCTTTTATCTATATTCCTTACCCATCTCAAACGGTCGGCCATTATTATCAACCCACATTTATCTATCTATAAATATATAAAGGGCAGTTGGTGTGTATGTATGTATATCCGGAGGAAATTACGAAAATAAACACACCAACTTCTCCTTCTATCTATACATATATAAAGGGCAGTTGTGTATGTATGTATGTATGTCTGGAGGAAATTACGAAAATAAAACAGTTAATGACAATGTAAATATATATACACATTCGCCGTTACTGAGTCACCTCATACAAGGATTTCCCATATGCCCCTTCTATCTATACATATATAAAGGGCAGTTGTGTGTATGTGTGTCCAGAGGAAATTACAAAAATAAAACAGGTAATGACAAGGTAAATATATATACACATTCATTTTTATTGAGTCAAGCTTTTTTGTGCAAAAATTATAAAGATTTCATTTATATTCGTAAAGATATTTAAAAATTAAAATTGCATTAAAATTCTACATAAAAAAGTTTTATTCATTTATTTATTTCATAATCGTCTGCCTTTTTTCATTTTCCATTAAAAAAAATCCATTCATTCTTTTATCAATATTTCCTTACCCATCTCAAACGGTCATATTTTTATTTCGCTTTTTATTTTCATTTGTAAAAAAAAAATGCTTTAATTGTAATTCTCTTTTAAGAGTGGATTCTGTTTAAAGTGCAAACCGAGTCGATTTCTAATAAGCAATAAATCTTGTCTTGAAATTGTACATATTAATTCATTGTGACAAACACGCATTTCCATCGCAATATCTGTCGGCTTTGAATAACAAAACATTGCACTGGTCTTACTGGACAGAACAGACGAGTGTCAAGTATATTTCACTTTGTACAAAGGATGTAGAAGTATCAAATATCGTTTGGTCTCCATGCCATGAGAAGCAATCATAATTATTTACATTGTGTTGGAATCAAATGTTTCTGAACATACTTGCTTTGACAGCCAAGCTATACATAACATATCTGTATAGCGTGCAACCACAGAAATGGTCACGTTTATAAATTACCATTTGTTGATGAATTAGAGGAACATTTCCTATTCTAACATAAATATCCAGTTCTTCTTTCATTTAAATATTATTTTTTAAAAGTTCTTTTGAATCAGTTAGTTTGCATGGAATCGTAAATATTTAATTTCCTTTTAACTACAAAAGACTAATTTTCTGATAAATTAGAGTAAAATACGAAAGTGAAAAAGAAGATTGGCGCAACATAGTCTTTCTTCTCTTCTTGCATTAAGCTTTCTACCGGACTAAAAAGTTAAAGTCAGTGAAGTGGCCTATTGTAGACAGTAGTGGACAGCGAGGGAGTCTATCTATTTTTCATTAGCGCTAGACCGAGGAGATTGTTTTGTGCGTCTGAGGTGGAGCGCTACACCTTACATCAGCTACTCACTTTGCACAGTTCCAGGTTATTCTACTCATACGTAAACGTCTAATTTTCTGATAAACTTTTTTCAGACTGGGCCGGATAATTGAAAAAATAACGAGCGCGGGTCACATTATTATTGTGTTCAATACTTGCTAGCCAGAACGAAATTGTAGATATTGTAGATATCAGCTGGACATCCAGGGAGTCTATCTACTTTTCAGTAGGTCCAGACAGAGGAGACTGTTTTGTGCGTTTGTGGTGGTGCGCCACACCTTACATCAGCTCCTCACTTTACACAGTTCCAAGTTGTTCTACTCATACGTAAACGTCGAATTTTCTGATAAACTAGTGCAGAGATCATCAAACTTTTTTCAGAGTGGGCCGGATAATTGAAAAGAATAACGAGCGCAGGCCACATTATTATTGTATTCAATACTTGCAAGCCAGAATGAAAGCTCTGAGAAAAAGATGTCAAACAAAATTAATCTTTCCATGTTATATTCATGGATGAGTGGTGTAAGATGCACAAAAACAAATTTAACCAACATATTTATTTTCAAAACATTATCAAAGAACGCAACATTAGCAGAAAAGTTTAGAGAGATTTGTGAAACTGGATTCAAGTACCGTCGGAGGGTCGTAGTTTGGTGACCCCTGAATTAGAGGAAAATACGTAAGTGAAAAACAAGATTGGCGCAGCATAGTCTTTCTTCTCTTCTTGCATTAAGCGTGTCTTCACTACTTTCACTTTCATTTCTAAAAAGGTGTCATAGCTAAATTATCGTTAACATTATAAGAACGATGGGTATTAGTATATAACCAAATACTAGGTCCTTATAAGGAATTAGTGCATCCCTGGATACACTAACACTGAATATTAGGTAAGGAATATTTTATGTGAGTCATTGTTCAAAAGAACAATGACTCACATATATGTGTATGAGTAGCACAGGGAAACGCCAAAAAATTAGACGAAAAACAATCTCTTTGGTCTAGTGCTAGTGAAAAGGGAATAGACCCCCTTGCTGTCTGGCTACCGACTTTAGGCCACACCGACGACGGCTTTATATGTAATGAAATTGCAAATCATCGTTTCTGGCTTAAATAGCTGCTCTTGATTTTTATTTTGTTGTGTCAAAATTCGACGGGTCCTGATAGTCGTCCGTATCCACCGTAATTTACGCTTTTTGGGTTCAGATTAAATGGCTACGTTACCGCTGGCATTTCGATGAGAAAGTTGTTTTTAAAGCGATTTTTATCGGTAAAATATTCTATATATTAATACGCTTGTTCCTAAATCTTCCATCTGTTATCATCCTGCAACACCCTCTGGTTAAAAATGACACAGTCCAAATTGTCGAAGATGCAATGCAAAAATACGAATATAGATTATCTGTATGTCCGCACTGTAGCCAACATTTCAGAACTAAGATTAGCCTAATCTGCAATCTAAGAACCCATGGACAGGATTAAGATTAGAAAACCACTCTCGGCCTCGAGGGATCACCAATTTTTTTAAAAATCACAAATATATATTTACCGACCCTTCCGCATGAGCATGATGCGACACAAGGTCTTTTTTTAAGCGGAGTTTAACAGGTTTAGAATTTAGAGTTTTCCTTCTCATAGACTGTTTACCAGCCATGGCTAAAGAGCCCAGTCTGCCCTGTTATTTTGCCCATAGCTGGAGTCAGAATTGGATTCATACCTTTCCCAAGGGTATTTGCGCTATGTGAAATCTAAAGAGCTTCGTCTAGGAATTGAACTCGTGTCGACGAGTCCATTTTCTATTACTCTAACCATTTGACCACACGCCTCCATATTATCAACAACAAAATCACATATAAATTAATACGCTTGTTCCTAAATCTTCAGTCCGTTAGCACCCTGCAACACCCTCTGATTAAAAATAACACCGTCCAAATTCTTCCAAGATGTAATGTAAAAATGTGTATACAGATAATCTGGTGTTGCTTAATCACAGATTTCTTATTTGTCCCATTTCATTTTACCCAATTTCAAAAATATAACATTCTTGCGTCGCTTAAATGCCCAACATAAAATTAAAATTAATTAAAAAAAAAAACGAAGTAACGTGTTTCTTTTATTTGTAATATTGAAATTGTGAATTACGGAAGATATTTTGGTAATTTTGGTAGGCTGGTTTATCTCAATCATTAAAGCGTCTGTCTAGAAAACACAAGGTTCCTGGTTCGATACTGACCCTCACTAACTCAGAGTAGCACATGGATCTGTGCGGTAAAGTGAGTAGCAGATGGTAGGTGTGGCACTCCGTCTCAGACGCTAAAAACAATCTCGTTGGTCTAGCACTAGTGAAAAGGGATATACTCCCTAGCTGTTTGGCTGATACTGACTTTAGGCCACCCCGACGACTTTTTAAATAAAATATTAAACTTGTTATAACTAATACCAACATTGATATTAGTAATGAGATAACATAAAAACTATTGTGAATTTAAACACTTGGTGATAATTATTTTTATCAATTCAATACGGAATGTTTTAATTCTAGTCATATCCAATTAAAAGACTTAATAATATCTTTATCTTTAAATGCGATAACCGATGAACAATTAATACGAGAGGACAAATATTTTCTATTGAAATTGCAAAGAAAATTAATAGCCTTCTAGTATTATTTGGATTATTCGGACTATTGTCCTCATCTTCATTGTTATCTGTACAACGTTTCGGCCGATGTGCCCTGCGGCCTTCTTCATGTATTTCTTGTCGGACTCGGTAACCTTCTTTTCGTAATCGGGAGCCATCACGGAACTTTGAACCTAACCCTTTATTCCCCTTTATTCAGTCCACGGGGGTATCATGTCCTCATTCTGCTAACCATAGCTGGGGTACAGGTGTTAAGCTGTGTAAATTATTATTCTATGTTACTGCTGTCCCTGACCAGGATTGAACCTGCAGTCTAGAGATAACTGTCACTTCGAACTGTCTTAACCTAACTCCTTTATCCACTAGTCTATGTTTCTAATATGACAATTCCGAGAAATTCTTATAACTAATCGGTGATAATTATTTTTATCAATTCCATATGGAATGTTTTAATTCTAGTCATATCCAATTAAAAGACTTAATCATATCTTTATCTTTAAATGCGATAACCGGTGAACAATTAATACGAGACGATAAATATGTTCTATTGAAATTACACAGAAAAGAAATAGGATTCTATTTTAAAAGTTAATTTGCATTACTTGACTTCATTTTAATCCTGACTTGGTGAGAAGTCGGAAAAATAAATACATTATTTCATATTTTAACAAAAAGAAGGGAATTGTTTGTTTAGGAGATTTTTGAAAAAGGAAAAAACAAAATGGTTGATCATCGCTTCAAAATTTAAAAGAAAATTAAACTCGTTATAATTTCCAACATTGGAATTAGAATCAGATGATATAAAACTTATTTTGAATTTAAACACCCGAAGACAATCATTCTTGTCAGTCACCAATTAACATATGTATATTTTTCTAGAAGGAAAAAAAATAGAGGGGGAAAATAAATATTTAACTCAACAGGTCTTTGTTGAGGGGGGGGCGAAAAGAAGGGAGTCAAACACCTTCTCGTCGGTCGTGGTCAACACAATCCTTAGCAGCTAATGTCGCAACACCGTTTCTGCCGTCACCCCACTTCTGGGTGTTGCCTTCTACTTATACACTGTTTCCCCCTTATCATCCGTGCGTCTGCGCTCACATACGGGACTGTGGCATCTCAACTCCGGTGCCCGCACCAATGTGTCGCCCTTTCGCATTCTGAAGGATGCGGGTTCGATTCTAGACCGGTCCTACACGCTAGGCAAAGCCGAGCCCGCTTCCTTCGAGAATACGGCAAGCCTTCACGCCCGCCACTCACCTCGTGTTCTCTGTCACAATTTTATTGTTCAATGCGAAACTGGAATGATTTAATTCCAGTCATATCCTATCAAACGGTTTAACTTTCATTTTAGTGGTCTGCAAATGCCGTAACCAATAGACAATTAAGACTACAAATGTTTCTATAGAAACTAAACAGAAAACAAATAACATACTATTTTATAATACATATACTGTACGGTGCGGAAGCCTAGGCAGTATACAAAGCGGATGCCCACAGACTACATGTCTATCACATGCGTCACTTGAGTAGTATATTAAATGTCAGGTGGTGGCAACGCGTTACAAACAGGACCATCCTGAAGAGGATTGGACTCCCTGGCATGCACGAAATACTTGTCCAACGCAACCTGAGATGGGCTGGCTACTTTAACAGACTTGGAGATGACAGACTACCAAAGCAGATTCTGTACGCTCAACTGAGAGAGGGATCATGTAGAATCGGTAGACCAAAGCTCAGGTACAAACACAGCATCAAAAGAAACCTGAAGGACTGTTTGCATTTCACATAGCACTAATACACTTGAGAAAGATATGAAACCAACTATTCTCCCCCAAGCTTTGGGTAAATAGTTGGGCGGACTGGGCGCTTTAACCTTGGTATGGCTACCGGTCTAGGAGAAGAACACCTTTGAATTTAAAACTGTTAAACTCCGCTTAAGAAATTGATCTTGTGCCACATCCTGTTCGTGTGGAGGGGTTGGGTAAATATATATATGCTATTGGAGATAGATATTTAAAAATGTAAATAAAAAGTAAAATCGGTTGGGTGGCCTAAAATTGGTATCAACCTGACAGTGAGGAAGTCTATCCCTTTTTCACTAGCACTAGACCAAAGAGATTGTTTTGGTGTCTGGGGCAGAGGGACACACCTACCATCAGCTCCTCACTATACGGCACAGATCCCTGTGCTACTCATACGTTGAGTTGGCGACGGCTGGTATTGAACCTGGAACCTTGTGGTTCCTAGTCCGATACCCTACCGACTGAGCTAAACAGGCCCTTCAAAAGCATAACAATTAGATATTTAATGGCATATCAATATTCGTGGGTTATTTAATATCAAAGTCATCCTTGTAGAAGAACAGTTGTGATACTAATTAACCCATAGTTGAGTATGAAACTTATTTCAACTCCTTCTAAGCTAATTTTTCCGGTTTCTTTTTCTCGTTAACCTTGTGGTTCCAAATCGGCCGCTCTACCGACTGAACTAAACTGGGCCTATTCAAAAATGTAAGTACAGTCGTCGGGGTGGCCTAGAGTCGATATCAGCCAAACAGCGCTAGACCAAGAAGATTGTTTTTGCGTCAGAGGTGGAGCGCCACACCTACCATCAGCTCCTCACTTTACCGCACAGATCCCTGTGCTACTCATATGTTGAGTTGGCGAGGGCCGGTATCGAACAAGGAACCTTGAGGTTCCCAGCAGAATATTCTACCGACTGAGCTAAAACCGACCCTTCTGAATCTATTTATGGGATGTATGATGAACCCCGAACCTTGTTGTTCCTAGTCGGCCGCTCTACCGACTGAGCTAAACCGAGCCCATTCAAAAATGTAACCAGGCGTTATCATATCAAATAACACTTGTAAAATAATGTAGAGGGAAAACCCACAATCCCGAGGTGTATTAAGTTGTATCAACTCTCTAAAGTAAAAAAAAATTAAAAAGTAAAGTCGTCGGGGTGGCCTAAAGTCGGTATCAGCCAATCAGCAAGGGAGTATATCCCCTTTTCACAAGCGCTAAACCAAGAAGATTGTTTCTTTGCGTCTGAGGTGGAGCGCCACACCTACCACCAGCTTCTTACTTTTACCGCACAGATCCCAGTGCTACTCATAGAATTCTAATATTTCTTTGACAGTAAGACAACGTATTGATTAGCCACATCATATAAACGGGTCCAACTTTTTCAAAGGAATAAGAGACATTAATATAATTGATATTAACACATTTTTTTGACAGGAACATTTCACATTGTTTACGAAAACTCTTTTTCATATTCAAGTGTGGTATAACGGTTAGCGTTCGCCTAAGAACCACAAGGTTCAGGGTTCAATACTGGCTCCTCACGCATGTGTATTTCTTTGAATTTTTTAGATGAGGCTTGATAATTTGTATTATTCGGATTATTCGGACTATTGTCCTCATCTTTATAATTATCTGTACAACGTTTATAAACGGGTCCACTTAAAAAAAACGAATAACCAGGTACAAGTAAATGGTTGGAGAGATTGAACTCTTTAACCTTCGTATGGCAACTAATCTAGAAAAAGGAAAAACTCTGAATTCCAAAACTGTTAAACTCCAATTAAGAATTTGACATTGTTTCGCAACCGTTTCATGCGTAGACGTTTGGTAAATACATACATAAAAATCTTATTATAATAAAGATTGTGTGTTTTTCTGTCTGTAACCGAAACTATATCACTACTCAAGTCACAATTCCCTTAATTATTTACGTCAAATTATCCATGGGTTCATTCTCTTAAACCTTCAATTATTAATAAAATTGTTTTACATTATTAATACTGTTGACCATATCTACATACTAATAACATGTGATTGTATTTATATATACAACAAAATAGCGGCAAACTATATGAACGGGAAGGCTTATTTGCATATTGATATTTAAAATTTGATTTTAATAAATATATGCTTGGTATTATTGATTTCTAATTGTTTGGTTTTATCTTAATGAATATGAGCAAAAATCTCTTCAATAAATCTTAAAAGAAATCCCTTAACAAGAAGAAATAACTAATATTATTCTTTACTTCCTATTTTAACTAAACAGTTTAATTAGGAAAATTTACCAATGAAAGACGGGAGTAACGGAAAATGACGGAAGAGTTATTTTCAAAGTTGTTCTATTTTTCAATCATACCCCCTCTGTTCAAAATCTTTTTATCTACATTCTTATTCAGTTTCATTAGCCTTTCTAATTTAATATGATATTTTATTATAAAATTTAACTAAAATACTTGCACCCGGAGGGTGCATATATTTGCTAGTACTTTTAAAATCATATTAATAGTGTTTAATTACCCAATAACTTATTCTACATTTTACAAACAAAAATTGCCGTATTTTCATTTATGATTTATTTTTCAAGTATTTTTATGAAAATTGGACTTTCGAAACGATTCTGGATTTAAAAAAAAAAGTAAAGTCGTCGGGGCGGCCTAAAGTCGGTATCAGCCAGTCAGCGAGGGAGTCTATCCCCTTTTCAATAGCGCTAGACCAAGGAGATTGTTTTTCTTGCGTCTAAGGTGGAGCGCCACACCTACCTTCAGATCCCTGTGCTACTCACGAGCTGAGTTGGCGAGGGCCGGTATCAAACTAGGAACCTTGTAGTTTCTAGCCGAACGCTCTACCGACTGAGCTAACCCGGTCCCAAAGTGTACATGTATACAAGTATTTATTTTGTTGGAGCGCCACACCTACCATCAGCTCCTTACTTTACCGCACAGAAACCTGTGCTACTCATACGCTGAGTTGGCGAGGACCAGTATCGAACTAGGAACCTTGTGGTTTCTAGCCGAATGCTCTACCGACTGAGCTAACCCGGTCCCAAAGTGTACATGTATTTATTTTGTTGGAGCGCTCCTTACTTTACCGCACAGATCCCTTTGCTACTCATACGCTGAGTTAGCGAGGACCAGTATCGAACTAGGAACCTTGTGGTTTCTAGCCGAACGCTCTACCGACTGAGCTAACCCGGTCCCTATTTAGTACCTACTTAAAAGAATAGAATTTTATTCTATAATATATTTCATTGGCTTGTTTTTAACACAACTTTTCAAAACATTTTAAAACACATTTTTTATCTATTTACCCATAGATGGGCAGTGATGCTGATAGCTTTTTGATTTAGAGCATTCTGGGACGTACATATTCGCTTTGGATGATTCCGCAGGAAAATTGATGGGTCCCAACTAAAGCCGTCTAACTCCTACCTTGTAACCGATCCTGTGTAATTCGTTTCTAAGAAACTATTGAAATGTATGAACAGTTACCTTGAAATGGTGAGGGAAGAAAAAAGAAAAACACTGGGACGCATGGATACGATCTTACAGCGTCGAATTTGTTGATACATTAATTAGAAATAAATAGAAATACGGACAACTGAGATTCACCCTCTCTGAATTTTTGAGATGAAACTTCACACATAGCCTAGTGGATAAAAGAGTTAGGTTAAGACAGTTCTAAGTGACAGTTATCTCTAGACTGCAGGTTCAATCCTGGTCAGGCGCAGCAGTAACATAGAATGATAATTAACACAGCTTAACACCTGTACCCCAGCTATGGTTAGCGGAATGAGAACAGGATACCCCCGTGGACTGAATAAAGGGTTAGGTTCAAAGTTCCGTGATGGCTCCCGATTACGACAAGAAGTTTCCCGAGTCCGAGAAGGTTCCCGAGTCCGACAAGAAATACCCGAAGAAGGCCAGAGGGCACATCTGCATAAACGTTGTACAGATAACTATGAAGATGAGGACAATAGTCCGAATAATACAAATAATACTAACTGAGATTCAACCAAAATATAAGTCGCATATATCAAGTATAAAACAACAATATTAATCACTTATATCACTCATAGAAAGCGCGTGGTGTAATGGTTAAAGTCATGGGAAATGGATTCGTCGCCCCGAGTTCAAATCCTGGATGTAGTAATTGCATTTCACTTAGTGCTAATACCCTTAGAAAAGGTATGAATCCTACTCACCCTCCTGCTATGAATACATAGTAGAACAGACTGGGATCTTTAACCTTGATTAGGCAACCGGTCTAGGAGAAGGAAAACTCTGAATTCAAACCTGTTGAACTCCGCTTAAGAAATTGACCTTGTGTCACATCTTACTCGTGCGGAGGGGTTGGTAATATATATATATATATATATATATATATATATATATATACCAACCCTATATATATATCACTTAAAAACTATTACTTTTACAAATTTGTAACTTTGGATTAACCAGACTATCTAATCGATGTAATAAATTCTTGTCTATGAGATACATATATAACACTCAAATTTATTTCAAGTGATTTTTACATAAACGTCATATAAGTTGTAACATCTTATTATAATGGAGATTGTGTGTTTGTCTGTCTGTAACCGAAATTATATCACTACCTAAGAAACAATTACCTTAGTTATTAACATCACATTCTCCATGATTTTATTATTTAATCAAACTTCAATTATTAATAAAATTGTTTTACATTATTAATACTGTTGACCATATCTACATACTAATAACATGCAGTTGTATTTATATATACAACAAAATAGCGGTTTACAGTGTGAACAGGAAGGCTAATTTACATATCGATATTAAAAATTTGATTTGAATAAATATGTACTTAGTATTATTTATTTCGAATTGTTTGGTTTTATCTTAATAAATGTGAGTAAAAATCTCGGGGATAAATCTTTTAAAAATTCTATTAACAAGAAGAAATAATTGTAATTTTATTCTTTACTTCCTATTTTAACTAAATAGGTAAATTAGGAAAATTTCACAATGAAAGACGGGAGTGATGGAAGAGAAAATTTCAGTTGTTCAATTTTTCAATTATTTTTCAAATCTGTTTCAAATCTTTTTATCTTCATTGTTATTCAGTTTTATTTACCTATCTAATTTAATATAATATTTTATCGCATTAAAACTTAAGTACTTGCAACCGAGGGGTGCGTATATTTGCTAGTTTTAAAGAAGTAATATAAACTTTAAAATGTTTTAAATAACCGGGTAAAAGTACATTCTGGATGGGCCGGCTGAATAAAGAACGAGAATCCTGATTGGACAATATAAATTATAATATATAAAAAAAGTTCACTTTACAATACAGAAACTGTTTACACGTAAACGTTCTAAAATTGCTATATCCTAACTAATATATACCGCGAAATATATATATATATATATATATATATATATATATATATAGAGATAGATAGATAGATAGATAGATAGATAATATACCAAACTTGTTGGTAAACCATTGCGATAAAGAAAACCGGCAAATAGTTTGATTGTAAAAATACACTACCAAACTTCACCTGGGGGGGGAAATGAAAAAATGAAAAGGCCAAGATAGTTGTACCAACAGAAAATATTCGGTTAATACTATAATACTTTGCCAAAGAAATATATATTATATATATATATTATATATATATATATATATATATATATATATGCAGGATTATCTAAAGTAAAAAAAGTGTTCAACACCTAAGTAGAGTAAATATTAAAGTTAAACCTACTAACAGTTTCGCTTAGTAGCTCATCAGGGCAAAAATCTGACTATATATATATATATATATATATATATATATATATATATATATATATTGTGAAGCATTAAGCGTAGAATGTTTAATGTACATTGTGAGGAAAATATTTCCTCATATATTAATGAAACCAAAAATTATACAAGCGAATTAAATATATAAAAAAACCAACTGAAGTAGATAAGAAAATAAAAACAAATAAAATAAAATAACTATGAATAAAATGTTTCAGATAAATAGAGATTAACAATTTTAATAAATTTCATTTTTCGGGCTGTTGTCCTCATCTTTATTTACGGTATCTAGAAACACAACATTTCGGTCGCTGTATCATCCGTCTTTCTTCAGGTGTCCCCTGTCTATCC
>CM042169.1:26536824-26541824 GCA_023376005.1 Doryteuthis pealeii
CCAGTTTTGTAGCGGGAAAAAAAAACGAGGAGGTAGCAACTTAACCGACAACGAACTCATCATGGAGGAAGCAACCCTCGCCAACAGGCCGCGCCTATTTTCCTACGGCGTCCCCTTAGTGACAGACATCCCACTCTTCATCACAGTCGATCATCACTTCCTTTCTTTTTCTTCTTCTTCTTCTTCTTCTTCTCTTCTTCTTCTTCTTCTTCTTCTCTGTTTTTTTTTCTTCTTTTTTGTTCTTTTTTGTTTTTTTTCTTTTTTTGTTAAGCTTATTAATTTCAGAAAGTTTAGCTCTTTAAAAAAAAAAAATAAGGAAGAAAAAAAAAAAAAGAAAAAGAAAAAGAAAACGCCCTCTATGTATTTCCATTATTTGATTTGTCTCTTTCTTTCTTTCTTCTTTCTTTCTTTCTTTCTGTTTCTTTCTTTTTTAATTTCTTTCTTTGTTTCTTTTTTCTTGTTGTTCCCTCTTCTTGTTTTCTTTTCGTTTTTCTTTATTGTCTCTTGTATTTTTTTCCTTCTCGCGGTACGCTAATCGCTATCACTTTTCTTTTCTTCTTGCCCTTTCTTTCTCTTTCTTTCTTTCTTACTATTATAACTAATTCTACTTTGTAGGCCCTTATTTCTTAATTCTTCTTTTATCTCGCGGTAACGTGGGTCGTTATCACCTCTCTCTCTATTTCTTTCTGGTTCATTACATTATTCTTCATTGACCATGTACATTCGTGGTTGACTTTACCGTTATCATTACCATAGATATCTTTCGGTTTCTTATTATCCTTTCTTATCTTCTGTTGTTTGTATTTGTTTCTTCTTTCTCTCGGTCCCATTCCTTACTGCGGTTGGGTATTTTATCTTATTTCTTTCTATTGCGGTGTACTTTCTTTGTTACTTCTTGTTCTGTATTATTATCTTTTCGCTTTATCTAATCGTCTTCGTTATTCTCTTTCTTCATATCTAGGCACTTCTTGTTTATTATATATTTTTTATCTATAATATGGTACAATCTTGGAGTCTTTTGGGTGACACCTTAGTCTCATGGATATGCAGGTGTTTTAACCGTTTCTTGTGTGGTTCTGAATTCCTATATTTACATTCGGGCCGGAATCGAGCTCTAAGCTTACCTTTGCGTTTCACTTGAAATGGTTGGTAATTAAACCTCTCAATCCTTTCGTCATCCGGGTTTTTCGGTATTTCATTGGTCATCATAATGTCTCTACTAGTTGTGAAAATATCTATTACGTTCGTCAACCACTGTTTTAAATGTCTAATAGCTTATCTCGCACGTAGTAATACCCTTGCTTAACCATTAAAACGAATATTCTTTCACTCTCTTGTTTAGGTCCATAATGCATCTAGATAGTGTCTATAATATCTCCTTGAGAGTAATCATATAACTATGTTACACACTTCCTTTACATATTAGTGACTTTTGCACACAATCATCCCTACTGCACCATCGAGTTAGGTTGTATAAAATTATATAATTGAGTTTTCATAGTGTAGCCGAACGATCTGTAAGGTTTGAGCATTTTTATACTTATCATCGCGTGCATTATCATAAAACCAAAATTAATCCGTATTAAATTATAGATACCAATTATATATATTAGGTATTATATACAATTTTTTAAATTAGTTCTAATACATATTATATATGCTATACGGGGCAATTCATCTGTCATATATTCGTTCCAAGAAAACTAAGTATTATCGCCCAACCCCTTATATGCTGACTTGTTAATAGTTAGAACATTCCCTCCAAATATTATGACGCTTCCCTCAATTCCTAAAAAATCTTGGCGGATGATATGTTCGATTTTTAGCTTTCCAAATTTGGTGGGCGTTGGCGAAAAATAGTGACTTTTTGTAATCTATTTTTGCACTGTAAAATAACGAGTTCTTAGAGTGTCCCCTTCTCCTAGTCACATTGTCTGCTTTCTAACAATTAGGTTTGTGTCTGCCGCGATGGCGATTCCCCCGCTGCCAAACAAATCTGAAAGTTCAATCAATTTCTAAAGATTTACTGATGATTTTTTTATTTTTTCATAGCCCGAGATCAATATACCGGATGTGGGATCTAACCCTCTGATCCTATCATGATACTATACGATCACTATCATATCTTCTTTAACTTATAATTCTTTTTATCTCTTCACTCTATAATTCATATTCTATCTGTATCCATTCCTATTGTTGGTACCACTCTAAAGCCAAATACAAGATCTATCTGTAGGATTCTGCGTCTATATTATGTCTCATCAATACCGGAGGAAGCTTCATAACATACTCTATGTATCTATACATATTCAAATTTTATGTCTAGTCCTAGACATCCTGTTAAATAATTTTACAAACCTGTTATGTTACAAGACACTTTTATTCCTTATTGCATTATTTGGCATTTCCTTGGGCTAAAATACTTTTTTAAAATAAAAAAATTATATTTTCAGAGTTGAGAAGCATCTTAGAAACTCATTCGCGAGCACAATAAATTAGATACAAAGATCCATTCATTTCTTGAGCGACCGACCACTCACAAATTTGTGAAAGTTTAAATAGATACGACATTATCCACTTTCAGCTCCCCAATTTTTTGCGAATTTGGCAAGCTCAAATTTTTGGGGATTGTCCTAACCTTTTAAGATATTAAGATAAATTTCTGCAAACAGATCTATTTGACCCAAACTGGAACTCTAACTGGTGCACCATTCGAATCAAGAGTGACATAGAAGTAAGGGCAACTGAAGTAGTCACTCTCAAAATTTCCACCCGAGCTCCAAAAATGGGCAACCTCAACACAAAAGGCATTATACAAATTGAACCTTAACTTTGATACTTGTATGATCTTGTTCAAGTTTTCGTCACTCTTCTCTCTTCTTTTTTTGGGCGCTGGCTACCTTTATTCTCATATATACCCTATCCTTTCTACTCCACTCAAGAAGTCAGGATCCAGACTCAAAGCTGCGTGTCATGGCTCGGGGGGGTTCATTGCTTATTGAATTTCCCTGTAACATTTTATATTCTCATACATTTATTTTTATTGTTAATATCAGTATTTCTTAGTTATTTAATATATATTATATTATTATTTTTACCACATTATATGTAAATTATGATATTATTTTCGAAATTTTGCTAAATTACCTATTCGATAATTCAAATTAAATTATATCTTAATAATTGAAATTAAAAAGAATAGAATTATTTCATAGTGTAGTATTATGTGTAGTCTCTGTCTTCCACACCATTGGAGAGCCAACACACAGAAGTGAGAGGAGCGAGAGAAGCAGAAGACGAAGACGATCAGAGAGAGGAGGAAGAGCAGACGAGGATGGCGACAGAGACAACGTAGATGAAGTATTTGGGAATAGTGAGTGAGAGGGGAGATACTGATGGGTATATGATGAGAGGCGCTAGAGACTGCTACTAGGAGAGAGGGTGGTGATTTAAGTAGCAGAAAGTTTATTGACACTTGTCATATTGACGCGCGATTAATGATATCTCGATCCTCACGCATTTATTTGACTTCACGTTAACGCTTTCACACTCCGATCGCTCTTTCTATATTCTCTGGACATTTTTTAGCAACATTTTTAGCATCTATAATACAATGTCTTTCTCAATTTCAGTATTCCTAAAATCTCTATTAGTCACTTTTTTCTTTCTTCTTCATCATTGAGTTGTCACATGAGGTTCATTTAATACTAGAAGCGCGCCTCTTTGGTAAGTGATGAAATCATGGAGTTTGAAGCACTAACACACTACTATACAGACATGTAAAGATATGAATATGTATAAAGAGAATAGGATTTGCTTAATGTAAAGACCTATGTTCGATGCCTGCATAAAGCAACACTGGGTGTGGTCTAGGTGGTCCCCCTTTCGGCACTGCGGCCCGCGCTTCCGTCCGTGAAGAGAAAAGGAAAGAAGCACTATAGAAGAGTGTAAAAGATGAATATCAACGCAGGCACGGCGCCCAATACGCACACTACTTATCCTTCAAAGAAATGCGATGAAAGACACGGAATGTCCGAGCTACTATCAGACATTTTTATCCACACCCGGCAGGTTGCCGGTTAGTATCAGGCTTGCCATGACTTGGCATTTTATTGAGGCAGAGGGCGCTATACGTTGCTATATATCATTGTTCTTATTGATAATATAAGAGATATTAGTAGTTTACACTTTGACTCTTGATATCATTCAGCAGTTGACCTGGAGGCGTTGATCTACTGGTATATACGGAAATAGCCAGATTCAAGTACCGGGCCATAATTGACGCACTATATGGGTATGCGGCCTTGATGAGTAGTTCCTATCAGTTACCCCATAGCGGTTCTTTAGAGGTCAGTGGCGCACATACAGTAGTATTGCCATTGGATTACGCTGAGCATTCCGTCTTTTTTCAGTGACTCCAGTTTCCGCTCAGGTCGAGCCCTGCTAGCATCCATGCGCATGCTGCACCGTATAGATGGATTGCTACCGCGGATTCTGGATCCGGAGAACGAATATTCACTTAGTATAAGTTATTATCACGGAAGAATAGAAAATTATTTTTGGTTTTTTTATTGACGAAAGGAAAAGGTAAGGAGGAAAGAAAAGACTAAGAAAGAAAGAAAAAAAGAAAGAAAGAAAAGGAAAGGAAACAAGAAGAGAAAAACAGAGAAAGAAAGAGAGAAGGAAAGAAGAGAGAGAGAGAGAGAACGAGAGAGGAAAGAAAGAGAAGAGAAAAGAGGAAAGGAAACGAATAAAAAGAAAGAGAAAAAAAAAAAGAGAAAACAGTGAAAGGGTGGATTCTAGGTCACCGGAAGTAAAAGAAGAGAAACGGAATTTGGGTAGGCTGTGTAAGAAGAAAAATCTAAAGAGAATGAGTGAGAATGAAGAGAAGGGAAGAAAAGAGAGAAAAAGGAGAAATAAATATAGAGAGAAAGAAACAAGAAAACGAAAGAGAAAAGGGCAAAGAAAGAGAGAGAAGAGAACGAAAGAAATAAGCAAAG
>CM042169.1:26546824-26549772 GCA_023376005.1 Doryteuthis pealeii
TATTATATTATTACCAAAGCTGAGCAAATCAACTCTTATCCCATAAAGGCTTTTCTACTGTTTAGTTTAATTGCACGAAAGTTATACTAAATTATTCCTTAGATTTAGGATTACGTTATGTTTGAAAGAAATTCCATTTTAATTGGTTCTAATTAGTCGTAATTTGCAATTAAGTCAAAAACTGACCAATCCCTGTCATAACTTCTGTATATCACTCTTTTCCTCTCTATGTCTCTCTTGATTACACCCTCGTTAAATGTGTTAGTTTATCTAGAGAGTAAAAGAAAGAGTGATTAAGAGAGACATTTAACAACTCACTTGATTCACACCAGTAGCGAAGAACCCGTATGTAATGATATACCCTGATCCATTTCAAATTAACTTAGGTCAACCTAATTCGGTGAAAAATCTGTGGGTTTTTTTTTTCAATACAATTGTGGAAGAAAATTACCAAAAATCAGGTAAATATCCGATTTTATTGAAATTTTCAGTGTTTATTTATCAATGAATGAATTTTATAATGCATCAGTTATTTTATTTCAAAACTTTTATATTTTTTCAGGTCAGTTAACTTTGAAACAGTATCATTCAGAGTCTGTGTTGCTCCTCAAAGAAGAAACAAAAGAGGTAAGGAGAGAGAGAGAGAGAGAGAGAGAGAGAGAGAGAGAGAGGAGAGAGAGAGAGAGAGAGAGGGGGGCGTCGATTTACAAAGAGCTCACGAAGAAATAAAAGAGAAAAGCAAGAAAAAGAGAGGGAGAGAGAAAAGAGTTGAAAGAGAGAGAGAGAAAGCGTAGATTTACAAAGGCTACAAGAGGAAAGAAGAGGGAGGGAGAGAGTTGAAACAGAGAGATAGAGAGAGAGAGAGAGAGAGAGAAAAGCGTTGATTTACAAAGAGCTACAAGAAGAAACAAAAGAGGAAAGGAAAGGAAAAGAAAGCAAGAGAAGAGAGAGGGAGGAAGAGAGAGAATTGAAAGAGAGTTGAAGAGAGAGAGAGAGGGGGTTGAAAGATAGAGAAAAAGTGTAGATTTACAAAAGGTACAAGAAGAAACAAAAGAGGAAAGGAGAGACAGACAGACAGACAGACAGACAGAGAGAGTCCAGTTATTACAGTGAATTAATCAGTGCAAACGTTTTATATTCCGTATGTTGAACTCTGTTCGCCATGTCCATTCCCTGCGACGATAACCATTACACTTCCAGGTCCCTTAACTTTACCCCCTTGTTTTTTGGGGCGCAAAATATCGGCATTGTATATATGTGATTGATAATTAATTTCTGTATCTTCTTATTATAATGGAGATTGTGTGTTTTTCTGACTGTAACCGAAACTATATTACTATACAAATCACAATTCCCCCGTTATTTACATCACATTCTCCATGATTTTATCTTTATTTAAACCTCAATTATTGATAAAAATCGTTTTAAATCATTAAGACTGTTGACCATATCAACATACTAATAACATGCAATTGTATTTATATATACAACAGAATAGCGGATTATAGTGTGAATGGGAAGGCTGATTGCATATTGATCTTAAAATTTGATTTTAATAAATATATGCTTAGTATTATTGATTTCTAATTGTTTGGTTTTATCTTTTGAATATGAGCAAAAAATCTCGGGGATAAATCTTAAAAAGAAATCCATTAACAAGAAAATAACTAATATTATTCTTTACTTCCTATTTTAAACTAAATAGTTAAATTAGGAAAAATTTACCAATGAAAGAGGGGAGTAATGGAAAATGATGGAAGAGTTAGTTTGAAAGTTGTTCTATTTTTCAATCATACCCCCTCTGTTCCAAATCTTTCTATCTGCATTCTTATTCAGTTTCATTAGCCTTTCTAATTTAATATGATATTTTATTATATTAAAACTTAAATACTTGCACCCGGAGGGTGCATATATTTGCTAGTAAATATAAAGACAAAAGACCGAAAATCTGAATAAAAGAAAAAAAGTTTTTTTTCAAAGAATCTGCTCGGATAGTAAGTAAGTAAGTAAGTAAGTAAGTAACGAAAATTGGAAAATAAGATAAAAATTAAAAATTAAAAAATGATTTTTGGAATTTTCTTTTACTCATTTCGATAATTATTTAATTGGCTATTATTCTATAAATGAAAAAAAATATATATCCATCATATTTCTTCCGTTTAAAATGGAGGCGCTCAGTTTCCAATATAGTTTTCGTCCAAAAAAAAATATGGGTGATTGATACTAGAAGTAGTTATTTTAAAATATGTTTTATATATTAATTTATCATAGCAGAAAAAAATTAATTAAAGTTTTGAAAATAAATAACTGATGTATATAAAAAATTCATTAAATTGATAAATCAATACTGAAAATTTCATTAAAAATCAATAATTCCCTGATCTTTGGTAAATTATTTTACAATCGCGAATGTTACAATTAATTTGTAAACAAGCGCATTTTACAAGCGTCTCAGGCGAAACGCAACCGAAAATTGACCGAAAGATCGTTTTTAAATGTATTAAAAATAAATTACATGATGGGGGCCGGGTTACCAGTCGGTAGAGCATTCGGCTAGAAACCACAAGGTTCCTAGTTCGATACCGGTCCCCCGCCAACTCAGCGTATGAGTAGCATAGGGATCTGTGCGGTAAAGTAAGGAGCTGATGAGCAGGTGTGGCGCTCCCATCCAATCATATGCTAAAAACAATCTCCTTGGTTTAGCACTATGAAAAGGGGATAGACTTCCCTCGCTGACTGGGTGATACCAATTTTAGGCCGCCCCGTTGACTTTACTTTTTTTACATGTGTAATATTATTTTTGCTTTTTATTTTATGCTCATTATATTACTACTTTTCGAATTGAAATTATTCGCCAATTAACAGATGTAGAATGAGTTTTGCTTGGGATGTCAAATCGCGCCTGCAAAGTGGTATATTTACAGGATGTGAAGGAAACCTGTGGCAGG
>CM042169.1:26554872-26586240 GCA_023376005.1 Doryteuthis pealeii
AATATTATTTTCATATATTAATTTATCATAGCAGAAAAAACATTAATTAAAGTTTTGAAATAAAATAACTGATGTATTATAAAATTCATTAATTGATAAATCAATACTGAAAATTTCATTAAAATCAGATAATTCCCTGATCTTTGGTAAATTATTTTACAATCGCGAATGTTACAATTAATTTTGTAAACAAGCCATTTTTAAACGGCGTCTCGTGTCGAACGCAACCGAAATTGACCGAAAAGATCGTTTTTAAATCTATTAAAAATAAATTACATGATGGGGCCGGGTTAGCTCAGTCGGTAGAGCGTTCGGCTAGAAACCACAAGGTTCCTAGTTCGATACCGGTCCCCGCCAACTCAACGTTATGAGTAGCACAGGGATCTGTGCGGTAAAGTAAGGAGCTGATGGTAGGTGTGGCACTCCACCTCAGATGCTAAAAACAATCTCCTTGGTTTAGCACTATTGAAAAGGGGATAGACTCCCTCGCTGACTGGCTGATACCGATTTTTAGGCCGCCCCGTTGACTTTACTTTTTTTTACATGTGTAATATTATTTTGCTTTTTTTATTTATGCTCATTATATTACTACTTTTCGATTGAAATTATTCGCCAATTAACAGATGTATGATGAGTTATGCTTGGATGTCAAAAACTCCTGCAAGTGGTATAAGGAGTGTGAGGGAACCTGTGCAGTCAGCACAACTTGTTGTGGTTGTTGTTGATGAGGATGATGATGCTGCTGCTGCTGATGATGATGATGATGATTAGATACTTGAAATCACTGAAACATTTTTGAAAAATAAGAATAAAGATATAAAACATGATTTTTTTTTTAAATTAAACAATATTAGACTGAATGATTTTGATTTGTCGGACTGTTGTCCTCATCTTTACTGTGGTATGTATAAACGCAATGTTTCAGTCGCTGCTGATCAACAGTCAAACTGTTAGAAATGATTTCATAGGTTGGGCCATTTCTATGCTCGGATACACAGGAAACACCTGAGGAAGGTCGGAGGATACAGTGGCCGAAACGTTGTGTTTATACATACCACAATAAGATGAGGACAACAGTCTGAAAAATACAGATAGTTAGACTGAATATTTAAGGACTGATAGATGAATAATGTTTCCTATCCTATAAATCGCTTTTCTCTTCTCTCTCTCTCTCTCTCTCTCTCTCTCTCTCTTCTCTCTCTCTCTCTCTCTCTTTCTCTCTCTCTCTCTCTCTCTCTCTCTCCTTTACTCTCTCAGAGAAACTCACATATATAACGAGGAGGTAATACACGAATAGGAAAGACATGGACGGCCATAAACAAATTATCAGTCATATGGAAATCCGATCTCACTGAAAAGTTCAAGCGTCAGAGAAGGCATTTTATCAGACCCGTCGACGGTACTTGAATTTGTTTTTTAAAACGTACGGAACGCAAGCCTTTTCGAAATTGAAATATCTGAAATCAACCCATTGAACGAAATTAACTGATAAACATTTGAAAGCAATTCTCTTGGTTGTAGACATTCCCAAGCCAAACGTTGACTTCAGAGTTTTCAGACTTATAGCCCTCTATCACAGGTGTCTCCAAACTACGGCCTACAGGCCAGATCCGGCCCACAAAGGCATTTTATCAGGCCTGCTGATGGTACTTGAATCCAGTTTCATAAATCTCACTAAACCTTTCTGCTAATGTT
This sequence comes from Doryteuthis pealeii, assembly GCA_023376005.1. Lineage (NCBI taxonomy): Eukaryota > Metazoa > Mollusca > Cephalopoda > Myopsida > Loliginidae > Doryteuthis > Doryteuthis pealeii. The sequence continues at coordinate 26,556,568 of CM042169.1, forward strand.
GTGTTTTTTTTATAATGTTTTGAAAATAAATATGTTGGTTTAATTTGTTTTTGTGCATCTTACGCCACTCATCCATGAATATAACATGGAAAGATTAATTTTGTTTTACATCTTTTTCTCAGAGCTTTCGTTCTGGTTAGCAAGTACTAAACACAATGATAATGTGGTCTGCACTCATTATTTTTTCAATTATCCCGCCCAACGTGAAAAAAGTTTGGTGATCCTTGTTCTTCAAGAATGGCTTTGGCATTGAATAAGCTGTGAAGGTTGATATGTTATTGAAAAAAGAAACTTAACCAAACCCAGGTTTAGAGCTCTGTGGAATATGAAGTGCCCCTTCATTGCGATAACATTCAGATCCACAATAACCCAAAGTGTCTATATGTTAAATAAAAATGATCAATATTCGATGGAATACTTGATGCGATACATAACTACAAGGTTGAGTAAAAATATAATACCATTTTGTTTAGGACAGGTATAAGAAGGGAACATGTATCCTACATCAAAATGAAGCTGGTCCTCTGTGGATCACATCCCTACCTCTCCACATAGGTGAGTGAAAAAGTAATGCCATTTTATTTAGGACAGGTATAATTACCAACACAGGAACATGTATCATACATCAAAATGAAACTGGTCCTCTGTGGATCACATCCCTACTTCTCCACATAGGTGAGTGAAAAAGTAATGCCATGTTGTTTAGGACAGGAATAATTATCAACACAGGAACATGTATCATACATCAATATGGAGCTGGTCTTCTGTGGATTACATCCCTACTTCTCCACATAGGTGAGTGAAAAAGTAATGCCATTTTGTTTAGGACAGGTATAATTACCAACACAGGAATATGTATCATGCATCAAAATGAAGCTGGTCCTCTGTGGATCACATTCCTACTTCTCCATATAGGTGAGTCAAAAAGTAATGCCATTTTAGGACAGGTATAATTACAAACACAAGAATATGTGAGAAGATGAGACAAAAAGTAATGCCATTTTGTTTAGGAGAGGTATAATTACTAACACAGGAACATGTATCATACCCAGGGCTCCATGGAAGAGGGTTGGCGAGGTAAACATTATTCCACTGACGAGGAAGTTAAGTCTGTAGTGAAGAAGTAGCTCAAAGAACAGTCAACAGAATTTTACGGGACAGGGATACATACTCTCATTCGAAGGTGGAAAATTGCTATTGAGAGAAACGGTGACTATGTGGAGAAGTAGGGATGTGATCCACAAAGAACCAAATTCATTCTGATGTATGATACATGTTCCTCTGTTGATAATTATACCCGTCCTAAACAAAATGGCATTACTTTTTGATTCCCTTATATGGAGAAGTAGGGGATGTGATCCACAGAGGACCAGCTTTATTTTGATGTATGATACATGTTCCTGTGTTGGTAATTATACGTGTCCTAAACAAAATAGCATTACTTTTTTACTTACCTTTGTGGAGAAGTAGGGATGTGATCCACAGAGGACCAGCTTCATTTTGATGTATGATACATGTTCCTGTGTTGGTAATTACACCCGTTCTAAACAAAATGGCGTTACTTTTTGATTCCCTTATATGGCGAAGTAGGGGTGTGATCCACAGAGGACCAGCTCCATTTTGATATATGATACATGTTCCTGTGTTGGTAATTATACCAGTCCTACGGTATTTTTATCTCAACCTTTAAAAAAAGAGAGAAAAATAACGTAGTGTTCAAACGTTATTATCCGAAAAATATATCTAATTTAACTAAGGAATTACATCGACTGAGTTCAATGTAGGGTAGGGTCGTGATGAAATCATTTCAATTTAATTGAAACCATGGTAGACCCTTCATTCCTCCTCTAATAATAATATTATATATATATATATATATATATATATATATATATATATATATATATATATAAATATAAAATTAAACAAAAGGCACGTCTCCTGTTTAATAATTTTATTAACGATCTTTTAAAGCTTTCTGGCTAACTTTTTTTTTTGTTTACATTTGGATGGAATCCATAGATTAGTCCACCAAAGTTCGTATCCCGAGTACTTTCGGCACTTCGAAGTGCCAGCATCAAGGATGATGTGTTTATGTTCCAGTTTTTTTTGGGGGGTTTTGGGGGGAGGGGTTCTCAAGTTAGCATATTAAAGGGTGTGGAGGCTGGAAGGAGGAAAATTGATAGGAAAAGTGTTATAGGCATTTCAAAATAGAAATGCCTTTTGTTTAATGCTACATGTATAAATGAAAGAATGCTGCCCACACACAGACACACAGACACACACACACACACACACATATATTATATATATATATATATATATATATATGTTCAAATAAGGATTTACTCTGATGAAGGTCAAATTTTCTTTGTGTGCGGAACATTTCTACATTTTTCTATTATTGTTATTTCATTTCATTTGGTTATTTAGAAATAATAATAGGTTGAATAATGTACACATGAATAAACTCCTGACTGAAACACGTGTAAGTAAAATTTATTAGAATATCCTATTTTATCCATTCTATACTTTCTTTCCTTTATTTATTTTTTCAACATATACATATATATATATATATGTGTGTGTGTGTGTGTGTATATATATCTTCTTATTATAATGGAGATTATATGTTTGTTTGTCTGTAACCGAAACTATATCACTACTCAAGCCACTATCCATTTACTTATTATACATCACATTCTCCATTAATCATTTTTATTTAAGCCTCAATTATTAGTAAAATTGTTTTTCATTATTAATACTGCTGGCCATATCTACGTACTAATAACATGCAATTGTATTTATATGTACAACAAATAGCGGTTTACAGTGTGAATGGCAAGGCTAATTTGCATATTGATATTTAAAATTTGATTTTAATAAATATGTGCTTGGTATTGTTGATTTCTAATTGTTTGGTTTTATCTTATTGAATATGAGCAAAAATCTCGGGGATAAATCTTAAAAGAAATCCATTAACAAGAAGAAATAACTGTTATTTTATTCTTTACTTCCTAATTTAACTAAATAGTTAAATTAAGAAAATTTACCAATGAAAGACGGGAGCAATGGAAAATGATGGAAGAGTTAGTTTCAAAGTTGTTCTATTTTTCAATCATACCCCCTCTGTTCCACAATTTTTTTATCTGCATTCTTATTCAGTTTCATTAGCCTTTCTAATTTAATATGATATTTTATTATATTAAAACTTAAATACTTGCAACCGGAGGGTGCATATATTTGCTAGTATATATATATATATATATATATATATATATATATATTATTATTATTATTATTATTATTATTATCAGGCGCATTGTATCCATCTCCCTCGCTTGATATCTTAAAGTTGTCCTACCAGAAGATTTTCGGTGAAGAGTATATGAAATTGGACAATACGATCTTCCCGAGATCAATTTCCAGTTGCAAAGCAGCAAGGCCCGAAGAATCAGAGAAAGGACTTTCCAATGACTGGCCGGACCCCCTACAGGTGGTTGTGTATAGAATTCGACCGAGTCCTACTCCACTGCAATGCGTCCATCTGGACGGGGGCGGGGTGGAGGAACAATATAGGATTTGTCTAACACTCCTACTATGATTTATACACATACACATACACACACACACCATAGTACACACGCACACTATTATACACGCACATAAGCACTATCCTATAAATCGCCTTCTCTTCTCTCTCTCCCTCTCTCTCTCCTCTCTCTCCTCTCTCTCTTCTCCTCCCTCTCTCTCCCTCTCTCTCTCTCCTCTCTCTCTCTCCATTCTCTCTCCTCCCTATCCCCCCTCTCTCTCCTTTACTCTCTCCTTTACTCTCTCAGAGAAACTCACATATATAACGAGGAGGTAATACACGAATAGAAAAGACATGGACGGCCATAAAAAAAAATTATCAGTCATACGGATATCCGATCTCACTGAAAAGTTGAAGCGTCAATTCTTCCAGGCTGTGGTTATATCAGTACTGCTGTATAGCTGCACCACTTGGACCCTAACGAAGCGCCTCTTGAAAAGCTAGATGGGAGCTGCACAAGAATTGACCAACTATGCGAGGATGCTGGTTGCTGCACAGAAGACCTCCCGGGGGGGGGGGCAATGAATGATAGGGAAGTTTGGCGAGAGATTGTCATGGACATCCGTGCTGCTTGCGCGACATGATGATGATGATGATGATGATGATGATTAGGATGATGATGATGATGTTGATGATGATAGTATATGCATATAAGCACTTCACACACATACACATTTAGAACAGGTACAAACTGGCACTTAATAAAAACGTATATACGCATTTACCATAGTACACATATTAATGGCTGTCAATTCGTGTTCGATTAAGTTTATTTGCCTCTCACCCCACTTATGAGCGCTGGACACAAGGTCTCGTTTTAACGTGGGCCCACCCATAAGCCGAAGCTCATGGGTGGTAAGCACAAAAATTGCGTCGATCTCGTCGGCATTCCCCCTCAACGGGGCGACTCAGGCACTTGGCAATAAACCCAGTTCTGCCCCTTTAAATCAAGGGGCAGGTATTGCCTGGTGGGGATAGCCCCATGGGATCGACGCTATTAATTACTTTACCAATCCAGCGCCCGAAGCTCATTGGACCTCCGGCTGGGCTATAGAGTAAGACCATTCCTGTTTTTTTTTTTTTTTTTATCATCATAGTACCAGTAGCATTTGTCACTCTATCCTTGTGTTTTCTCAGATGACTCACCAGGCCAGTCCTGGACAGACATACTCTTCCACATAAACTACATGTTGGAACTTCTCCACTTTGAATGTTGCTGGGCTGAAAATTACCCTTTCTAATAGCCTGCTTCAATTTTTGGTGTTTAATTCGGTTGGACTCAAATTCTTCCAAGACAGGTAGATGGTGGCTCTCCAGTCAGGTCTATTACAAGCGAACTTCTCCGTCCTCCACAGCAATAGCAGTGTTCATAGTACACATGTACACCATATTACACGCATACACTTACGCACTTAACAAACACACAGACTGGGGAATTTAATTAATACACACACCATAATACACACGCACATCATGATTCACACATACACGTACGCACTTAAAACACACACACTTACAGGGAATTAATACAGACATGTACATAGTGAAAATTTTGAAAAAACACAGGTTCAAATAAAATGAGTGATATTTATTCAACCAACGCTACAGTGTTTCAATCTGTTTAGTAGATCTTTTCTTCAGGGCTTTTGTTGATTTAAGGAAAATAAAATTCATCACAGATAATAAGGAGACTGTGAGAATCTTTTGTTGATCAGTCTGTTTAGAAAAATTTGAATGAAGAATTAGCGCTCTTAGAATTGTTTGAAAATTATGAACGCTGAGATAAACGGTTTTGAAGATGACATAGAACACTCTCTTACGTTGTTGTGTGTGTGTGTGTGTGTGTGTGTGAGATATGTAAATATACACACAGGCCATACTATACACACACACACACACACACACACACCATAATACAGACTTACACGTAATTAAAACACACCCACACACACTGACACTTAATACACTCACATACATACCATAGTACACGCGCACACCATAATATACTTACACATACGCACTTAAAAAATACACACACTACATGCATACGCATAGACACACACCACTGTGTCGAGGCTGTTTTTAGAACAATCATCATCATCATCATCATGTCGCGCTGACAGCGCGGATATCCATGACAATCTCTCCCATCCGTCCCTATCGCTCATCATTCTCAGGAGGTCCTCTATGCAGCATCCTGCATCCGCACAGAGCTGATCAATGTACGTCTTTGCTGGTCGGTCCACACTGGCTTGTCCATGTGCTGGCTTCCACAGTAGGACGTCGCTTATGAGTTCGTCCTTGCTTCTCCAGCAGTGTCCCGCGTGTCTTGTCCGTCTTACTCGGATGGTTTGGGTGATATGTGGCAGGTGGCCGAACAGCTGTTTTCTCGTAGGGTGTTGTTTCCACGTCTTGTTCATGATCACCCGCAGCATTCTTGTGCAGCTCCCATCTAGTTTATTCTCTAGTCGCTTAGTTACGGTCCAGGTGGTGCAGCCATACAGCAGCACTGATACGACAACGGCCTGGAAGAACTGTCTCTTTAACTTGTCTGTGAGATTGGACTTCCATATGACCGATAATTTATTTATAGCGGTCCATGCCTTTCCTATACGTGCATTAACGTCGTTTTCTGTGGAGGAGATGTTACTGCCTAAGTCATGATGGTAATAAGTAATGGCAATAGATGAGTGAATCCAAATTTCCCAGAGCTCCAGAACTGGAGCCTCACCATCAGATTTAGTCTATAAAGATAAAAGTCTGAATACTTATATCAGAAGATTTGTTATAAGTTTCTATACGGGATTTATTATAATAAAAAACATGAATTCAGAATTCTGATAAAAAATGTTATAGTATTATTCTTTTTCAAACTTTTACTTGCTTTTTTTAATTGAATTGCCACTAATTTGTTTTTTCAAAGAAATGCGTCTGATATAATTATTCAGACTTTTATCTTTATAGAAAAAAAATTAAAATATTTTTTTTATTGCTTCATTTTTTCAGATTTCATAAATGAAATAGGCGGGGGTAGATCTCGTAAAAAATATCCCCTAATATATTTGAGGAAAATCCCATTTTAAACATAATTTCATCAACAGAACATTGGATTTCACACACACAGGAGATGCTGTAAGTTCAGGAGCATAAGAATTATATAGTCTTCCGAGACTGCAATGCCGATAAGGCACACACCATAGTACACGCACACATATATGCACTTAACACGTGGTGTAATGGTTAAAGTCATGGGAAATCGACTCGTCGCCCCGAGTTCAAATCCTGGACGATGTAATTGCATTTCACTTAGCGCTAATACCCTTGGGAAAGGTGTGAATCCTACTCCCCCTCCAGCTATGGGTAAATAGTAGGGCAGACTGGGCTCTTTAACCTTGGTTAGGCAACCGGTCTAGGAGAAGGAAACTCTGAAGTTATTGGTCACATCCTGCTTGCGGAGGGGGTATATATATATATATATATATATATATATATATATATATGGGAGGCATGTGCAGAAGACCGTGCTACCTGGCGCCTCCTCGTCAGACAAGAAACGAAAAGGAGTGAAAAAGAAAGGAAAGAAACCGCCACACAAAAGAGAGAGCCAAAAGGAAGGAGAGACAACAGCAACTCCAGCAAGCATCACTCTTTGTTTGTAGTCACTGCTCCAGAGACTGTCATTCAAGAATTGGCCTGTTTTTCAAACCTCTTAAACCCCGCTTAAGAAAGTGACCTTGTGTCACATCCTGCTCGTGCGAGGGGTTGGTAAATATGTATATGCACTTAACACACACACACACACACGCACACACACACAAACACATACACAAACATACACCCACCCTGTCGGCTGGGGCGTTAGAATGCGCCGACTGCACCTCTGCAGAGGGGTAAGACTCCCCCAATGGGGCCACCTGTTGGCCGTGGGTGGTGACCCACGATGCTTAAGGATAGAGCCCAGGTGGATGAGCAGTTCATGACATGCAATACTCCACTTTGGTCCTATCTTGGGCTAGACGGTCGGTCGGAGAGGCCCCCTCCGATCAATCGGCTGGTCACGTCAAGCCCTACAACCTATATGATTTTCCCAACCCTATTGCCATTATGGCAAGCCCCAACCCCTTTTTATTATATGGGTGCTAGAAGGCGGTGACTGAGGGTCTACCTCCTAGGAATGACGTTAAACTCTATCTGATGGTGAGGTTCCAGTTTTGGAGGTTTGGGGAATGTGGAGCACCCCTTCATCACCATTGCTCACTGATCCACTCGGACCCGGAGTGGTAGTACCTGTTAGGGTCCTATCTATGGGTTAAATAGAAAAATGTATTTATAAAAAATTGTATTATCCATTAAGAATTGATTTATTTCAAAACTTTATCGGCATTAAATGACCCACTGAGGTTGATATGCCGTAAAACAAAACAAAACAAACAAACATACACGCATACACACATCTACGTATACACGTATATACAAACGTACACGGTATGGAGAAACATCGATTTATCCTTCCTAGAACGCGTTTTATCATCTCGGCTCATTTCTGCTGACGGAATAGTGACGTTTTCACTTTACAACGAGGAATTGGTTGTGCGTGGGAGTTTCATCGGAAAACTGAAAATATCAAAATCTGCTGCTGCATTATAAGGAAACTGGCAGCGGCTACCGGGCGTCGCCTGGGTAGAGCGGGATTTTTTAAAGTCAGTCCCGCAGATCCATTATTACTCAATCGTGAGTTGAATCCTAGTGGGATCCCCCATCTAAATTCCCATGTTAAAAGAAATGTTAATGCCTACTATCTAAAATATTAAATGAAAAAAATCCATGCTGTTATCATTTAAATTTTATTTTTCTAATTATCTTCACGGATATAAAACAGATCTCTATTATTTTTTTACTCAAAACCCAAGCTCTGGTGATATTTAATGTGTATACGTAATTACTTTATCGTTAATTGTTTTATTTTCGAAGTTTCCTCCGAACATACACATACACACAACTGCCCTTTATATATGTACTAGAAGCGGCTACCCGGTGTCACCTGGGTAGAGAGGATTTTTTAAGTTAGTCCCGCAGATCTATTATTACTCAATTGTGAGTTGAAGCCTCGTGGGATGCCCCATCTAAATCCTTATGTATAAAAATAGACCTGACATTGATCCAGCTGCTCTGAAAAGAAACGTTACTGTCTACTATCTAAAATATTACATTTTTTTTTAAATTCATGCTGTAACCATTTAAATTTTATTTTTAATTATCTTCACAAATATTTAAAAAAATCTCTATTATTTTTTTTACTCCAAACCCAAGCTCTGGTGATATTTAATGTGTATACGTAATTACTTTATCGTTAATTGTTTTATTTTCGAAGTTTCCTCCGAAAATACATATACACACAACTGCTCTTTATATATGAACTAGAAGCGGCAACCCGGCGTCACCTGGGCAGAGGAGGATTTTTTAAGTTAGTCCTGCAGATCCATTATTACTCAATCGTGAGTTGAATTCTCGTGGGATGCCCCATTTAAATCCCTATGTAAAAAATTGACCTTACATTGATCCAGCTACTCGGAAAAGAAACGTTACTGTCTACTATCTAAAATATTACATTTTTTTTTAAATTCATGCTGTAATCATTTAAATTTTATTTTTTAATTGTCTTCACGAATATAAAACAAATCTCTATTATTTTTTTTACTCAAAACCCAAGCTCTGGTGATATTTAATGTGTATATGTATTTACTTTATCGTTAATTGTTTTATTTTCGAAGTTTCCTCCGAACATACACATACACACAACTGCCCTTTATGTAATAGAAGCGGCTACCCGGCATCACCTGGGTAGAGGAAGATTTTTTAAAAGATAGTCCCGCAGATCCATTATTACTCAATCGTGAGTTGAATCCTAGTGGGATGCCCCCATTTAAATCCCTATGTAAAAAATAGACCTTGCATTGATTCAGCTACTCTGAAAAGAAATGTTAATGTCTACTATCTAAAATATCAAATGAAAAAAAATCCATTCTGTAATCATTTAAATTTTATTTTTTAATTATCTTCACGAATATAAATCAAATCTCTATTATTTTTTTACTCAAAACCCAAGCTCTGGTGATATTTAATGTGTATACGTAATTACTTTATCGTTAATTGTTTTATTTTCGAAGTTTCCTCCGAACATGCACATACACACAACTGCCCTTTATATATGTAATAGAAGCGGCTACCCGGCATCACCTGGGTAGAGGAGGATTTTTAAAAAGATAGTCCCGCAGATCTATTTTACTCAATCGTGAGTTGAAGCCTCGTGGGATGCCCCATCTAAATCCCTATGTAAAAAAATAGACCTAGCATTGATCCAGCTGCTCTGAAAAGAAACATTAATGTCTACTATCTAAAATATTACTTTTTTTTTTTTTAATCCATGCTGTAATTATTTAAATTTTATTTTTTAATTATTTTCACAAATATAAATCAAATCTCTATTATTTTTACTTAAAACCCAAGCTCTGCTGATATTTAATGTGTATATGTATTTACTTTATCGTTAATTGTTTTATTTTCGAAGTTTCCTCCGAACATACACATACACACAACTGCCCTTTATATATGTACTAGAAGCGGCTACCCGGCATCACCTGGGTAGAGGAGGATTTTTAAAAAGATAGTTCCGCAGATCCATTATTACTCAATCGTGAGTTGAATCCTAGTGGGATGCCCCCATTTAAATCCCTATGTAAAAAATAGACCTTGCATTGATCCAGCTACTCTGAAAAGAAATGTTACTGTCTACTACCTAAAATATTAAATGAAAAAAAAAATCCATGATGTTATCATTTAAATTTTATCTTTTAATCATCTTCACGAATATAAATCAAATCTCTATTATTTTTTTTATTCAAAACCAAGCCCTGGTGATATTTAATGTGTATATATTATAACACAATGTCGGGCACGTTCTCAACTTATAGAGCACCTGGTCATGGCACTAATATAATAACATAAGTTGGGGCTCAGAGTTCGAATTATGTTATGGATGTTAACGATGTATGTTATAATATAATAACCTGTGCTGGAGTACCGTCTCACTGTATGTATGTATGTTATGTATGAGAACGATGCTCCGGCTCAGTATTACAGTCGTCGAAACTGCCCGTTCCAACCTCCCGTTCTTATGTTGTCTGTTGATTTACAGGAAGGCTGAAAAAGAGCTGGTTTCGTTCCTTTTACCAACTCGGCTGAAATAAGATTAAATAACCAATAGCTGTCAACGGACCAACAAAACAATTAAACACAACGCCTTTTTTTATGCTTATGTACAACTTATATACATTTATTTTACAAAGGAGCGAGGTGATTTCTTGTCAGCTGATTGGCGATCTACAGCTAGTTCTTGGCTAAGTTATCAATTCTGTACCGAGTGGCAAGGCATCAGAGTGTATCGGTAAAGTTTTATCAAGGGCCCAGAGCCATGGCAAGCTCTCTTCTCTTCTTCGGTCTTCCTCGGTCTGTCCCGGTCTCTCCCGCTCTATCTCTTCTATTCGTCTGTCGCTTCTCTTTCTTCTGACAGTCTGTTATTTATGGGATCCAGACCTCCCCACCCCTAACATATGTCTCTGATTGGCCAGCCACTCGATACTATTGCCTACGTGTCTAAATGGCCTTGTGCCAGCCTAGCTTGTATCTTTCCATTTGGAGTCAAGGCCAACCATTGTTTTATTTATCTAAGTTTTTGAAATTGTTGACGAACTTGTCAAAAACTGGAATCTTATTTATTAAATTATCATTTTATTTTGGCACAATTTGAATGATATACATCAAATTCCATAATCTAAATAATTTATGCTTACGTGAGGATTTTTCGTTTAGATAAATATATACCTCCAATATAAACATTATTATTATTATAATTACTAGCAAATATATGCACCCTCCGGGTGCAAGTATTTAAGTTTTAATGTAATTAAATATCGCATTAAATTAGAAAGGCTAATGAAACTAAATAAGAATGCAGATAAAAAGATTTGAAATAGAGGGGGATATAATCGAAAAATAGAACAACTGAAACTTACTCTTCTATCACTCTCGTCTTTCATTGTTATTTTTTCTGATTTAACTATTTAGTTAAAAGAGGAAGTAAAGAATAAAATTACAGTTATCTTTTCTTGTTAATGGATTTCATTTAAGATTCATTGAAGAGATTTTTGCTTATATTCATTAAAATAAAACCAAACAGTTAGAGAAACCAATAATACTAAGCATATATTTATTAAATTACATTTTTAATATCAATATGCAAATTAGCCTTCCCGTTCACACTGTAAACCGCTATTTTTTGTATATATAAATACAATTGCATGTTATTTGTATGTAGATATGGTTAACAGTATAAATAATGAAAAAACAATTTTAATTAATAATTGAGGTTAAATAAGGATAAATTCATGATGAATGTGGCGTCAATTACTAAGGGAATTGTGACTTGAGTAGTGATTTAGTTTCGGTTACAGTCAGAAAAACACACAATCTCCATTATAATAAGATTATTATTATTTTTACTTTTAACAAACCACCATAATTAATAATTAGGGTAGTTCTAATTGATCAGTAATTAATTAATAGGTCGCCAATCAACCCATAACACAATTGTAGTGTTACAATATATTTACTTTGTCGTTAATTGTTTTATTTTCGAAGATTCCTCCGGACATACATATACACACAACTGCCCTTTATATATGTATAGATGTGAAGCCGATAGCAATTTTGGAGTTAATTTTATTATGATGTTTTTATTTACTAAGCTTCGTTTGGTACAAGGCTAACTAGCTGGAGAACCCATTGAGTATATGTCCCGACCCTATTGCCCTTATGGCAAGCCCCAACCCTTTTTATCATACGGATGCTATAAGACGATAGCTGAGAGTCTACAGGTCCTGAGAATGACGTTAAACTCTATCTGATAGTGAGTTTCCAGTTTTGGAGGTTTGGGGAATGTGTCTACGTGTATATTAAGTGCCCGTGTGTGTGTGTGTGTGTGTGTTGTGTGTGTGTGTGTGTGTGTGTGTGTGTGTGTGTGCATTGCTTTAATTAAACGGTAGTATTTTAATTTAAAAGGTTATAAAATAAATAAATAATGAATAATAACTAAATAAAACCGTAGTCTATTAATTTAAAAGGTTATAAAATATCAATAATATTATTTGAATTCAGTTTTCCTTCTCCTAGACTGGTTGCTTAACCAAGGTTAAAGAGCTAAGTCCGCCCTACTGTTTACCCAAGAATAGTTGAATGCGCACCTTGCCCAAGAGTATTAGCGTAATATGAAATTTAAAAAAACCTCCACCAGGATTTGAACTCGAGTCCATTTCCTTCAACGATAACCATTACACAACACACCACCATATATATATGTGCGTTTGGAGTAAGATTGCATTATAGCATTACATATATATATATATATATATATATATATATGGGGTGGGTGTAGAAAATAAGAAAGAAAAACTAAGTATTCGAAATAGATTAATTCATTTTACATGGGGAAGTCGACGTTAAAACGTTTCGGTTTTAAACCTTCATCGGTACGTTAGGATGAATAAAGTGTTGTCTAAACGTGATGGAATTCTTTTCAAAAATGAATTCTCTCCTCTTCTCTCTCTCTCTCTCTCTCTCTCTCTCCTCTCTCTCTCTCTCTCTCTCTCTCTCTCTCTCTCTCTCTCTCTTTCCTCTCTCTCTCTCATCTTCTCGCTCTCTCCTCTCTCTCTTTTCTCTTTCTCTTTCTCTCTCCTTCTCTCTCTCCTTCTCTCTCTCTCTCTCTCTCTCTTCTCTCCTCTCTTTCCCTCTCTTTTCTCTCTTTCTCCTTCTCTCTCTCTTTCTCTCTCTCTCTCTTCTCTCTCTCTCTTCCTCTCTTCTCTCTTCTTTCTCTCTCTCACTCTCTCTCTCTCTCTTTCTCTTTTCTCTCTCTCTTTCTCTCTCTCTCCTCTTTCTCTCTCTCTTTCTCCACTTGTGCTCGTTTTGACACGGAATGTGGTACCTGTTAGAGGTACCATCTCACTAAGTTGTTATATTTAAAGTTATTCATATTCGATTTTTTTGTGCAAAAAACACACACAAATATGTGAACGTACAATGAACGCGATTCCCTGACCTCAAAGCATAAAATAAGTCTAGAAACGTTGACGTGCCGTTAAAATTAATCAATTAAATATGATACTTTAGATAAATGAGATGTTTTCCAAAATAAAGTTTGCTTCTTGATGTCATGCATCATCAAATTAAAGCCTCATTATTTAATTAAACGGTTGGCTTTTAATCTAAAAGGTTATATAATATATATCTATTATATGTTATATCTATATATTATTATATATATATATACATCTCTCTCNATTTTGTTTTAAAAAAATTTAAAAAATTTGTTATTTTCAAACCGTGTTAATAATAATATATTACACAATGATAACATATATTTCACAGTAACAAACATAGATTCTAATAATATTATAATAAGATGTTACGTTACAGACTGTAACGTAACATCTTATTCAATGAACACACGTGTAATCGGCTGCAATTAATCGGTACCTCGATTAATTTAGTGGATTTAACCCTGAAGATCCTAATGGTGAAACTCGAGTAGGTTTCTATTGTATCCATTTCTTTAACATATATATTATATATATATATATATATATATACTAACCCAAAGTTGATTCATTTTTACAAGACCATACTCCAAAAACAGATACTAACATAATCTGTTTTCCCTGCATTCATCTCTTTATTTTTCTTCTTGCTATGAAGATAAGTGACCTTAGCTTTAATCATAGAGTTAGTTCTGTTAGTTATTCCTAATAGCAATGTATATCTTATTATAATGGAGATTGTGTGTTTTTCTGTCTGTAACCGAAACTATATCACTACTCAAGTCACAATTCCCTTAATTATTTGCGTCAAATTATCCATGGTTTCATTCTTTTAAACCTTCAATTATTAATAAAATTGTTTTACATTATTAATACTGTTGACCATATCTACATGATATTTTCCACGTACCCCACCTGTACGGGTCAGGCACAAGGCCCTATTTATGTGGGACCACCCACAAGCTGAGACTCATGGGGTGGCAGGTGAAAAATTGCGTCGATCCCGTCGGCATTCCCCCTCAAGGGGGGCGCCTCAGGCACTGGGCAATAAAACCAGCCCTGCCCCTTTAAATCGAGGGGGCAGGTGTTGCCTGGGGGGATGGCCCCCTGGGATCGACGCTATTAACTCGTAAAGATCCAGGGCCGAAGCCACTGGACCCCCACCCTGTTGGGCGGGTTTACATACTAATCACACACGATTGTATTTATATATACAACAAAATAACGGCATACAGTATGAACGGGAAGGCTTATTTGCATATTGATATTTAAAATTTGATTTTAATAAATATGTGCATGGTGTTATTGATTTCTAATTGTTTGGTTTTATCTTAATGAATATGAGCAAAAATCTCGGGGATAAATCTTAAAAGAAAATTATTTACAAGAAGAAATAACTGTAATTTTATTCTTTACTTCCTATTTTAACTAAATAGTTAAATTAGAAAAATTTAGTAATGAAAGACGGGAGGGGTGGAAGAGTAAGTTTCAGTTGTTCTATGTTTTGATTATAGCCCCCTCTGTTTCAAATCTTTTTTTTTTTTTTCATTCTTATTTCGTTAGTCTTTCTAATTTGATATCTTATTATAATGGAGATTGTGGGTTTGTCTATCTGTAACCGAAACTATATTACTATACAAGTCACAATTCCCTTTGTTATTTACATCACATTCTCCATGATTTTATTTTTATTTAAACCTCAATTATTAATAAAATGGTTTTACATTATTAATACTGTTGACCATATATACATACTAAAAACATGCAATTGTATTTATATATACAACAAAATAGCAGTTTACAGTGTGAATGGGAAGGCTAATTTGCATATTGATCTTAAAAATTTGATTTTAATAAATATATGCTTAGTATTATTGATTTCTAATTGTTTGGTTTTATCTTATTGAATATGAGCAAAAATCTCTGGGATAAATCTTAAAAGAAATCCCTTAACAATAAGAAATAACTGTAATATTATTCTTTACTTCCTATTTTAACTAAAGAGTTACATTAGGTAAATTTACCAATGTAAGACGGGAGTAACGGAAAATGATGGAAGAGTTAGTTTCAAAGTTGTTCTATTTTTCAATCATACCCCCTCTGTTCCAAATCTTTTTATCTGTATTCTTTTTCAGTTTCATTAGCCTTTCTAATTTAATATATTTTATTATATTAAAACTTAAATACTTGCACCAGGAGGGTGCATATATTTGCTAGTAATATTTAATTACATTAAAACTTAAGTACTTGCACCCGGAGGGGGCATATATTTGCTAGTATTTTTAATGGATATTGCAGACTGTTTTCATTAAGAATAGATGAT
The DNA here is from genome assembly GCA_023376005.1 of Doryteuthis pealeii. Taxonomy (NCBI): domain Eukaryota; kingdom Metazoa; phylum Mollusca; class Cephalopoda; order Myopsida; family Loliginidae; genus Doryteuthis; species Doryteuthis pealeii. The sequence goes on from CM042169.1 coordinate 26,572,631, forward strand.
TTTGTGATGACTGTTTCAAAAGTTTTATATACTAATTAATCTATAATATCTATATTCAATATACTTGTGCAATAATATTCAATAATAATATATATATAATAATATATAATAATAATATAATAAATAATAATAATAAAAAATGATAATAATAAATAATGATGATATTTAATAATATATATGATAATGATATCTAATAATAATAATATATATATATATATTATTATTATACTAAAGCTGAGTTTATCAACCTTCGCCATCTAAAGGATTTTTTCTAGATACAGTAATGATATAGAAAATATCCCGAAATATTACCTAATGATAAATCTAACTATTGTTTGAAAAAGATTCCCATTTATTTGATTCTAATTAGTCGTAATTTACAATTAAGTCTAAAACCGACCAATCTCTGTCTGTAAGTATAGCATTTCTCTACTCCTCTCTCAAAACATGTAGAACGCCTTAGTATGAGGAGAATAGGTAATATACTTGTGCAATAAGTATTGCTGGTCTACCGCTAGTGAAAATGGATAGATTACCTCGCTGTCCGGCTGATACTGACAATAGGTCACTCCTCCAAGTTTATTTTTACTTATTGATTTAAAAATATACATCAAAGTATAAAACAGCAAAAGCTTATAGTTATATTCGTGTATGGTAAGGCCAGCGAGAAGAGAAGGAGAAAGATAGAGAAAGATAGAGGGATATATATATATATATATATATTATATATATATAACATCATTTATTTGTTTTTTCTAAAATATTTATTTCATATATATGTATATATAAAATATATATATATATATATATATATATATATATATATATATATATATATATATTATATATATATATATATACATGTAGAATTAAACAAAAGGCACATCTCCTGTTTAACAATTTTATTTTTTATCTTTTCCAATTTTCTGGCCAACTTTTTAATGTCTGGGTGGAATTGATTTAAAATAAAAAATAAAAAATGGAATACATCACCCCTGATGATGGCGCTTCGAAGTGCCGAAAGTACTCGGGAACTGAACTTTGGTGGACTTATCCAGAGAGAGAGAGAGAGAGAGAGAGAGAGAGAGAGAGAGAGAGAGAGAAAGAGTGTGTGTGTGTGTGATGGGGGGAAACGGATAACTTGCTGACCAAGAAATTATCTGTATATCATTTCCCTACATTTAGTTATTTTGTTGTTGTTTAGTATGTAATTATATTATAATCAAATGTCAAGTGGTGGCAACATATTTCAAAGAGGGCCATCCTGAAGAGAACTGGATTCCCTGGCGTGCACAAAATACTTGTCCAACGCAACCTGAGATGGGCTGGCCACTTAAACAGACTTGGGGGATGACAGACTACTAAAGCAGATTATGTACTCTCAACTGGGAGAGGGATCACGTGGAATTGGTAGACCAAAGCTCAGGTACAAAGACAACATCAAGAGAAACCTGAAGGACTTTAACATCTCCATAGGCAGTTGGCAAGACGCAACCGAGTAAATTAGAGGAAAAAGATTCGCGTGGTTTCATTATCGGATACGATGGACAGAAAGTAATAATAATAATAATCTATACTCATATATTCAAAGGACCATCCAAGAGGCGAGACAAGGTCATTTTTTAAGCAGTACTCTGTGGCTACCGTACAATATGTTTAATTAACATCATCATTTATTACTACTAACTGCTATAGTTGGGTCAAACCATCCGCATGTCTGCAGACAGATTCCCCATTCGCAGATGGCACACGGAGGTCAGGAGGCTCCCATAAGCAGTCCAACGACCGTAATAAGACTACGCTGAAGAAATGCACCATCACACCTTCAAGACTGTAAGATATAGCCTTTAAAGGGTTGGTGAGACGCGCGCCGCACAGGAGCTGAGCGGCTCAATATCGAGATTAACAGGGCTGCAGAGCGGCGCTGTCTTCGTCGTCATGAACCCCCATATGCAGATGGAAATTTCCCTTTGCAATGTGTGTGACCGCATCTGCAAGTCTAGAATTGGACTATCTAGCCACCAGAGGGTCCCCAATTGTTGAAGACATGGAGTGACGTCATCGTCGTCTGAGACGGACTTCTAATAGGAGGAAAGGAAAGGTAAGGTAAATAATAGACAGGTTAACAACCATATGACAATCTAATCTCTGTATCGTGTCAGTATAGCATTTATTCTGAAACTAACGACAACAAATAAATGAATTAAAACCTACTTTAATTCTAACGGTTTATTCAACAACAAAACAATGACTAACAATATAAACGTCCTTTCTATGTATAGAGTCAAGTTTGAGATACTTACTACTGATGGAGAGAGAAACTGAAGATATCTGGTATCTTCTATAAAGTCAATAATTCTCAGAGATAATTTCTGGTTGACAGCTCGTGGAACTAGTTAAAATATATTTACGATAAAATGTGTAACAATTGAGTTTAAAAATAAATGGTGTGCCCACGAAGAAGAAATAAAACAAACGTCTTCGGCATAAGATTACCAAATGGATTTACATGCCGTAAAACCCAACCATCCAACCAACTACGATTGCTATCAATGTAACTTCTTCTTCTTCTTCTTCTTCTTCTTCTTCTTCTTCTTCTTCTTCTTCTTCTTCTTCTTCTATGTTATTATTATTACTAGTACAACATTTTTAAAAACCCTCCGGGCGATGTAAAAATAGATTTTTGAAACATATTGCCTGAGGGGTGGGAGTAAAAATTTCAATGTCAGCGAGTTTGGACCCTAAGTAAGTAAAATCCTCAAATTCATTAAAGGATTAAAAAATAAAACAATTTCAAATGTAAACTTTAAATATATATTAAAATAAAACAAACTATATATAGATATATAATACCAGTCATGTATTTATTAAAACTTGTTTTAAAATAAACAATTAGGACTATCTAGTGCTGCATGTTCAAATTTTGAGTGTATTTATTCTATGTTATGACGATTTGGGGTAATGTGACGTAAGCAGTGACGTAATTTTTGTTACAGACAAAAATCGGAAGCGAATCTCCATTATTAATAGATTATTATTATTATTATTATTATTATTATTATTATTATTATTGTGATTTCACACCCGTTGTAGCTGGTGGTTCACTGGAGGCTGAGAGACAGCAAGTCTCCTCGGGTCACTAGGACTCTTATGGGTATTCTAGCCGATCCCAACAGTCCTGTTATTTGGATGGTCTCGATTCTTCCTCTGATTTCCAATTCACCCAAATTCTTTTTTTAGAGCTTTGGAGACCGTTCCAAAGGCACCAATTGCAATTGGCACCAGCTTCACCTTCATGTTCCACAGTTTCCTCGGTTCTCTAGCAAGGTACAAGTATTTATCTAATTTTTCGCTATTATTATTATTATTATTATTATTATTATTATTATTATTATTATTATTATGTTCAATGTGTCTAGGTATTTGTTCAGCTTCTCGACTTCTTTCACTTTCACTTTCATTTCTAATCTGCTGACACAAAAGAATCCAATAGAAAAGACAAATATATACAATAAAATGCTTTTTATTTGCTCACAGTATCAGCCTGATTCCAAAATGGTATGGTATATTGTGCTACGACATCGGGAGAACATTACATATGAGCTTGTTCTTGCTTCTCCATCAGTGTTCAACATGTTTGTCTTACCCTGATGATTTGTGCATATGATAAAAAGGGGTTGGAGCTTGCCATAAGTTCAATAGGGTTGGGAAAATCATATAGGTGTTAGGGCTTGACGTAACAAGCCGATTGATCGGAAGGGGCCTCTCCGACCGCCCGTCTAGCCCAAGATAAGGCCAAAGTGGAGTCTTGCAGGTCATGAACTGCTCATCCACCTGGGTTCTATCCTTAAGCATCACGGGTAGCCATCCACGGCCTACAGGTGGCCCCATTCGGGGAGTCTTACCCCTCTGCAGAGGTGCAGTCGGTGCATTCTAACGCCCCAGCCGACAGGGCGGCCTAACATGAATGAAGTATTTTCATTACGAAAGAACCTTTCAATATACAATATTGATTGTGATGTATTTGTTGTTTAATAAAACAAATTCTAAAAGTTCTTGTTTGTTGAACTACTAAAATGTCTATTTTCGTCAGCTTTTTCGCTTTCTTTCACTTTCAGTTTCACGTTCACTTTCATTTTCATTTTTAATCTGTGATTTGTTGACACAAAAGAATCCAATGAAAAAAAGACAAAAGTACTCAATAAAATGCTTTTCATTTGCTCATGGAGTCAACCTGATTCCAAAATGGTATGATATATTGTGCTACGGTATCTAGGAGTAAATTTGAAAAGAAAATGAACATTTGTCTTTTTTCTTTCTTTCTTTCTTTCTTTTTTTTCCAACACAGAAAATCTATCACGACTCTCAAACATTCAATCTTTTAGTGAACTTTTAACCTGAACTATTGGAAAAAAAATTTTTAGGTTTCACAAAGGGAAGAATTTGTACAAACTTAAAAACATTTTACTTGTTTAAAAATGAATACATGAATATATAAATAGTTGAGTTGTTTATTTTTACATTTGCGAAATGCGTTTGAACATTTTGTTCAAACATTGTTTTTAATACTTTGCACTTCATATGTTTATCAATAGAATTCTCTGATATTTTGTACAAATTTACATTGAGCAAAAGTCTCCTTATTTATTCATTCATTTTTATTTTATTATTTTATTTAACAAATTCATTCTGCATGTCTTTTGCTTTAAATATATTTATATTAACATTAAATTAACATTAATATTAATATTAATTTTGTAAACATTTTTTATATTTTTCTCAAATTTGTTTGTGCCCTAAGACTTTGTGCAAATTAACATTGAGTGACAAATCTCCTTATTTATTTATTCATTCATTTTTATTCTATTATTTTGTTTAACAAATTCATTCTGCACATTTCTTTAGCACAAATGTATGTCTTTTGTTTTAAATGTATTTTTCTAACCTCTCCGCACGAGCAGGATGTGACACAAGGTCAATTTCTTAAGCGGGGTTTAACAGGTTTGAATTCAGAGTTTTCCTTCTCCTAGACCGATTGCCTAACCAAGGTTAAAGAGCCCAGTCTGCCCTACTATTCACCCATAGCAGGAGGGAGAGTAGAATTCATACCTTTCCCAAGGGTATTAGCGCTAAGTGAAATGCAATTACCACGTCCAGGATTTGAACTCGGGGCGACGAGTCCATTTCCCATGACTTTAGCCATTACACCACGCGCTTCCTAAATGTATTTATATTAACAAATATTAAATTTTGTAACCATCTTTTATATTTTTCTCAAATTTGTTTGTGCCCTAAGACTTTGTGCAAATTCATTCTGTAATTTAAATTTCTGATATAGGTGTGTGTGTGCAGGTAGATAAGGTTAAGAATGAGCCCTTGCTTCTGAACCCTGTAACCTTATTCAACATGATGCATCTAACCGCTATTGTCCTGAGAGATAGTATGAAAGGGAGCAATTCACATGGCATATTGAGGGCCGGACAAACATATAGAGAGATAGAGAGATAGATAAGTATGGGGTTAGATTGAGAGATAGATGGCATTAAATAACCCACAAGAATTATATATCTTCATCTACACACACACACACACATATATATATATATATATATATATATATATATATATTATATCAAAACCATACTTATCTATCTATCTATTTATCTAACCCATACTTATCAATCTATGGGGTTAGATAGATAGATAGATAGATAGATAGATAGATAGATTTTAGTTTCGTTTGGTTTTGTTTGGTTTGGTTTACGATATATCAACCACGGTGTGTCATTCAATGCCGACAAAATTTGGAAATAAATTATTCCTTAATGGATACTCAGTTTTTATTTTTAACACATTCTTCTTTTTGACACATAGATGGTACCCTAACAGGTACTACCACTCCGGGTCAGAGTGGACCTGGGAGTAATGGTGATAAAGGGGTGCTACACATTTCCCAGACCTCCAGAACCTCAGATAGAGCTTAACATCATTCTCAGGACATGAAGACCTTCAGTCACGGCCTTCTAGCACCCATGTGATAAAGAGGGCTGGGGCTTGACATAAGGCTGATAGGGTCGGGACAATCATATAGGTGCTAGAGCTTGACATGACTAGCCGATTGATCGTAGGGGGCATCTCCGACCACCCTTCTAGCCTCAGTAATGTCCAACGTGGAGTGTTGCTTGTCATGGACTGCTCAGCCACCAGGATTCTATCAATAAGCATCACTGATCGCCACCCACAGTTAACAGATGGCCCTATTGAGGAAGTCTTCAGATAGATAGATAGATAGATAGATAGATAAGTATGGGGTTTTATATATAAATAGATAATTATGGGATTAGATAGATAGATAGATAGATATATTTATATGTGGGTAGATAGATAGATAGATAGATAGATATGGGTTAGTGTTATAGGTGATACACCCTATAAGACTAATGGAATGCGCCGACGGGTTATTATAAGTAACAGGGACAAGTGTGGCTTGAAACTAAGCCAATGCGAGTCAGCTCACAATTCTATTTGTCGGACGAAATTCCCACTTCTCTGTATTGTATTTGTCCACTTTTTGTTAATACATTTTCCTACATTTGTTACCCGTCATTTTGTTCTTATTTGACCCCTTAAAACCTCATAACAGTTAGATAGATAGATAGATAGATAGATAAGTATGGTATAGATATATAATAGACATATATATATATATATATATATTATATATTTAATGCCAAATCTTGATTACACACACACACACACACACACACACATATATATATATATATATATATATATATAAGCAAGATTGGCATTAAATAACCCACAAGGATTGATATGCCATTAAACACCACTCAACAAACAGACAACTACTCAAATTAATTTTCATAGTTATTTCTATCAATATGCGCTGCTTATCAGAAAATTAGCATAAGATCCTATTAACTTTGTCGTATTGAAAATGAATGTTCTGTTTCCCCCTCAGTTATTTTCTGTTATAAGTGAATACTGTTATTTTTTTTAGTTGGAGAGGACAAAGTAGAACATTAAGAGAGGAAAGTAATCATTTGTATTCACATGTCAAAATGTTGGGAAAGTTGAATAAAGAAGTGTCACTAATGAATGTCAATCAATTAGTTGGTCGTTCATTGATAAGCATTGAAAGTGTTCAATCAGTGAATGTAAAAATATGATATTCTGTGTCACATAATATTAAGGTGAGAAAGAAGAATTGATTTCATGTTTATTGAATACACATACTCTCTTTTCTTTCTTTTTATATATCTATATATAAATAAGAAAGTTTGGTATGTACGTGTCGATGTAAAACTCCGAAAAGAGATGTCCTTCGGGTTTCGCTCCCGGCTAGAGGTAACTGTTAAAAAAAGTTGAACCACACTGATGAGTCGTAGACGTCAAAACACGTGTCTGTGGATGACTGATATATATATATATATATATATATATATATATATATATGAGATGTACTTTTGTATCTGTATCCGTTGGTGGAAATACATATACCAGGTTTGGGCATAGGTGTGAAGCATTAACGTACTATATTATGCTAATGTTGTTACCATAATATGTTAGTCAAGGAATAAATATCAGAAAACTCTGTATTTTTTTTTTTTTTTTAGTTTCTTTTATTTAGACGTAGTGGTAAATTTTCAGGTCAGTGACATCCCTTCTTCCTGACCGTGAATCGTAGTAGTGATCTTCTCAGAGATTGTCCCAACTCTATTGCCCTCATGGCAACACCCCAACCCTTATCATATATGTTCTAGAAGGCAGTGGGTGAGGGTCTTTAGTGTCCTGGGTATGACAATAAACTATCAGATTGTGAGGTTCCAATTCTGGAGCTCTGGGAAATGTGGAGTACCCCTTCATCACCATTACTCCCAGATCCACTCTGACTCAGAGTGGTAATAACTGTTAGGGTTCCATCAATGGGTTAAATAGAAAAATGTGTTTAAACTAATTGAGTACCCATCAAGAATGAATAAAACAAAATATATTTGGCATAAAATGACCCAACAAGGGTTGATATTCTGTAAAATCCAACCAACCAACGATGAATGCTCATGGTGGTGGAGGAGTTGGGTAAATACATACTTATTTTATTTATTCCTTGACTAACATATTATGGTAACACCATTAGCATAATATAGTACGTTAATGCTTCACACCTATGTCCAAATCTGGTATATGTATTTCCAACAACGGATACAGATACAAAAATACATTTCAAATATATATACGCACTAGAAGCATACGGAGAAGCAAAATCTACAATATATATATATATATATATATATATATACATATATGAACGTATAAATAATATACAAAAATAAATATACTAATAAAATATACTAATAATATATTCAGGGGTCCCTGTTACGTTTTTATGGGCCATCCTTTAGGCTTCAAACACCGAGGAGCAACCAAGGATTCTGCTTAACACCGAGAAACTCAAGGGATCTCCACTGTAAAGTGCTGACACCTGCAGCTTACAAATGGCCACAGGAATCGTAACGAGTATCTTTGATAATAATCATTGTATGAATAAACTCTGTTAGTGAATAATGCGTTTGTCATTGATAAATGAGTTTTCTAATTGGCAATATATTCAATTCACAGTGCGTATTTCCATCTTGAGACATTATGCTAATTAGTTGACATAGATACGTGAATGGAAACTAAAACTATGTCTAACAGACAACAATCGCCAACGTCTAGATCCTTAAGAAATATAACTATATCATCAGCACATTAATAAGAGGCGATTGTCATGTAATGCTTATCGTCATAGTAAATGGATTCAGGGAACCGAGTTCAAATCCTGGATGATGCTGTTTACATATTATATATATTTACCAACTCCTCCGCACGAGCAGGATACGACACAAGGTCAATTTCTTAAGCGGAGTTTAACAGGTTTGAATTCAGAGTTTTCCTTCTCCTAGACTGGTTGCCTAGCCATGGTTAAAGAGCCCAGTCTGCCCTGCTATTTATCCATAGCTGGAGGGAGAGTAGGATTCATACCTTTCCCAAGGGTATTAGCGCTAAGTAAAATGCAATTACCGCGTCCAGGATTTGAACTCGGGGCGACGAGTCCATTTCCCATGACTTTAACCATTACACCACGCGTTTCCTGTTTACATATACGACGCTAATATCTTTGTCAATGATAGGTATTTTATCATCATCATGTCGCGCCGGCAGCACGGATATCCATGACAATCTCTCGCCAACCTTCCCTATCATTCATTGCTCCTGGGAGATCCTTTGTCTTTGGTCAATATATGTCTTTGCTGGCGTGCCCATGTGATAGCTTCCACAGAAGAACGTCACTTATGAGTTCGTCCTTGCTTCTTCAGCAGTGTCTGGCGAGTCTCGTTCACCTTACACGGATGGTTTGTGTGATGTGAGGCAGGTGGCCGTACAGCTGTTTTCTCGTGGGGTGCTGTTTCTACGTCTTTCCATTTGTAGTTTTTTTATAGTGAGTATATATGTATATTATATATCTATTGATAATGGAGATTTGCTTCTGGTTTTTGTCTGTAACAAAGACTACGTAACTGCTTACGTCACATTACCCAAAATCGTCATAACATAGAATAAATGCACTCAAAATTTGAACATGCAACATTAGACAGTCCTCATTGTTTTTTAAAACAAGTTTTAATAAATACATGACTGGTATTATATATCTATATATAGTTTGTTTTATTTTAATATATATTTAAAGTTATCGAGCAAGGTGTAATTATTTATGTATCGGTTAAATTTCTTTCATTTTCTTTATGTGGTCCGACAGAACATCAAAATCCACGTGATGACAAGTTCTTTTTGTTTGTTTGTTGTTGTTGCTGCTGTTGTTTTTGTTGTTGTTCATTTTGATATTAAGTTTTCTTATCGGAACTCTCTTGAACACTGAAGAAAAATACTACTACTACTACTACTACTACTAATAATAATAATAATAATAATAATAATAATAATAATAATAATAATCACCTTATCCCAGCAAGAAGGCCAGAACTAGTGTTGATTAACAAAAAAGAAAGAACTTGTCAACTGGTGGATTTTGCAGTGCCAGCAGATCACAGGGTGGAGCTTAAGGAAAATGAAAAAATGGACAAATACCTGGACCTTGCCAGAGAACTGAAAAAGTTATGGAATATGAAAGTGAAAGTGATACCAATTATAGTTGGTGCACTTGGAACGGTCCCAAAATGATTGGAAAAGGGTTTGGAAAATCTGGAAATCAGAGGAAGGATTGAAACCATTCAGAACACTGCACTGCTGCAATCTGTCAGAAGAGCCCTGGAGATCTGGGGAGACTTGCTGTCACTCAGACTCCAGTGAAAGACCATCAGCTAATGATGATGTGAAAACTCAAAAGGAGTAAATAATAATAATAATTCTTTGGGACTTTAAACTGAAAAGGGATCACCTTATCCCAGCCAAGAGACCAGACCTAGCATTGATTAACAAAAAAAAAAGAAAAAAAGAGAACTTGTCAACTGGTAGACTTTGCAGTTCCAGCAGATCACAGGGTGAAGATAAAGGAAAACGAAAAGATGTTTTTGTATATTCATCGGGCTCTTGAATATACAAGAGAAGAATGTTCGACAGAAGAAGAAATTTTAATAGTATTAGATTTTATTATCAAGAATGTGGAATTTTATCGAAAGAAATAGATCGTGGTAAAATTTTAAAATTCCACAAAATACCAATGTTTAGTGTGTGTTTTCCTGTTTTATAATATTTGCTGTTGTGAAATTAAAGACTTTCAGAATTTCTCTGATAAAAATCTTCATGTCAGTTTTTGATATGCCTCATTTCAATATGAAAAGAGAGGCTGGGATTATTTTGTCAAATATATTTTTCGAAAATTATTGTTTGTTTGGTTAACCTAAGGCAACTCGAGAACCAGCACTAAAAGTTTTGAAATTATCTTAAATTTTATCTAATAAAATAAAATAAAAATATTGATACAATTCTCAAGAATACGTAATCAGTATTGATCAGTATTGATAATTCATATTTTTCCTAGCAGAAAAACTATAGCGTAGGAGGTTATTTTTTTATTATTTCTTTGTATTTTTGATTTTATGGAAATAACTCAATAATTGTAATCTGCTTCCTTAATAATATGTAATAGTTACTAATTAACTAAATACTGGATATTACTAATTCCTTACTAAAAACAGGGGTTATAAATTAAAACTCTTAAAAATTTTTGTAAAGCAAATGCAAGACAAAATTATTATAGTAACAGAGTGGTGAATACATGGAATAAACTACCATCATCAATAGTGAATGCCCCATCTCTATACTCCTTCAAGGCAATGTTGGATAATCTGTGGAAAGATTATAAATATTTTGTGGAATTAAGATGAATGTTTATAAGGAACAGTTGACAGGTCTCAGACCTAATATACTAGTTGAAAAGATATTATTATTATTATTATTATTATTATTATTATTATTATTATTAATTACCGGACATTACTAATAAATTCCTTACTATAAATTCCTTATATATATGTAAGAGGAGTAATATGATTCGACCATCTCATGCGACGTGCGTGGTCTAGAATGCAAATAGCGGCGCCCACCCGTCCTTAAATAGTGCCCTATCGACGGCCTGCCACTAACATCTGTATAATATTACGGACGGTCACTCCAAGCTACTTTTAATAAAGGGAGGTTACTCTAACCTACCCACACAATATAGAGACTTAAATTACTATTAAATGATAATTACGGAGAATATTTTTAGTTATGAATTTGTTAACAATGTCCAGCAATTACTTAATTAGTCTTAAAAAATTTTTTTTTAATTAAAATATTTGTACAGTTCTCAAGAATACATAATCAGTATTGATAATTCATATTTTTTTCTAAGTCGTACCTTTTATTTTATGGAAATAAGTTAACAAGGAGTATTTCACCATGTTACTAAATAGTATATGTTGAAAAAATGAATAAAGGAAAGAAAGTATAGAATGGATAATATAGGATATTTTAATCAATTTTACTATTTATTTATTTTACTATTTATTTTTTTATTTAAAAATAATAATAATATTTTTAAAAATTATAATAATAATTAATAATAAATAAAATAGTTAATAATAATAAATAATAATTAAGAGAGTTTTATAATTTGCTTGAAGCATTGTGTATATATTGGTTAGGAGGTTGATTTAGAAGGTTGATCTCAATGCAGGTGTAAAGAAAAAATAATAATACGGTAACAATGATGTTGTGTGTTAACCTGTATTTAATTCTTGAATTTTCGAGATAATATCTCTTTTTCAAAAGATCACTGGAACTGAAGCAGTCTAGTTATGGCATTTCTTTTTAAATACAGGTTAACACACAACATCATTGTTACCGTATTATTATTTTTTTCTTTACACCTGCATTGTGATAGCATTCTAAATCAACCTCCTAACCAATAATAATTAATAATAAATAAAATAAAAATAAAATGATAATAATAATAATAATAATAATAATAATTTTTTTTATTTAAAAGTAATAATAGTTTGAATAATGTACACATAGATAAACTCCTGACCGAAACACGTGTAGTAAAATTGATTAGAATATCCTATATTATCCATTTTATACTTTCTTTCCTTTATTCATTTTTTCAACATACCGTCGGATTCACTTCCAGTTTCATTTTAATCTGTTTCAATCGAACATAATGAAAATATAAAAAGAAGGAAAGAAAAAAAAAGAGTGAGAGAAAGTTAAATCAAGATTATTATTATACGTTTTACATATTGAAGTATTTAGCAATAGCTCTAAAGTAAAAATATGAAATGTTGGAATAATTAAATCATCATACTATGATATATCCACAGGTTCTGCTAGATATCAATATTAGAATCTATTCTAGAGAATGAGATATATAAAGTCGTCTGGAACTTTTACATACAAACGGACCACCAAATCCCGTCAAGGAGACCAAATCTAGTGTTAATTAACAACAAGAAGAGAACTTGTTATATCGTGGATTTTGCCACCCCAGTTGATCATAGGTTGAAAATGAAAGAAAACAAAAAGATAGACAAATATTAGGACCATGTCACATAATTGAGAAAACTGTTGAACATGAACTTAAAGGTCGTACCAAAAGATTTTTTTAGCGTTTTGAAAATGTTTTCTGTCATTTGTATTTGTTGAATAATTTATAAAATTTGGTGGTTGGTTTTGAAGGCTATCAAAATGCAAGTGTAAAGAAAAATGAGGTAACTATGATGTTGTTTGTTTACCTTTGATTTATTCTTAATATTTCAGGATAAAGATTCCTTCGTCAGAAGATTTCTGAAAGCTAAGTTAAAGGGATCTTTATCCCGAAATATTAAGAATAAATCAAAGGTAAACAAACAACATCATAGTCACCTCATTTTTCTTTACACCTGCATTGTGATAGCCTTCAAAACCAACCACCAAACCAATATAAATACAATGCTTCAAGCAAATTATAAACCATTTTTAATTCATAACATGTATACAATTTAGTAATGATAAAAAAATTAATTTTGTTAAAATGAAGCAAAATGGAAATATGAAGTCTGATATAT
>CM042169.1:26586340-26603840 GCA_023376005.1 Doryteuthis pealeii
TTGAAGCATTAATAGCAATGATATCTTATTTATAATGGAGATTGTGTGTTTTCTTCTTGCTATGAAGATAAGTGACCTTAGCTTTAATCATAGAGTTAACTCTGTAATATTCCTAATAGCAATGTTATATCTTATTATAATGGAGATTGTGTGTTTTTCTTCTTGCTATTGAAGATAAGTGACCTTAGCTTTAATCATAGAGTTAACTCTGTTAATTATTCCTAATAGCAATGTATATCTTATTATAATGGAGATTGTGTGTTTTTCTTCTTGCTATGAAGATAAGTGACCTTAGCTTTAATCATAGAGTTAACTCTGTTAATTATTCCTAATAGCAATGTATATCTTATTATAATGGAGATTGTGTGTTTTTCTTCTTGCTATGAAGATAAGTGACCTTAGCTTTAATCATAGAGTTAACTCTGTTAATTATTCCCTAATAGCAATGTATATCTTATTATAATGGAGATTGTGTGTTTTTCTTTTGCTATGAAGATAAGTGACCTTAGCTTTAATCATAGAGTTAACTCTGTTAATTATTCCTAATAGCAATGTATATCTTATTATAATGGAGATTGTGTGTTTTTCTTCTTGCTATGAAGATAAGTGACCTTAGCTTTAATCATAGAGTTAACTCTGTTAATTATTCCTAATAGCAATGTATATCTTATTATAATGGAGATTGTGTGTTTTTCTTCTTGCTATGAAGATAAGTGACCTTAGCTTTTAATCATAGAGTTAACTCTGTTAATTATTCCTAATAGCAATGTATATCTTATTATAATGGAGATTGTGTGTTTTTCTTCTTGCTATGAAGATAAGTGACCTTAGCTTTAATCATAGAGTTAACTCTGTTAATTATTCCTAATAGCAATGTATATCTTATTATAATGGAGATTGTGTGTGTTTTCTTCTTGCTATGAAGATAAGTGACCTTAGCTTTAATCATAGAGTTAACTCTGTTAATTATTCCTAATAGCAATGTATATCTTATTATAATGGAGATTGTGTGTTTTTTCTTCTTTGCTATGAAGATAAGTGACCTTAGCTTTAATCATAGAGTTAACTCTGTTAATTATTCCTAATAGCAATGTATATCTTATTATAATGGAGATTGTGTGTTTTTCTTCTTGCTATGAAGATAAGTGACCTTAGATTTAATCATAGAGTTAACTCTGTTAATTATTCCTAATAGCAATGTATATCTTATTATAATGGAGATTGTTGGTTTTTCTTCTTGCTATGAAGATAAGTGACCTTAGCTTTAATCATAGAGTTAACTCTGTTAATTATTCCTAATAGCAATGTATATCTTATTATAATGGAGATTGTGTGTTTTTCTTCTTGCTATGAAGATAAGTGACCTTAGCTTTAATCATAGAGTTAACTCTGTTAATTATTCCTAATAGCAATGTATATCTTATTATAATGGAGATTGTGTGTTTTTCTTCTTGCTATGAAGATAAGTGACCTTAGCTTTAATCATAGAGTTAACTCTGTTAATTATTCCTAATAGCAATGTATATCTTATTATAATGGAGATTGTGTGTTTTTCTTCTTGCTATGAAGATAAGTGACCTTAGCTTAATCATAGAGTTAACTCTGTTAATTATTCCTAATAGCAATGTATATCTTATTATAATGGAGATTGTGTGTTTTTCTTCTTGCTATGAAGATAAGTGACCTTAGCTTTAATCATAGAGTTAACTCTGTTAATTATTCCTAATAGGAATGTATATATTCTTAATGGATATTGCAGACTTTTTTAATTAAGAATAGATGATTTTATGATGACTGATTCCAAAGTCTTTATATACAAATTAATCTATACTATCTATACAATCAATATACTTGTACAGTATATCAAATGTCAAGTGGTGGCAACATGTTTCAAACAGGACCATGCTGAAGAGAACTGGACTCCCTGCCATGCACAAAATACTTGTCCAACGCAACCTGAGATGGGCTGACCACTTAAATAGACTTGTTGATGACAGACTACCAAAACAGATTCTGTACTCTCAACTGACACTGTGATCACTTGGAATTGGTAGACCAAAGCTCAGGTACAAAGACAACATTAAGAGAAACCTGAAGGACATTAACATCACTATAGGCAGTTGTCAAGATGCAACAAGACCGATTAAATTAGAGGAAAAGGATTCGCGTTATGTCATCATCGGATACGATGGACAGCAAGTAAAAAAAAAACTAATAAATATGATTATATTATAATATAATATAGGTTATATCTTATTATAATGGGGATTGTATGTTTTTCTGTCTGTAACCGAAACTATATTACTATACAAATCCCAATTCCCTTTGTTATCTGCATCCCATTCTCCATGATTTTATTTTTATTTAAACCTCAGTTATTAGTAAAATTGTTTTACATCATTAAGACTGTTGACCATATCTACATACAAATAACATGCAGTTGTATTTATATATACAACAAAACAGCGGTTTACAGTGTGAATGGGAAGGCTAATTTGCATATTGATCTTAAAAAATTGATTTTAATAAATATGTGCTTAATATTATTGATTTCTAATTGTTTAGTTTTATCTTATTGAATATGAGCAAAATTCTCTTCAATAAATCTTAAAAGAAATCCCTTAACAAAAAGAAATAACTGTAATATTATTCTTTACTTCCTATTTTAACTAAATGGTTAAATTAGGAATAGGAGTAATTGAAAATGATGGAAGAGTTTCAAAGTTGTTCTATTTTTCAATCATACCCCCTCTGTTCCAAATCATGTTATGTGCATTTTTATTCAGTTTCATTGGCCTTTCTAATTTAATATGATATTTTATTATATTAAAACTTAAATACTTGCACCCGGAGGGTGCATATATTTGCTAGTTATAATAAGGTTGTTTTAATTTTAATTAATTTTAATTTTATAATATATTAAAAAAGTTTAAAATTTTGTTTAAAAAAATTAAAAGTTTGTTATTTTCAAACCTGTGTTTAATAATAATATATTACACAATGATAACATATATTTCACAGTAATAAACATAGATTCTAATAATATTATAATAAGATGTTACGTTACAGACTGTAACGTAACATCTTATTCAATGAACACACGTGTAATCGGCTGCAATTAATCGGTACCTCGATTAATTTAGTGGATTTAACCCTGAAGATCCTAATGGTGAAAGTCATCTAATTAAATTAGGTCAATATCTTATATATTGTACTCTAATATTATAATATATTCTTATGTAAATTTAATTATATATATATATATTATTATATCTATAATAATATTAATATATATTACAAACCAGAAGTTGATATCATTTTGACATTTCTGTAACTACAAAGATATATCTAACAAATAAGATCTACTAACATAATACTAGTTATATAGTCCCTGACACACTCAATATTTTATCCATCAATTGCTATTAGATCAAGTTTTAATTACATAGTAGTTGAGTTCAATATTTAGTTGATTCCTAAGCTATGCAAGATAGAGTAGTCTCTTATTATATAATACGAGATGTGTGGGTTTTTTCTCGCTGGTAATAAACTAACGTTATCGCACTACTCAAGTCACAAATTCCCTTAATTATTTACGTCAAAATATTCCATGGTTCATTCTTTTAAACCTTCAATTATTAATTATTTTATTTATTAAATACTGTTGACCATATCTACATGATATGCTTTTCACACTCTACCCCAGAACGTCAGGCACAAGCCGCCCTACTTATATTGGGACCACAGCCGACGAGGACTCATGGGGGGCAGGTGGAAAAATTGCGTCGATCCCGTCGGAATGGTGCACAAGTGGGCAATAAAACCAGCCCATGCCCTTTAAACTCGAGGGGGCAGGTCGCTTGCCTGGGGGGATGGCCCCTGGATCGACGCTATATAACTCCGTAAAGATCCAGGGCCGAAACTGGCACCCAAAGTCGGGTTTACATGATATTTACCGCGTACCCCACTTGTAACGGGTCAGCACAAAGTCCCTATTAACGTGGGACCACCCACAAACCGAAGCTCATGGAGTGGCAGGTGCAAAATTGCGTCGATCCCGTCGGCATTCCCCCTCAAGGGGGGCGCCTCAGGCACTGGGCAATAAACCCAGCCCTGCCCTTTAAATCAAGGGGCAGGTGTTGCCTGGCCCCCTGGGATCGACGCTATTAACTCGTAAAGATCCAGGGCCGAAGCCACTGGACCCCAACCCTGTTGCGGGTTTACATACTAATCACACGCGATTGTATTTATATATACAACAAAATAACGGCATACAGTATGAACGGGAAGGCTTATTTGCATATTGATATTTTAAAATTTGATTTTAATAAATATGTGCATGTCGTGTATTATTGATTTCTAATTGTTTGGTTTTCTTAATGAATTAATGAGAAAAATCGGGGATAAATCTTAAAAAGAAAATTATTTACAAAGAAGAAAATAACTGTAATTTTATTCTTTACTTCCTATTTTTAACTAAATAGTTAAATTAGAAAAAAATTAGTAATGAAAGACGGGAGGGTGTGGAAGAGTAAGTTTCAGTTGTTCTATTTTTTGATTATAGCCCCCTCTGTTTCAAATCTTTTTTTTTTTTTCATTCTTATTTCGTTAGTCTTTCTAATTTGATATAATATTTAATTACATTAAAACTTAAGTACTTGCACCCGGAGGGGGCATATATTTGCTAGTATTCTTAATGGATGTTGCAGACTGTTTTCATTAAGAATAGATGATTTTGTGATGACTGTTTCAAAAGTTTTATATACTAATTAATCTATATTATCTATACTCAATATACTTGTGCAATAATATTCAACAATAATATATATAATAATATATAATAATAATATAATAAATAATAATAATAAAAAATGATAATCTTATTATAATGGAGATTGTGTGTTTTTCTGTCTGTAACCGAAACTATATTACTACTCAAGTCACAATTCCCTTAGTTATTTATATCACATTCTCAATGATTTTATTTTTATTTAAACCTCAATTATTAATAAAATTGTTTTACATTATTAATACTGTTAACCATATCTACATACTAATAGCATGCAATTATATTTATATGTACAAAAAAATAGCGCGTTGACAGTGTAATGGAAGGCGTAATTATTCTCATAGATAAAAGATTATATTTAAAAGATTGGTTTTTATAATAAAAATAAGTGTGCTTAGTAAGTAATATCTGCAAATTCTAACTGTATTGTTTGGTTTTTATTTTAATGAATATAAGCAAAAATCTCTTCAATGAATCTTAAATTAAATCCATTAACAGATAAAATAACTGTCATTTTATTCTTCACTTCCTCTTTAACTAAATACTTAAATTTAGAGAAAAAGATAACAATGAATATAAGACGAAAGGTGGTATGGAAGAGTAAGTTTCAGTAGTTTTTTTTTTTCGGTTATACCCCCCTCTGTTTTCAAATCTTTTTATCTGCATTCTTATTTAGTTTCATTAGCCTTTCGAAATTTAATATAATATATTATTACATTCAAACTTAAATACTTGCACCCGGAGGGTGCATATATTTGCTAGTAATAAATAATGATGATATTTAATAATATATATGATAATAATATCTAATAATAATAATAATAATATATATATATATATATATATATTATTATACTAAAGCTGAGTTTATCAACCTTCGCCATCTAAAGGATTTTTTTCTAGATACAGTAATGATATAGAAAATATCCCGAAATATTACCTAATGATAAATCTAACTATTGTTTGAAAAAGATTCCCATTTATTTGATTCTAATTAGTCGTAATTTACAATTAAGTCTAAAACCGACCAATCTCTGTCTGTAAGTATAGCATTTCTCTACTCCTCTCTCAAAACATGTAGAACGCCTTAGTATGAGGAGAATAGGTAATATACTTGTGCAATAAGTATTGCTGGTCTACCGCTAGTGAAAAATGGATAGATTACCTCGCTGTCCGGCTGATACTGACAATAGGTCACTCCTCCAAGTTTATTTTTACTTATTGATTTAAAAATATACATCAAAGTATAAAACAGCAAAAGCTTATAGTTATATTCGTGTATGGTAAGGCCAGCGAGAAGAGAAGGAGAAAGATAGAGAAAGATAGAGGGATATATATATATATGTATATATATATATATATATATATATATATATATAATATATATATAACATCATTATTTGTTTTTTCTAAAAATATTATTTCAATATATAATATATATATATATATATATATATATATATATATATATATATATATATATACATGTAGAATTAAACAAAAGGCACATCTCCTGTTTAACAATTTTATTTTTGATCTTTTCCAATTTTCTGCGACAACTTTTTAATGTCTGGTGGAATTGATTTAAATAAAAAAATAAAAAAAAAATGGAATACATCACCCTTGATGATGGCGCTTCGAAGTGCCGAAAGTACTCGGGAACTGAACTTTGGTGGACTTATCCAGAGAGAGAGAGAGAGAGAGAGAGAGAGGAGAGAGAGAGGGGGGAGAGAGAGAGTGTGTGTGTGTGTGATGGGGGAAACGGATAACTTGCTGACCAAGAAATTATCTGTATATCATTTTCCCTACATTTAGTTATTTTGTTGTTGTTTAGTATGTAATTATATTATAATCAAATGTCAAGTGGTGGCAACATATTTCAAAGAGGACCATCCTGAAGAGAACTGGATTCCCTGGCATGCACAAAATACTTGTCCAACGCAATCTGAGATGGGCTGGCCACTTAAACAGACTTGGGGATGACAGACTACTAAAGAAAATTATGTACTCTCAGCTGAGAGAGGGATCACGTGGAATTGGTAGACCAAAGCTCAGGTACAAAGACAACATCAAGAGAAACCTGAAGGACTTTAACATCCCCATAGCAGTTGGCAAGACGCAACCGAGTAAATTAGATGAAAATGATTCGCGTGGTTTCATTATCGGATAAGATGGACAGAAAGTAATAATAATAATAATTTATACTCATATATTCAAAGGACCATCCAAGAGGCAAGACAAGGTCATTTTTTAAGCAGTACTCTGTGACTACCCTACAATATGTTTAATTAACATCATCATTTATTACTACTAACTGCGATAGTTGGGTCAAACCATCCGCATGTCTGCAGACACACTCCCCACTCGCAGATGGCACACGGAGGACAGGAGGCTCCCATAAGCAGTCCAACGACCGTAATAAGACTACGCTGAAGAAATGCACCATCACACCTTCAAGACTGTAAGATATAGCCTTTAAAGGGTTGGTGAGACGCGCGCCGCACAGGAGCTGGGCGGCTCAATATCGAGATTAACAGGGCTGCAGAGCGGCGCTGTCTTCGTCGTCATGAACCCCCAAATGCAGATGTGAATTTCCCTTTGCAATGTGTGTGACCCCATCTGCAAGTCCAGAATTGAACTATCTAGCCACCAGATGGTCCCCAATTGTTGAAGACATGGAGTGACGTCATCGTCGTCGGAGACGGACTTCTAAAAGGAGGAAAGGAAAGGTAAGGTAAATAATAGACAGGTTAACAACCATATGACAATCTAATCTCTGTATCGTGTCAGTATAGCATTTATTCTGAAACTAACGACAACAAATAAATGAATTAAAACCTACTTTAATTCTAACGGTTTATTCAACAACAAAACAATGACTAACAATATAAACGTCCTTTCTATGTATAGAGTCAAGTTTGAGATACTACTGATGGGGAGAGAAACTGAAGATATCTGGTATCTTCTATAAAGTCAATAATTCTCAGAGATAATTTCTGGTTGACAGCTCGTGGAACTAGTTAAAATATATTTACGATAAAATGTGTTTAAAAATTGAGTTTAAAAACAAATGGTGTGCCCACGAAGAAGAAATAAAACAAACGTCTTTGGCATAAGATTACCAAATGGATTTACATGTTTGTCTTACTCTGATGGTTTGTGCAATAGGAGACAAGGGGTCATATAGCTGCTCTTTTATGGGGTGGTGCTTCCAGAACTTGTTCTAATCAGCACGCAGCATCCTTCTACAGTTCACATCTAGCTTTTTCTCAAAGCATTTCATTAGAGTACTAGTGGTGTAGCCATACAGTAGCTCGGACAAAAGTAACAGTTTCTTTTTATCTTATCAGCTCAGATTTCCATATGATCGATAATCTGTATATAGCAGTCAATGCCTTATGTATATATTGCTTACCTGGATCAAATATGGGTTTTAAGATAGTCATTGAAATTTATAAATTACTTTGTAATTAATTAATGCCTAACATAAATTCTTTGGTTTGTTTTGTTTTACGGTATATCAACCTCAGTGGGTTATTTAATGCCGACAAAGTTATGAAATAAATTCATTCTTAATGGATAATACAATTTTGTTTATAAACTCATGTTTTCTATTTAACCCATAGATAGGACCCTAACAGGTACTACCACTCCGGGTCAGACCAGGGAGCAATGGTAATGAAGGGGTTCTCCACATTCCCCAAACCTCCAAAACTGGAACCTCACCATCTGATAGAGTTTAACGTCATTTCCAGGACATGTAGACCTTCAGTCACCGCCTTCTAGCACCCATGATAAAAAGGGGTTGGGGCTGGGGCTTGTCATAATGGCAATATGGTTGCGAAAATTATATAGGTGCTAGGGCTTGACGTAACCAGCCGATTGATCGGAGGGGGCCTCTCCGACCGCCCGTCTAGCCCAAGATAGGGCCAAAGTGGAGTATTGCATGTCATGAACTGCTCATCCACCTGGGTTCTATCCTTAAGCATCACGGGTCGCCACCCACGGCCAACAGGTGGCCCCATTGGGGGAGTCTTACCCCTCTGCAGAGGTGCAGTCGGTGCATTCTAACGACCCAGCCGACAGGGTGGCCTAACATGAATGATGTTTTTTCATTGCGAAAGAACCTTTCAATATACAATATTGATTGTGATGTACTTGTCGTTTAATAAAACAAATTCTAAAAGTTCATGTTTGTTGAACAACTAAAATGTCTATTTTCGTCAGCTTTTCGGCTTCTTTAACTTTTACTTTCATTTTTAATCTGTGCTCAGTTTACACAAAAGAATCCAATGAAAAAAAAAAGACAAAAGTACACAATAAAATGCTTTTCATTGGCTCATGGAGTCAACATGATTCCAAAATGGTATGATATATAGTGCTACGGTATCTAGGAGTAAATTTGAAAAGAAAATGTACATTTGTCTTTTTTCTTTCTTTCTTTCTTTCTTTTTTCAACACAGAAAATCTGTCACGACTCTCAAACATTCAATCTTTTAGTGAACTTTTAACCTGAACTATTGGAAGATTTATTTTTTTTTAGGTTTCACAAAGGGAAGAATTTGTACAAACTTAAAAACATTTTACTTGTTTAAAAATAAATACATGAATATATAAATAGTTGAGTTGTTTATTTTTACATTTGCGAATTGCGTTTGAACATTTTGTTCAAACATTGTTTTTAATACTTTGCACTTTATATGTTTATCAATAGAATTCTCTGATATTTTGTACAAATTTATATTGAGCGAAAGTCTCCTTATTTATTCATTCATTTTTATTTTATTATTTTGTTTAACAAATTCATTCTGCATGTCTTTTGCTTTAAATATATTTATATTAACATTAAATTAACATTAATATTAATATTAATTTTGTAAACATTTTTTATATTTTTCTCAAATTTGTTTGTGCCCTAAGACTTTGTGCAAATTAACATTGAGTGAAAATCTCCTTATTTATTTATTCATTCATTTTTATTCTATTATTTTGTTTAACAAATTCATTCTGCACATTTCTTTAGCACAAATGTATGTCTTTTGCTTTAAATGTATTTTTCTAACCTCTCCGCACGAGCAGGATGTGACACAAGGTCAATTTCTTAAGCGGAGTTTAACAGGTTTGAATTCAGAGTTTTTCTTCTCCTAGACCGATTGCCTAACCAAGGTTAAAGAGCCCAGTCTGCCCTACTATTTACCCATAGCTGGAGGGAGAGTAGAATTCATACCTTTCCCAAAGGTATTAGCGCTAAGTGAAATGCAATTACCACGTCCAGGATTTTAACTCGGGGCGACGAGTCCATTTCCTATGACTTTAACCATTACACCACGCGCTTCCTAAATGTATTTATATTAACAAATATTAAATTTCGTAAACATTTTTTATATTTTTCTCAAATTTGTTTGTGCCCTAAGACTTTGTGCAAATTCATTCTATAATTTAAATTTATGATATAGGTGTGTGCGCGCAAATAGATAAGGTCAAGAATGAGCCCTTAGTTCTGAACCCTGTAACCTTATTCAACCTGATGCATCTAACCGCTATTGTCCTGAGAGATAGTATGAAAGGGAGCAATTCACATGACATATTGAGGGCCGGACAAACATTTGTATATATATAGAGAGATAAGTATGGGGTTAGATTGAGAGATAGATGGCATTAAATAAACCCACAAGAATTATAATCTTCATCTACACACACACACACACACACACACCACACACATATATATATATATATATATAATATATATATATATTATATATCAAAACCATACTTATCTATCTATCTATTTATATAACCCATACTTATCAATCGATGGGGTTAGATAGATAGATAGATAGATAGATTTTGGTTTGGTTTGGTTTGCTTTGGTTTACGACATATCAACCACGGTGGGTCATTCAATGTCGACAAAATCTGGAAATGAATTATTCCTTAATGGATACTCAATTTTTTTTAACACATTTTTCTTTTTGACTTATATATGGTACCCTAACAGGTACTACCACTCCGGGTCGGAGTGGACCTGGGAGTAATGCTGATAAAGGGGTGCTACACATTTCCCAGACCTCCAGAACCTCAGATAGAGTTTAACATCATTCTCAGGACATGAAGACCTTCAGTCACGGCCTTCTAGCACCCATGTGATAAAGAGGGCTGGGGCTTGACATAAGGCTAATAGGGTCGGGACAATCATATAGGTGCTAGAGCTTGACATGACTAGCCGATTGATCGTAGGGGGCATCTCCGACCACCCTTCTAGCCTCAGTATGGTCCAACGTGGAGTGTTGCTTGTCATGGACTGCTCAGCCACCAGGATTCTATCAATAAGCATCACGGATCGCCACCCACGGTTAACAGATGGCCCTATTGAGGAAGTCTTCAGATAGATAGATAGATAGATAGATAGATAGATAGATAGATTGATGGATAGATAAGAATAATAGTTTTATATATAAATAGATAATTATGGGATTAGATAGATAGATAGATATATTTATATGTGGGTTAGATAGATAGATAGATAGATAGATATGGGTTAGTGTTATAGGTGATACACCCTATAAGACTAATGGAATGCGCCGACGGGTTATTATAAGTAACAGGGACAAGTGTGGCTTGAAACTAAGCCAATGCGAGTCAGCTCACAATTCTATTTGTCGGACGAAATTCCCACTTCTCTGTATTGTATTTGTCCACTTTTTGTTAATACATTTTCCTACATTTGTTACCCGTCATTTTGTTCTTATTTGACCCCTTAAAACCTCATAACAGTTAGATAGATAGATAGATAGATAGATAAGTATGGTATAGATATATAATAGACATATATATATAATATATATATATATATATATATATATATATATTTTAATGCCAAATCTTGATTACACACACACACACACACACACACAACATATATATATATATATATTATATATATATAATATAAGCAAGATTTGGCATTAAATAACCCACAAGGATTGATATGCCATTAAACACCACTCAACAAACAGACAACTACTCAAATTAATTTTCATAGTTATTTCTATCAATATGCGCTGCTTATCAGAAAATTAGCATAAGATCCTATTAACTTTGTCGTATTGAAAATGAATGTTCTGTTTCCCCCTCAGTTATTTTCTGTGATAAGTGAATAGTGTTATTTTTTTTTAGTTGGAGAGGACAAAGTAGAACATTAAGAGAGGAAAGTATTCATTTGTATTCACATGTCAAAATGTTGGGAAAGTTGAATAAAGAAGTGTCACTAATGAATGTCAATCAATTAGTTGGTCGTTCATTGATAAGCATTGAAAGTGTTCAATCAGTGAATGTAAAAATATGATATTCTGTGTCACATAATATTAAGGTGAGAAAGAAGAATTGATTTCATGTTTATTGAATACACATACACTTTTTTCTTTCTTTTTATATATCTATATATAAATAAGAAAGTTTGGTATGTACGTGTCGATGTAAAACTCCGAAAAGAGATGTCCTTCGGTTTTCGCTCCTGGCTAGAGGTAACTGTTAAAAAAAGTTGAACCACACTCATGAGTCGTAGACGTCAAAACACGTGTCTGTGGATGACTGATATATATATATATATATATATATATATATATATATATATATATATATATATGAGATGTACTTTTGTATCTGTATCCGTTGGTGGAAATACATATACCAGGTTTGGGCATAGGTGTGAAGCATTAACGTACTATATTATGCTAATGTTGTTACCATAATATGTTAGTCAAGGAATAAATATCAGAAGATTCTGTAGTTTTTTTTGTGTTTTTTTTTAGTTTCTTTTATTTAGACGTAGTGGTAACTTTTCAGGACAGTGACATCCCTTCTTCCTGACCGTGAATCGTAGTAGTGATCTTCTCAGAGATTGTCCCAACTCTACTGCCCTCATGGCAACACCCCAACCCTTATCATATATGTTCTAGAAGGCAGTGGCTGAAGGTCTTTAGTGTCCTGGGTATGACAATAAACTATCAGATTGTGAGGTTCCAATTCTGGAGCTCTGGGAAATGTGGAGTACCCCTTCATCACCATTACTCCCAGATCCACTCTGACTCAGAGTGGTAATAACTGTTAGGGTTCCATCAATGGGTTAAATAGAAAAATGTGTTTAAACTAATTGAGTACCCATCAAGAATGAATAAAACAAAATATCTTTGGCATAAAATGACCCATCAATGGTTGATATGCTGTAAAATCCAACCAACCAACCATGAATGCTCATGGTGGTGGAGGAGTTGGGTAAATACATACTTATTTTATTTATTCCTCGACTAACATATTATGGTAACAACATTAGCATAATATAGTACGTTAATGCTTCACACCTATGCCCAAACCTGGTATATGTATTTCCAACAACGGATACAGATACAAAAATACATTTCAAATATATATACGCACTAGAAGCATACGGAGAAGCAAAATCTACAATATATATATATATATACATATATGAAGGTATGAATAATATACAAAAATAAATATACTAATAAAATATACTAATAATATATTCAGGCGTCCCTGTTACGTTTTTATCGGCCATCCTTTAGTCTTCAAACGCCGAGGAGCAACCAAGGATTCTGCTTAACACCGAGAAACTCAAGGGATCTCCACTGTAAAGTGCTGACACCTGCAGCTTACAAATGGCCACAGGAATCGTAACAACGAGTATCTTTGGTAATAATCATTGTATGAATAAACTCTGTTAGTGAATAATGCGTTTGTCATTGATAAATGAGTTTTCTAATTGGCAATATATTCAATTCACAGTGCGTATTTCCATCTTGAGACATTATGCTAATTAGTTGACATAGATACGTGAATGGAAACTAAAACTATGTCTAACAGACAACAATCGCCAACGTCTAGATCCTTAAGAAATATAACTATATCCTCTGCACATTAATAAGAGGCGATTTTCATGTAATGTTTATCGTCATAGTAAATGGATTCAGGGAATCGAGTTCAAATCCTGGACGATGCTGTTTACATATTATATATATTTACCAACTCCTCCGCACGAGCAGGATACGACACAAGGTCAATTTCTTAAGCGGAGTTTAACAGGTTTGAATTCAGAGTTTTCCTTCTCCTAGACTGGTTGCCTAGCCATGGTTAAAGAGCCCAGTCTGCCCTGCTATTTATCCATAGATGGAGGGAGAATAGGATTCATACCTTTTCCAAGGGTATTAGCGCTAAGTGAAATGCAATTACCACGTCCAGGATTTGAACTCGGGGCGACGAATCCATTTCCCATGACTTTAACCATTACACCACGCGTTTCCTGTTTACATATACGACGCTAATATCTTTGTCAATGATAGGTATTTTATCATCATCATGTCGCGCCGGCAGCACGGATATCCATGACAATCTCTCGCCAACTTTCTCTATCATTCATTGCTCCTGGGAGATCCTTTGTCTTTGGTCAATATGTCTTTGCTGGCGTGCCCATGTGATAGCTTCCACAGAAGAACGTCACTTATGAGTTCGTCCTTGCTTCTTCAGCAGTGTCTGGCGAGTCTCGTTCACCTTACACGGATGGTTTGTGTGATATGAGGCAGGTGGCCGTACAGCTGTTTTCTCGTGGGGTGCTGTTTCTACGTCTTTCCATTTGTAGTTTTTTTATAGTGAGTATATATGTATATTATATATCTATTGATAATGGAGATTTGCTTCTGGTTTTTGTCTGTAACAAAGACTACGTAACTGCTTACGTCACATTACCGAAAATCGTCATAACATAGAATAAATACACTCAAAATTTGAACATGCAACATTAGACAGTCCTCATTGTTTTTTAAAGCAAATTTTGATAAATACATGACTGGTATTATATATCTATATATAGTTTGTTTTATTTTAATACATATTTAAAGTTATCGAGCAAGGTGTAATTATTTATGTATCTGGTAGATTTCTTTCATTGTCTTTATGTGGTCCGACAAAATCCACGTGATGACAAGTTCTTTTTGTTTGTTGTTGTTGTTGCTGTTGTTTTTGTTGCTGTTCATTTTGATATTAAGTTTTCTTTCATTTTGATATTAAGTTTTCTTATCGGAACTCTCTTGAAGACTGAAGAAAAATACTACTACTACTACTAATAATAATAATAATAATAATAATAATAATAATAATAATAATCACCTTATCCCAGCAAGAAGGCCAGACCTAGTGTTGATTAACAAAAAAGAAAGAACTTGTCAACTGGTGGATTTTGCAGTTCCAGCAGATCACAGGGTGAAGGTAAAGGAAAATGAAAAAATGGACAAATACCTGGACCTTGCCAGAGAACTGAAAAAGTTATAGAATATGAAAGTGAAAGTGATACCAATTTTTGTTGGTGCACTTGGAATGGGCCCAAAATGATTGGAAAAGGGTTTGGAAAGTCTGGAAATCAGAGGAAGGATTGAAACCATTCAGAACACTGCACTGCTGCAATCTGTCAGAAGAGCCCTGGAGATCTGGGGAGACTTGCTGTCACTCAGACTCCAGTGAAAGACCATCAGCTAATGATGATGTGAAAACTCAAAAGGAGTAAATAATAATAATAATTCTTTGGGACTTCAAACTGAAAACGGATCACCTTATCCCAGCCAAGAGACCAGACCTAGCATTGATTAACAAAAAAAAAAGAAGAAAAAAAGAGAACTTGTCAACTGGTAGACTTTGCAGTCCCAGCAGATCGCAGGGAGAAAATGAAGGAAAACGAAAATATGTTTTTGTATATTCATTGGGCTCTTGAATATACAAGAAAAGATTGTTCGACAGAAGAAGAAATTCTAATAGTACTACATTTTATTATCAAGAATGTGGAATTTTATTGAAAGAAATAGATCGTGGTAAAATTTTAAAATTCAAAAAAATACCAATGTTTAGTGTGTGTTTTCCTGTTTTATAATATTTGCTGTTGTGAAATTAAAGACTTTCAGAATTTCTCTGATAAAAATCTTCATGTCAGTTTTTGATATGCCTCATTTCAATATGAAAAGAGAGGCTGGGATTATTTTGTCAAATATATTTTTCGAAAATTATTGTTTGTTTGGTTAACCTAAGGCAACTCGAGAACCAGCACTAAAAGTTTTGAAATTATCTCAATTTTTATCTAATAAAATAAAATAAAAATATTGATACAATTCTCAAGAATACGTAATCAGTATTGATCAGTATTGATAATTCATATTTTTCCTAGCAGAAAAAACTATGGCGTAGGAGGTTATTTTTTATTATTTCTTTGTATTTTTGATTTTATGGAAATTGCTCAATAATTGTAATCTGCTTCCTTAATAATATGTATAGTTGTTAATTAACTAATTATCGGACATTACTAATAAATTCCTTACTATAAATTCCTTATATATATATGTAAGAGGAGTAATATGAATCGACCGTCTCATGCGACGTGCGTGGTCTAGAATGCAAATAGCGGCGCCCACCCGTCCTTAAGTAGTGCCCTATCGACGGCCTGCCACTAATATCTGTATAATATTACGGACGGTCACTCCAAGCTACTTTTAATAGATTACAGAGAATATTTTTAGTAATGAATTTGTTAGCAAGTCAATTTTACTATTTATTTATTTTACTATTTATTTTTTTATTTAAAAATAATAATAATAATTTTAAAAATTATAATAATAATTAATAATAAATAAAATAATAAATAATAATTAATAATAAATAATAATTAATAATAAATAAAATAAAAATAAAAAAATAATAATAATAATAATAATAATAATAATAATAATAATTTTTTTTTCTTTAAATAATAATAGTTTGAATAATGTACACATGGATAAACTCCTGACCGAAACACGTGTAGTAAAATTGATTAGAATATCCTATATTATCCATTCTATACTTTCTTTCCTTTGTTCATTTTTTTCATCATACCGTCGGATTCACTTCCAGTTTCATTTTAAATAGTATATATACAAAACGGAATCTGTTCTAGAGAATGAGACGCATAAAGTCGTCTGGAACTTTTACATACAAACGGACCACCAAACCCCGCCAAGGAGACCAGATCTAGTGTTAATTAACAACAAAAGGAGAACTTGTTATATCGTGGATTTTGCCGTCCCAGTTGATCATAGGATGAAAATGAAAGAAAATGAAAAGATAGACA
This sequence comes from Doryteuthis pealeii, assembly GCA_023376005.1. Taxonomy (NCBI): domain Eukaryota; kingdom Metazoa; phylum Mollusca; class Cephalopoda; order Myopsida; family Loliginidae; genus Doryteuthis; species Doryteuthis pealeii. Next base: position 26,603,299 of record CM042169.1, read on the forward strand.
AATACTAGGGCCTTGTTACATAACTGAGAAAACTGTTGAATATGAATTTAAAGGTCGTACCAATTGTAATTGGGGCTCTTAAAACAGTCATAAAAGGTTTGGGAAATACTATGGGGGGAAGTGGACATCAGAGAAAGAATCGAGACCATCCAAACTACAGCATTGTTAAGATCGGCTAGAATACTCATAAGATTTCTGAACACCTGAGGGGACAGGCTGTCACTCGGCCTCCAGTGAACAACTGGCTAAAACTCTCATTCACCCCAAAGCTCTGGAAAAGAATTTGGATGAATTGGAAATCAGAGGAAGAATCGAGACCATCCAAGCTACAGCACTGTTGGGATCGGTTAAAATACCCAGAAGAGTCCTGGTGACCTGGGGATACTTGCTGTCACTCATCCTCCAGTGAACCGCCAGCTACGACATTTGGGAAACATAATAATAATAATAATAAATTTTGACCATACAACAAAATGGTATATGCATAAATTAGAATCTGTTCTTGAGAATGAAACGCATAAAATTCTCAGGGACTTTGAGAT
>CM042169.1:26608840-26623809 GCA_023376005.1 Doryteuthis pealeii
AAGTGGGAGTATATATAATAAATAAGTAATCCACAGACATGTGTTTCGAGGTTTCACCTCACATCTGTGTGGTTATACTTTAACAGCTACCCCTGGCCGGGCTTGGGACCTGAATGAATTTTCGTCCGCCAAGTCTCTTACCCATGCGGCCAGTAGCGGCTGTCAGATATAGGAGAATATTTAATTGATACATTTCTAAGCGGAAATGAATTCACTAGAGTGCTCTAACTTTGTAAACAAAGCGAGGGTTATATATATATATATATATATATATATATATATATATATATATATATATATATATATATATATATATCATGGTTAGCAAGCTGGTCTAGCAGATCCATTACTATTGAATAGCGAGTTCGATTCCGATGGATGCCAAATACCAAACGGATGCCATGTGTCACAATGTACCCAAGTCAAACGAGTTGGATAAAAGAGCGTGCCGTTGTTGTGTAATGGTTATCAAATTCGTCATGCGTATCCACTACTACTGAATAGTGAGTTCGATCCTCACTGAATACCCCATACCTACGATCTTGTGTCCAATTCTACCCAAGGCGAATTGGTTAGGTAAATACTAATATATGACCAGAGATGCTGATAGGTATGCGTCCTGCGTCTCCGATGCACAAAAATCTAAAAAGAAGCAGTGAAATCGTATCCATGCATCCAAGTGTTTTTCCTTTTTCTTCCCTCACATTTCAAGTTAACTGTAAATATATTTCAATAGATTCTTAAAAACGAATTACACAGGATAGGTTACAAGGTAGGAGTTAGACGGCTTTAATTGAGACTCATAAATTTTCCTGGGACTCATTCAAAGCAAATATGTTCGTCCCATGACGCACGCACTAAATCAAAAAGTTATCAACATCACTGTATGACATAAATATTCGCTTTATACTATGGGGCTAGGATAAGGTTTGGGTTTTTATGGTTTAAAGGTAGCTGGATATTCTTGGTGATGTTCCTCAGGTTTCTTTTTAACCCCATATCTTTTGGTGGCGTTCTGAAAAAGACTGGAATATCTGGAAATCAGAGGATGAATTGAGACCATCCAGACTACTGCACTGCTGCAATCGGCTAGAATACTCAGAAGAGTCCCGGTGACCTGAGTAGACTTGTTGTCACTCAGACTCCAGTGAAATACCATCAGCTGATGTGAAAAACTCAAATAATAATAAAAAGGCCTATGGGAGGTCTCAAACTTCACCTACGATGTATAAGACGCAGGGCAATTTTTGGGGTCAACATTTTTGGAAAAAAGGTGCGTCCTATATGCCGTCAAATACAGTAGTTTCGGTTACAGACAAAAATTCACTCTATTTCTCTGAATGTTTGAGTTGAGGCTTGATGATTAGTATTATCTGCGTTATTCGGACTATTGTCCTCATCTTTATTATTAGTTGTTCAACGTTTCGGCCGATATGCCCTCCGGCCTTCTTCAGGTATTTCTTGTGATGGCTCCCGATTACGACAAGAAAGTTTCAGAGTCCGAGAAGGTTCCCGAATCCGGCAAGAAATCCCTGAAGAAGACCGGAGGGCATATCGGCCGAAACGTTGTACAAATATAAAGAAAGATGAGGACAATAGTCCGAATAACGCAGATAATACTAAAAATACACACAATCTCCATTATAATAAGATGTGAAATTGTTGTTTCAAGTGATAAAAACAGTTTAATACTAAACTTTACGAGGATGTCGCTACTTTTATCTTACGTTTTAGAATCTGATATTGATACAAATATTTGAGTTTGAAGATATGTATTTGGGCAGCATTTTTTATTTATTTATACATGTTGAATTAAACAAAAGACACATCTCCTGTTTAACAATTTTATTTTTGATCTTTTCGAGTTTTCAGGCCAAGTTTTTAATATTTTGGTGGAATTCGTGGATTAGTCCACCAAAGTTCATATCCCGAGTACTTTCGGCACTTCGAATTGCCATCCTCAGGAGTGATTTAATTTCCAATGCAGTACACACATTTTAAAATGCCTATAGCACCTTTCCCATCAATTCTTCTCCTTCCAGCCTTCTCATTAATATAATTTTTAAAAACTGGTGATGGCACTTCGAAGTGCCGAAAGTACTCGGGAACTGAACTTTGGTGGACTAATCCACGAATTTCACCCAAATATTAAAAAGCTGGCCAGAAAACTCGAAAAGGTCAAAAATAAAATTGTTAAACAGGAGATGTGTCTTCTTTTTTTTAAATTCAACATGCATATTTGAGTTTGAAGATGTAAGATTTGTTTATAGCGTCCAGTAGTTATGGCGTATTTGTAGATGGAAGAATGTTTCTTGGTGAAATATCTTTTAATGGTAAAATAGTTTTGTTTTGTTTTTTTCTTAAATTAGAGCTTTTCCCATTTAAAATTCTGTGCTGAATTCTTTCAATTTTGAATTCGACGGATAATCAACAATTCGTTTGTTTGTCTGTGTTTGTTTTGTTTTGCCTTCTTTCTTTTTTCTTTTTTTTTAAATTTGTTTTTTGTTGCTTTTATTTATTTTTTGCCATTTTTTGCGTGGGTGGGTGGGGTTCGATGCAATTTAAAAATTCATAACCGAGAATTTCCAATTTTCTAGAAAATGGATTGAAATCTAATTAAAGACGGAATGATTAGTGATTAATATAGATTTTACAAGAAACCAAATGAATTATCCATCATTACGGTCAGGGTTAGCTCAGTCGGTAGAGCGTTCAGCTAGGAATCACAAGGTTCCTGGTTCGATACCGGTCCTCGCTAACTCAGCGTATGAGTAGCACAGGGATCTGTGTGGTAAAGTAAGGAGCTGATGGTAGTTGTGACGCTCCACCTCAGACGCTAAAATAATCTCCTTGGTCTAGCGCTAGTGAAAAGGGGATAGACTCCCTCGCTGTCTGGCTGATACCGACATTAGGCCGCCCCGACGACTTTACTTTTTACGGTCGGGTTACGCTCAAAACACCGGTTCCTGATAGATCACTGAAGTTAAGCAACGATTAGACTGCTCGTATATGTATAAGAATACTAGACAAAACGTGACCTGTTGGGTCACCCATTGAGCTCTGGGTAGATAATTGAGATTAGAGAAAAGTGAGTTTGCAAAGCGAATTAATTTTTTTTTTTTAATAAATCCGACCGGACAAAATATCAAAATCATTTTGTAAGATATCTAAGAAAGGGAAGGTTTGATCTAATTTAAGCTACGGGTTGCTGTTTAACATGCAAATACATTTCAAATTCTCCCATCTCTCTCTCTCTCTCTCTCTCTCTCTCTCTCACACACACACACACACACACACACACACACACACACGCACACAGAGAAACTAAGATATATAACGAGGAGATAATCAAGATATACATAGAGAGGAAGAAATTGATAGGCAAAATGGAAAGTAAGAGATTGGTCAGTTTGTGTCTTAATTGCAAATTACGACTAATTCAAACCAATTAAAATGGATTTTACCAAACATAACTCAATCCTAAATGTAAGGAATAATTTAGTATAATTTTCATTAAACTAAACAGTAAAAAAGCCTTTATGACACAAAGATTGATTCGCTAAGCTTTAGTATAATTTTAAATATATTTAGAAAAAAGCCTGACGTGACCAACCGATTGACCGTCTAACCCAAGTAAGGGCCAAAGTGGAGTGTTGCATGTCATGGACTGCTCAGCCACCTGGATTCCCCCTTAAGTACCACAGGGGTTAAATAGTAACACTCCCGGTCTTCTACAAGGATAGCTTTGGTTTAAATAATTGTTTTTTTTTTGTTTGGTATATAAAGCTTCGATTATTTGAAGTTTTTGTTTGTTTTTTTCTTTATGTAGTGTGCGTGTATTTATATATATATATATATATATATATATATATATATATATATATATAGGCTTCTCCATGTTTAGATTGGAGAAGCAATTTGTTTTTTCGGTTATTTTTATACGTTGAGTTAGATTTTTAAAAAAGCTTTGGCCAGACTAAATCCGGAAAATTGTATATATGGCTGCAGAATTCCGGATCTAATGACGTAATAGACTCTGTAATACTGAGACGAAAATATAAAGGATCGATATTATTCGATGGATGCTTATTTTTCTTGGCAATTGTTCATATTTGCCCGAAACAGCAATACATTTTTACTCCTAATTACTAAGCTTCTATAAATAATAGCTTATTGATTATATATTTTTATTTTAAGTTTAAAAATAGGTTTATTAAGATAACAATAATATTCTAAACGATGGAAAAGAAAATCCAGGATTAGATTGAGTTACTAAGTAAAGGTCTAAGTGGAGTGTTGCAAGTCATGGACTGCTCATCTACCAGGATTCCACCCTTAAGCATCACGGGTCGCCACCCATGGCCAACAGGTGGCCCCGTTGGAGGGGCAGTCAGTGTATTCTAAAGCCCAGCCGACAAGACTGTTTTACGGTAAGAGTTGATCGTTTAGAAATAGTTACTTCAATATTAATTATGGAGAACCCCAAATCTGCAGCTAAATCGGCTCTAGATTTGATCCCCAAAAAGTTAAAGATTCCATAAACTGAATTGAAACCTAAAATTGGTAGATTACTTCATACAAAATGGCTACAATGCTGGAATAACAACATCCACAATAAACCCTTCCTAATCAAACCCACTTTGGGGGACTGGAGACCAACTTTAAGTAAGTCTAGAAAGGAACAAGTCAAAGTGTGTCCCTATTACACATTGGTCACACAACACTGACGTACTCCTATATACTCAAACAACAATCACAGTGTGAAACATGTCAAACACCTTTGACTGTTAAGCACTTATTCATGGAATGCAGCTTTTTTTTCTCACATCAGAAACCGTTATTTTAATGCAAATTTTAATTTTTACAACCATAACAACCCACGTTCTCTTTTCTTTCTTTTCTTTTAAGCCAAACTTTCCAGGCATTAATTCAATTTTCAAGCCGACTTCCTTTTGCTGGCGTTTTTTCGGCACATTTGAAACTTAAAAAATCAACACTCTCCTTCATTTAAACTTTCTAACGTCCTTTGTAATTTTCATCGCATTTAAACTTCCGGTAAAGACGTCGTTTGATAGCCAAAGGGAGAAAAATAGCTTAAGAAATAAAACAAGTAAAAATGAACAAATAAATAAATAAATGGATGAAATATGGTTTGATTTCAGGTTTTATTATTTTTAAGTATGAGATTCTGGTTATCATGGGTAATATGTTTTTCATCTGTATTTTTTATCAAAGAAATGGAGTGGAAAAAGATACTGAGTTTCTGCGAGTTTTTTTTTGGTAAATGAGTTCCAAATGAAGAAACATTTCAATACGTTCTTTATTTTGAGCAAAGAATCCATTTTACACATCTAAATGCCAACAGGTGCATAAACGTAACATTTTCTTTGAGTGAAATTATAAAAGATCTATTTGAAAATGTCAGCATGGAGAACATTCTGTCCTTTTGGGGGGGAAACAGAATTATACCATAGAATATAGACATGAACTTAATCAATACTATACAACATGATCCCTAATGGCGATAACACATTGTTAGAACCAATTACTACAAAAGTTTAAATATAAATACACAACATATTGTTATGGTAATTTACCATGCACGCATGATCTCTTCCAACTATAAATAGCGAGAGTTAACATTTCAGCGGATAGCCGATAAGACAGTCTCGCGTATAACCGAATCATTGGTATATATTTGTACTACTGTTCTTTGTTAATATATTAATTTAACTAATTTCCTCTCTGGTGTCATTATTCTGGCCCTAAGCCAGGCCACAACACATATATTACTTCCTAACAGTTAGGCATGACATTACCCCGGATAGGTTGATATGCCGTTTAAATCAATCAAACAACCAACCAATCGATAACAAATCTTTAGTCCTGTTGGTGATGCTTGTATCTCCCTACAGAGGGGTAAGACCTCCACCACCCAAAAAAGGGTGTTCTGGTTGGTTGGATTTTATGTCATGTCAACACTTGTTGGGTTATTTTATACCGAAGGCGTTTTATTTCATTCATTCTTATTGGGTATTCAAAATCTTTTTTTTTAAACTCACCATGTTTTAAGCACGTTTTTTCAATTTAACCTATAGATGGGACCCTAACAGGTACTACCACTTTGGGGGTAAAGCTGATGCGGTTCCTATGAGGATGCTCTATTCCAATGGTGCTAACACATTGTTAAAACGAATCACTAAAAAAGTATAAATATAAATATATAAATACACAACATATATTACTTCCTAGGAAGCACGTGGTGTAATGGTTAAAGTCATGGGAAATGGACTCGTCGCCCCGAGTTCAAATCCTGGACGTGATAATTGCATTTCACTTAGCGCTAATACCCTTTGGAAAGGTATGAATCCTACCCTCCCTCCAGCTATGGGTAAATAGCAGGGCAGACTGGGTTCTTTAACCATGGCTAGGTAACCAGTCTAGGAGAAGGAAAACTCTGAATTCAAACCTGTTGGACTCCGCTTAAGAAATTGACCTTGTGTCGTATCCTGCTCGTGCGGAGGAGTTGGTAAATATACATATATATATATATTACTATATTATATTACTAACTGTAAGGCATGACATAACCCCAGACGGGTTGATATGCCATTAAAATCAATCAACCAACCATTCAACCAACCACTGACTTTCTTGCTGAAGCTTACGTTGTCATCTCATCACTTTATTTCTAATCTAGTATCACTGAATTAACACTTAATTACTGGCCGTTTGTGCACTGGTTTTTGTAGATCAATTTCGCGCCCAATTACAAGTCGAGTATCTCGACGTCTTCATCCCATCGGCTTTATTCAAACCTTACATGAATCTAATTGATTTAATGCTTCGTTGTCAAGTTCGTTTAAACATCAAATAATTACATCACGAGGATACATTTTAATCCAACGTTCCCAGAATGTGATTGAAAACACATAAAATCAGGTGCTATCGTAAGGATCTGTGGGGGTGTTATGGATAAGTGGTAATGATGTTTTGACCCCGAAGCCATACCTAGATCGGGAATCATGAGCAGATGTTGATTACTAACAGTGCCATACCTAATATATATATATATATATATATATACTAGCAAATATATGCACCCTCCGGGTGCAAGTATTTAAGTTTTAATGTAATAAAATATTGTATTAAATTAGAAAAGCTAATGAAACTAAATAAGAATACAGATAAAAAGATTTGAAACAGAGGGAGTATAATAAAAGATTTGAAACAGAGGGAGTATAATTAAAAATGGAACAACTGAAACTTACTCTTCCATCACTCTCGTCTTTCATTGTTATTTTTATAATTTAAGTATTTAGTTATAAGAGGAAGTAAAGAATAAAATGACAGTTATTTCTTCTTGTTAATGGATTTCATTTAAGATTCATTGAAGAGATTTTTGCTTATATTCATTAAAATAAAACCAAACAGTTAGAAATCAATAATACTAAGCACATATTTATTAAATTCGATTTTTTAATATTAATATGCAAATTAGCCTTCCCGTTTACACTGTAAACCGCTATTTTGTTGTATATATAAATATAATTGCATGTTGTCAATATGTAGACATAGTTAACAGTATTAATAATGTATGACAATTTTATTAATAATTGAGGTTAAATAAAAATAAAATCATGGAGAATGTGATGTCTATAACTAAGAGAATTGTGACTTGAGTAGGAATATAGTTTCGGTTACAGACAGAAAAACACACAATCTCCATTATAATAAGATATATATATATATATATGTGTGTGTGTGTGTGTGTGTATGTATGTGTGTGTGAGGTATCCAAAACTTGGCAGTAAGGGATGATTCTATACATGATTTCTAAGACACACTGTATTATTATGTACAAATACAGTGAATCTTTAAATCACTACAGAGAGCTCAATGTATAATAACCTTTTTAGATTATATACAGAGCAATATTTATATAATTTGGCCCCAATTTTGGTCGAAACAAATTTATTATGGAATAACGGCGTTGAGTTTTTCCTTCCTTTCAATATATATATATATATATATATATATATATATATAGTTAAACCTAATGAGTCAGATATACCTACTAACAGTTTCGCTTAGTAGCTCATTAGAACAAGAATCTGATTCTTGCCCTGATGAACTACTACGCGAAATTGTTAGTAGGTATATCTGACTCATTAGGTTTAACTTTATTATTTGCTCTACTTAGGTATTGAGCACATTTTACTTTTTAGCTTTAGATAACCCTGGCAGTTTATATATATATTTTTCATATATATATGTTTTTCTTTTGACCAAGTGTTATAGTATTAACCGATTATTTTCCGTTGGTACGACTATCTTGGTCTTTTCTTTTTTTAATTTTTTCCCCAGGTAAAGTTTGGTCTTATATTTAATACAATCAAACTATTTACCAGGTTTTTTCTTACCGCAAGCGTTTACCAACAGGTTTGGTATATTATATATATATATATATATATATATATATATATATATACTTGTGGTAACGGTGATCATTCCATGCGTAGATTAGCCGTAGTGATACACGTAAGCCACAGTGAGAGTTCGATGTGCCTAGTGCTAGTAAAACGCTGTGATTACGCAGTTGAAATAAATTATTACAATGAAGCAAATCTCAATTTTTTCCCTTAATTTATTCTATATCTATATATCTATATCTCTATAAATTCAGGTCTTTATTTCATGGTCTTCGAGTTCGCAATGACCGCTAATTTGCATATGCGATAAAGATTATCACTGTGTACTGGGTTTATGACTGATGCATGTGTGAAGTCGAATGTGTGATCGAATTCTATCACGTGCGAGAAAAAGCGTTTCGAGTGTCGCTTGTCTTTATGGATCTCTGGTGTTCATATAGTCGTTTATCAAGTTTCGTTGGGTTTCTCCGATGTAACTTTTGTCACAGTCAATGCACGGAATGCATTGAATGGAGCAAATACCTGCGTTATAAATGTTTTGGGTGTTTTTGCGTTTGGAGAAGATGATGAAGATTGGGCTAGACTGGCGCTTTTTACGTCAAGCAGTAGCACCAATACGATTGTCCCGAACCAACTGCTCTCATGGCAAGCACCCGGCGCTTTTCATCATATATATATTTACCAACCCATCCGCACGAGCAGGATGTGACACAAGGTCAATTTCTTAAGTGGAGTTTAACAGGTCTGAATTCAGAGTTTTCCTTCTCCTAGACCGGTTGCCTAACCAAGGTTAAAGAATCCAGTATGCCCTACTATTTATCCATAGCTGGAGGCAGAGTAGGATTCATACCTTTATTAGCGCTAAGTGAAAAGCAATTATCGCATCCAGGATTTGAACTCAGGGCGACGAATCCATTTCCCATGACTTTAACTATTACATCACGTGGTTTTTATCATATATGTGCTAGAAGGCGATGGCTGAGGGTCTTAGCGTCGTATGCACTTAAGAGTGTGGAGTACCCCTTCATTGCCATTGCTGCCAGGTCTACTCTGACCCAACCAGGATGAATAAAACAAAACGTCTTCAGCATAAAATAACCCAATAAGAGTTGACATGCCGTAAAATCAAACCTACCTTAAACAAAATAAACTCAACAAGTCAACATATTCTCAAATGCTTATAATTTTCCGCCTATCCTCCTTCCTCTATAACCCTCCCCTTCTCACAACTTGTGCCCCGCTCCCACTTAAGATCTCTACTGCAAAGCTCGCTCGAACTACTACCATTCCTACAACCTCCTACTACCAATGGTTATTACCTCCCACTTCTAATTCCTTGCTACTACTCGTTCTCGTTAAAAACGAGACACGAAATCATACCATCGTTTCACACCTGAGGATGGCAAATTGTATTGCCGAAAGCGCTCGTTTCGAAATCTTTGGGGGACTGTTATACCAGTTACACCCCGACACCAGAAAGATAGCCCGAAAATTGGAACGGATCAATGAAAAACTTGCCCGACAGGAATTGTCTGTACAGTTCAACAAAACTTGTATATATATATATATATATATATATATATATATATATATATGAAAAGAAAATATTTTAAAAATATAATAAACACAGGATGTTACGATCAGGAAACAATTTTTAGTGTCAATACTTAAGTATTTCGGTATTTCATACTATCTTCAGGACACTGTTTGGTGAGGAACAAAATGAAAGATGTTAAGTGTATAGTGTTGTTCTTATTTTTCTAACATTAATATTCCATATGATATACGACATATCTTTATTAACTTTTCGTTCTCAGCTTATTCACGTTAAAGCATGCGCCATTATATGTTCTTCGCCTTCCATTTTTGCACAGGCATTGATCACGTCATTTGCTTTTCGTAAACAAACGCGCATATGAAAATTAACGGTTAACAGCATCAGATTCACACAACCACTATACACTTAACATCTTTTACTTTCCATATATATATATATATATATATATATATATATACTATAGTGTGGTATTGCTGTCCCGTGTACATAACCTTTTCACTGTCCATAAACACACATACACATTCAAAACAACACCATATACATACGCACAACATATCATCCAATCATACACATCCTATGTCTATTAATCTTTTTGTAATTTTCGATTTTCCTTGCATTTGAAACAATGTCACCTGAAGAATGTTTGGAATTACGCATGCATGAAACCAAAAGTGTTGTGACTGTTCCTTTGTCATCAAATAAATAGATACATAAAACCTTTACATATTTATTTTATTATATTATATTATATATATATATATATATATGTCGAAACACGTGTCTGTGGATGACCCTATATATGCTCCCCATCCCCTAGGGTTGAGCACTCTGGGGGGGATCTCGCTGACGGCCGCCAACTCAAGCGTAAACGCAACGCTCTTCTAAGCAATGGAGCACTATGTGACGGCCTTTACACACAAAGCGATGTGTGTATTAAAACAGTTAAATCCCCTTCCCATGTTGTAAGTGAAGACAGCCTAATGGTTAAGGTGCCGGACTGACACCCAACCGATCGGATTTAAATTCCGGCTGTAGGTAGCTTACAAAATGTTCTAGCCACACTGAAGAGACTTGATAAGTCGAAACACGTGTCTGTGGATGACCCTATATATATATATATATATATATATATATATATATATATATAAAGGAATATTGTGTGGTACGTGGGAGTCGTCTTATAATCCCGAAAAGAGGCACTATTCAGTATTGGACTCTCGTATACAGCTTAATATGTTTATAATTAAGAAACGTACACAATTTGGTTTTTAATTTTTAATGATTAAGGGATATTATTCAATAATCATTAAAAATCAATCAGCTTGTGGAATTCTTTTTAGTTCTTCATTAGTGAAAAGAATTATTTCTTATGAGTGTTGTCACATCAGCTAGATAATGAATCATTTCATTTTTATTATAAAGAAAGTAAAGAAAAACAACATGCTATACAGAAAAAATATAAGGAAGAAAGAAAGAAAAAGAGTTGGGGGAAAGATAGAGAAAGGGGGTGAGCACGCGGAAACGATAACGCTAATCTGTTTCACTAAAACATAATGAAAAGAAAAAGAGGGAGAGAGAGAGTTCAAGATTTTTTTACATATTGAACTATTTAGCAATAGCTCTTAAATAAACGTAATAATTAAATTTATGATATTGTGGTATATACACAGGTTCTGTTAGTAATAGTTATTAAAATTGTATGTAAATTTCATACACTAAATGTACTAACTATTATTGGACATGGAGGCTGGATTCTAACAAAGATCAAAGTGTAGTATCTGTGCCCGGAATTCGCAAAAGCTCCTCGCTCGATTCCAGGGGGGGGGGACCTGTACCCTTCAATTAAGCAAATATTCTCCCAAAAATTGCCGGCTAAAAAAAGAAAGAAAAAAAAGTCATATCAAAACACATCGTTTGTGTATTTACTTCTCATATATATATATATATATATATATATATATATATATATATAGAGAGAGAGAGAGAGAGAGAGAGAGAGGGGAGGTTTCGTTAAAAATGCCCCAAATGATATTTAAAGCAATATTTATTTGCCAAAATTAGCATAAAAACAAAAGAAAATCCATTTACATTTCTCTTATTAATAATAAATTAGCATTCCAAACAAATAATGAATTCAGATATCTATTTTTATCAATAAGAATACACTTTTATTTAGTAAAAACAACAAAAAAAAATCTTTAACGGACTTTCAATCTAACGGACTTTCAATCTGTGGATAGGGACTTTATAAAATTATTTCAGTAAAATTAAAAACAAGTCTTATCATACAGAAAGCACAATCTTATTATAATGGAGATTGTGGGTTTGTCTGTCTGTAACCGAAACTATATTACTATACAAGTCACAATTCCTTTAGTTATTTACATCATATTCTCCATGATTTTATTTTTATTTAAACCTCAATTATTAATAAAATTGTTTTACATTACTTACACTGTAGACCATATCTACATACTAATAACATGCAATTTTATTTATATATACAACAAAATAGAGGTTTACAGTGGGAATGGGAAGGCTAATTTGCATATTGATCTTTAAAAAATGATTTTAATAAATATATGCTTAGTATTATTGATTTCTAATTGTTTGGTTTTATCTTATTGAATATGAGCAAAAAATCTCTTCAATAAATCTTAAAAGAAATCCCTTAAGAAGAAGAAATAACTGCAATATTATTTTTTACTTCCTATTTTAACTAAACATTTAAATTAGGAACATTTACCAATGAAAGACGGGAGTAAGGGAAAATGATGGAACAGTTAGTTTCAAAGTTGTTCTATTTTTTAATCATACCCCCTCTGTTCCAAATCTTTTTATCTGAATTCTTATTCAGTTTCATTAGCCTTTCTAATTCAACATGATATTCTATTATATTAAAACTAAAATACTTGCACCCGGAGGGTGCATATATTTGCTAGTAGAAATAATGAATTAAGAAAAAATGTTCGATATAAGTGAGGAATGATTTAATGTGATTACCTATTAAAATGGAGATTCGGAGTTACTCCTTTAATAAATTTGATGATTTTTACTTACTTGTTATACAAATCCTCTGAAATTGAATTTTTAACTCCACCCCTCAGCAATATCTTTCAATAATAAGTTTTTTGTTGAAGGGACAACCCCAAGATAGCACCTGTACCCTCGCCTAAAAGGAGAATGCTGACGGAATTTTAAGCAGTTTGAATCTAATTTCTCGAAATTTTTGTAATCTCGTATGAAATTGTTGATTTTTTGTTGAACTGAAACAATCAAGAAAAATATGGATTTATTTCTTCGAACAAAATATATTAATTTTTAGCACTGGCTAAACTGGAAGCCATTTTTATTCCGAATGAAATTTTTGCGAGATTCTTACTTGCGAAAAAAAAAAAATAACACTAGCGAAAATCTAGATGAGTTTGCAGGAATCTCGAAAAACTCGAAAATGTATTTAACAATACCTGGGGTTATTTCCTATAAGTCTAATATAAACAAAGGGAACCACTCTTGACTGATAATTTATTTATTTATTTTCCCTTTAAACTAACCCTAGACCCTAACCCTAATCCCAACCCCGTCTTCTTTTTTTAGTAGATCAATACATAAATAAATAATTTATCAGTCAAGAGTGGTTCCCCTTTGTTTATGTTAGACTTATAGGAAATAAGTGTGTGTGTGTGTGTGTGCGTGTGTGTATGTGTATGTGTGTGTGTATGTGAGGGATGTTCAAAAAGTCTTGATACTCGCATACTGTTCGAAACTTTCGATCGAAACTGAACCTTAATCTAGTAAGTATGAAATGCCATTTTTTATCTTTTCAGAATAACTCCCTTGGCATTCATCCCGTTTATTCCAGCGAGTTCTCCATTGGTTGAAGATCTTCCTAGACTCATCTGAAATGTTATTCTATAATATGAATATCCAGTTTAGGAAAGAAGACGCATGGAACTTAGTCAAATGAATATAAGGAATTATGCACTTGCACAATCTTGTGTTTCACCAAATCATTTAAAAAATATCAAACATTTTTTTTTTTTTTACTGCGATCCACAGCCAGAATTTTTTTAAATAACTCAGTACACTGATAAAGTTTCAGATGTCCAGTTTTAATATTATATCTTATTATAATGAAGATTCGGTGTATGTCCGTCTGTAACAAAAAAAATAAATAAATGGCTTAATAAATATTTACTTAGTGTAAGTGATTTCTAATATTATCTCAAATGTAGTAAAAGCAATCGTATGTTAAATTTTATATCGAAATCAATTGAAATAGGATTAAGATAACTGTAATATTTTAAATTCCTTCATAAGGTAAAGTAAAAAATTATCTTTTTATCTTTTTATCTAGTGATGACTGGTTTAGCTGAGTCGGTAGAGTGTCCGGCTGGGAACATTGAGGTTCCTGTTTCGATTCCGACCCTCGTCAACTCAGCATATAAGTAGCACATATCTGCGGTAAAGTGAGGAGCTGATGATAGGAGTGCCGCTCCGTCTCAGACGCCCAAACAATCTTCTTGGTCTAGCGCAAGTGAAAAGGGGATAGACTCCCTTGCTGTCTGGCTGATACTGAATTTAGGCCACCTCGACGTCTTTACTTTATTTAGTAATATGATTCAATAATTTAACAACAAATCAATTAATTCATAAAATTATGCACAAGATTACTTTTAATACTTTTGAGAATAAAACAATAATATTAGTAACCAATTAAGCCTAGTAATTATTTATTAAACCCGGTATTGTTAAAACGAGTATGTAAATTAGTCATACCTTCTAACCATGTATACTAACCTTTATATATTAGCTTTACTAGCAAATATATGCACCTTCCGGGTGCAAGTATTTAAGTTTTAATGTAATAAAATATTGTATAAAATTAGAAAGGCTAATGAAACTAAATAAGAATACAAAAAAGATTTGAAACAGAGAGAGTATAATAAAAGATTTGCCAAAAAGATTTAAGAACACAT
>CM042169.1:26623909-26638909 GCA_023376005.1 Doryteuthis pealeii
CTCTTTTTACTTATATGGATCTTTGAGATTTAGCACGGATCACCTTATCTCCAGCTAGAAAAACCAGACCTAGTATTGATTAACAAAAAAAAGAGTACGTGTTATCTGGTAGATTTTTGCAGTTCCAGCAGATCACAGGGTGAAGATGACGGAAAACGATAAGATAGACAAATACCTGGACCTTGTCAGAGAATTGAAAAAGCTGTGGTATATTAGGGTGAAAGTGATACCAATTGTAGTTGATGCACTTGGAACGGTCACAAAAAGTTTGGGGAGAAAACTGAAGGATCTGGAAATCAGAGGAAGAATTGAGACCATCCACAAAACAGCAGTGCTAAAATCAGCTAGAATAATCTGAAGAGGCGTGAGGAGACTTGGTGTCACTCATACTCCAGCGAAAGACCATCAGCTAACGCTGGTGTGAAAAACTATAATAATAATAATAATAATAATAATAATGGGAAGAAGAAGAAGAAGAAGAAGAAGAAGAAGAAACAAACAAACAAACAAACAAACAAACAAGAAAAAAAACAAAAAGAAGAATGCATGTAGATGAATAATAATAATAATAATAATAATAATCTTATTATAATGGAGATTGTGTGCTTTTCTATCTGTAACCGAAACTATATCACTACTCAAGTTACAATTCCCTTAGTTATTGACATCACATTCTCAAGGGTTTTATTTTTATTTTAACTTCTATTATTAATAAAATTGTTTTACATTATTAATACTGTTAACCATATCTACATACTAACAACATACAATTATATCTATATATACAACAAAATAGCGGTTTACAGTGTGAAGGGGAAGGCTAATTTGCATATTGATATAAAAAAATCGAATTTAATAAATATGTGCTAAGTATTATTGATTTCTAATTGTTTGGTTTTATTTTAATAAAAATAAGCAAAAATCTCTTCAATGAATCTGAAATGAAATCCATTAACAAGAAGAAATAATTATCATTTTATTCTTTACTTCCTCTTTTAACTAAATTAGAAAAAATAACAATGAAAGACGAGAGGGATGGAAGAGTAAGTTTCAGTTGTTCTATTTTTCGATTATACCCCCCTCTGTTTCAAATATTTTTATCTGCATTCATATTTAGTTTCATTAGCCTTTCTAATTTAAGATAATATTTTATTACATTAAAACTTAAAAACTTGCACCCGGAGGGCGTGCATATATTGCTAGTAATAATAATAATAATAATAATAATAATAATTAGAAGACGAACACAGGTGGAAGAAGAAGAAGAAGAGAGGAAGAAGAAGAAGAAGAAGAAGAAGAAGAAGAACACAGGTGAATGATGATGATGATGTGATGATGATATGATGAAGAAGAAGAAGAAGAAGAGAGAGAAGAAGAAGAAGAAGAAGAAGAAGAAGAAGAAGAAAAAAGAGAAGAAGAAGAAGAAGAAGAAGAAGAAGACAGAAAAGTAAGAAGAAGAAGAAAGAGAAGAAGAAGAGAAGAAGCGAAGAAGAAGAAGAAGAGAAGAAGAAATAAAATAAAAGTGGTTTATGTTTATGTTCGTGTATCTAAGTTGAAAAAGAGCAGCTGTTTTCATTAATGTTCACTACTTACTTGTATGGATTTTATTGGACAAACCTTATTTTGGCATCGGGTCACACACCTACATAACGTCCAATAAGATTCGAAATAAAAATTGCGCGGGAATAAAGACTAAACATCACTTGACACCAGATTCTGTCATTGATTTATGAGAGAATATGCACGACAAAAAAAATCATTCAAAAGATTTGAGAAAACCAGAGTTGTAAAGTAAACGATTAATCAAAAGTCTAAAGCGCCATTTTTTTTTTAAAGACATTTTCTTTCATTCTTCTTACGTTCGTTTTTGTTTTTATTCTTTTATTCTATTATTCTATTATTCTCTTTTTCGAAAAATCAAATTGTCTATGCTAGAGTTTTTTTGTTTTTGTTTTTTTGTTTTTTTTTGTTTGTTTGTTTGTTGTTTTTTGCTTGTTTGTTGTTTTTTTTTAGTTTAAGAACCTATATGCCAATCAAAGTATTTCTGTAGAAAAAATAATTTTGTACAATAAAATTGTTTTTATATATCGCTAAAAATTATAAAGAACAATACAATTGGTTTTTTTTATTTCGTTTCAGTATTTACTGTCATACATACATCTCTTATTATAATAGAGATTGTGTGTTTGTCTGTCTTTAACCGAAACTATATTACTACTCAAGCCACAATTCCCTTAGTTATTTACGTCACATTCTCCATGATTTTATTTCTATTTAAACCTCAATTATTAATAAATTGATCATATCTACATCTTATTATAATGGAGATTGTGTGTTTGTCTGTCTGTAACCGAAACTATATTACTACTCAATTCACAGTTTCCTTAGTTATTTGCATCACATTCTCCATGATTTTATTTTTATTCAAACCTCAATTATTAATAAAATTGTTTTACATTACTTATACTGTTGACCATATCTACATACTAATAACATGCAATTGTATTTATATATAGAACAAAATAGAGGTTTACAGTATGAATGGGAAGACTAATTTGCATATTAATCTTTAAAAATTGATTTTAATAAATATATGCTTAGTATTATTGATTTCTAATAGTTTGGTTTTATCTTATTGAATATAAGCAAAAATCTCGTGGATAAATCTTAAAAGAAATTCATTAAGAAGAAGAAATAACTGTAATATTATTCTTTACTTCCTATTTTAAGTAAAGAGTTAAATTAGGAAAATTTACCAATGAAAGAGGGGAGTAATGGAAAATGATGGAAGAGTTAGTTTCAAAGCTGTTCTATTTTTCAATCATACCCCCTCTGTTCAAAATCTTTTTATCTACATTCTTATTCAGTTTCATTAGCCTTTCTAATTTAATATGATATTTTATTATAAAATTTAACTAAAATACTTGCACCCGGAGGGTGCATATATTTGCTAGTACATATAACATAAGATCGTATTCGTGTATAGGTCATGTATAGTACAAAATAGCGCTTTAAAGTGTGAACGGGAAGGTTGATTTGCATATTGATATTAAAAATTTGATTTTAATAAATAGGTGCTTAGTATTATTAATTTCTATTTGTTTGATTTTATCTTAATAAATATGAACAAAAATCTCAGAGATAAATCTTAAAAGAAATCCATTAAGAAATTAAAATGACTGTAATTGTATTCTTTACTTCCTATTTTAACTAAATAATTAAACTATGAAGATTCAGCAATGAAAAACGGGAGTGATGGAAGAGTAAGTTTCAGTTGTTCTATTTTTCGATACCCCCTCTGTTTCAAATATTTTTTATCTGCATTCTTATTTAATTTCATTAGCCTTTCTAATTTAATATATTATTACATTAAAACTTAAATATTTGCACAATGAGGGTGCAAATATTTGCTAGTACATATAAGTAACTAGCAGAGATACCAGGCGTTACCCGGAATTAAAAAATTTAAAAAAATATATATCTCATCAATATTTATAGACAAAACGTGATGTTGCATAGCGCTCGACTCAGGCCACAACATCGCACATGTTATTTACTGGCATCTTCAAACTCACGCTACTCTGACTTGTATACGTTGCTGGTATACAGCGGAGATCGTTTCTGACTCCTAGACGATGTATCTAGTGATCGCTTAAATGAACTCACTAGGCATGCTCTATGTAGTAGGAGATCTATCTTTATTTCTCTCATCTCGGCTGTACGTGGTGGATGGGTGACGGGCATTGATTATGGGCACTACTACTGCTGGTGTGGTGGAAGGTGGTGGGCGCACCTCACTGCTCGCTGGCAGCGACCGACCGTGTCAGCGGTCACTCAGTCCGCTCTGTCCGCTGTCTCTCTGGGGTCTCCTCTGGGTGGACTGACAACTGCTTAAGTATTGACGACCGCCCACGCGTTTTAATCTTTCTCTTTGTCCTTCAGCCGGAAGTCCTTACTTCCCTTTCCAGTTTCTTTGTTCAATTTTCCGCTTGTATAGAGGAAGTCCTTTGTCACACCAGACCCTCTGTCTACCTTAGCCATTGTCTTCTCAGTTCAATTTTCCTTTGTCTTTTCGAACTTCCCGCGCAAAACAAACTGACCAATAGTCAATCTGCAACAGTGACGGGAAAAGTGAGTTTGCAAATCGAATTGAATTAAAGAAAAAAAAAAGAAATACGGCCGGATTAAACATTAAAATCATTTTGTAAGATTTCTAAGAAAGGGAAGGTTTGACCTGTTTTAAGTTACGGGATGCTGCTTATTAATTTTAACATACAAATACATTTCAACCCCCCCTCTTTCTCTCCTCTCTCTCTCTCTCTCTCTCTCTCTCTCTCTCTCTCTCTCTCTCTCTCTCAGATAAACTAACATATATAACGAGGAGGTAATCAATATATATATATAGAAAGAGGTGGAAAGTGATAGACAGAATATAAAGTAAGGGATGAGTCAGTTTTTTACTTAATTGCAAATTACGACTAATTACAACCAATTAAGATAGTTTTTTTTTTTCAAAACTTACTAACTCAATCTTAAAAGTAAGGAATAATTTAGTATAATGTTCGTGTCATTAAACTAAACAGTTAAAAAAGCATTTAGGAGACAAAAGTTGATTCGCTCAGGTTTAGTATAATAATAGATTAATAAAAAATATTTGTTTATACATTTGTTTTATTATGATTATATATATATATATATATATATATATATATATATATATATATATATATATAAAGCCCTTCCAAATGAAAGTTACATTTTTTCAGCTGAAACCCGTGCAATAGATATAGCACTTGACATCATCTCTGAAAATAAACACACAAAATATATCATCTTTTCAGACTCGTTCTCAGTCCTACTATCATTAAGAAATAAAAAACTGGAAGACCCTCTCATCATTAAGCTCCTGAATAGATTAGACTCAATCTCTAACTCTAAGGAGATTATTATATGCTGGATACCAAGTCATATAGGAGTGAGGGGGAATGAAAGAGCTGACTCTGCAGCTAAATCGGCTCTAGATTTAATCCCTGACAAGTTCCAGATACCATATACTGACTTGAAACCTAAAATTAATAGATTCCTTCATACAAAATGGCAGCAACACTGGATTAACTGTATCCACAATAAACTCTTCCTAATCAAACCGACTTTGGGAGGCTGCAGACCAACTTTAAGGAAGTCTAGAAAGGAACAAGTCATTATGTCCCGATTATGCATTGATCATACAAAACTAACACACTCTTATATACTCAAACAAGAACAACAACCACAATGGGAAACATTTCAAACACCCCTGACAGTCAAACACTTATTGATGGAATGTAGATTTTTTGCTCACATCAGAAAACATTATTTTAAAGCAAACAATATGAAGGACCTATTTGAAAATGTTAACATTGGGGATATTTTCTCCTTTTTAAGGGAAATACAATTATACCATAGAATATAGACATGAAACAAATCAATGCCATACAATATAATTCCCAATAATGCTAACACATAGTTAAAACCAATTACTAAAAGTATATATATGAATACACAATATGTATAACACCCCAACCGCTAGGCATGATATAACCCTGGACGGGTTGATATGCCGTTAAAATTAATAAACCAACCAACCAATCTATTTTTATACTTGTTTTATGTTTTTTTCTTTTATTTGGTTAGTTGTTGGTTGTTTTGATTTACGGCATATCAACACTCTTGCGGGTCATTCAAAATGATGTTTAGAAATCGACATTTGCTACTGCTAGACTGAGTCGAAAAGACTGTCAATGGATTGGAAACACACTGACTCTCCAGTAAAGAAAAAGTTCCGGGTGCAGCAGTCAGTATGTTACGATTCATGTGGCTATTCTATGGCTGTAGACTAAAATCTTATTATTTTTATGGTTGTCATAGGAACCCTTTTCGGGTCATTTAATACCGATTCAAGTCATTTTGATAAATAAAGAACTCAGGTTGCTTACAGTACCTACTGTTGCTTAAATGGTCACCCATCTAAGTATTGAACAGGCTCATTGCTGCTTAACTTAAATTTTAAGTTTAGTTGGCTGGTCGTTTTGTTTTATGACATATTAACCGTTTTCGAGTCATTTAATGGCCCTCGCCAACTCAGCGTATGAGTAGCACAGGGATCTGATTAGGAGCTGATGGTAGGTGTGGCACTCCACTGCAGACGCTAAAATAATCTCCTTGGTCTAGCGCTAGTGAAAATGGGATAGACTGATTGGCTGATACCGACTATAGGCCACGCCGACGTATTTATTTTTTTTTTTAAATGGCGATTCAAGTCATTTTGAAAATAAATAGCCCAGGTTGCTTACAGTACCTGCTGTTGCTGAAGTGGTAATTGATTGAAAGGATTTAACAAGATCATGAATACAAAAACGCAATACAAAACAGCCAATTGGTTTCCATTAACCTTTGCGTGTCATATTCTCTGAGATTTCTTTTTATCTAATTACTCGAAGATTATGGCGGTAAAATTTCTCTTTATTTTTTTTATTTTTTCTTTTTACAAATTTCAAGCACTTTAACATTGTAATTCAATACGACTTGAATTGTCCAACTCGACCACGTTATCTCACAGCTCTACACTCTCCGTCCAACGTCACTTTCTTGCAATTCCGTAATGCTCACGATACGAGTTCAAATCCTGGACAAATAATAGGGTAGACTAGGCTCTTTAACATTGGTTAGGTATTCATTATAGAAGGAAAACTCTGAATTCAAACCTGGTAAAGATATATATTATCATTTGGCTATTTCCTAGTTGAGTAACATGAGTGACACAGAAAAAATAGAACCCAAATTATTTAATTTCCTATTAAACTAACCCTAAACCCCAACCCCAACCCTAACCCCTAAACTTAAACCCCCTAGTTAAAATTAACAGTTTTATTACAAAATTTGTGGGTACTGTTTTTTCTGGGTAACCCTGTATACATAGTGACCCAGAAAAAACAGAACCCAAATTATTTATTTATTTTCCATTAAACTAACCCTAAACCCCAAACCTAACTCTAACCCTAACCCTAAACCCTAACCCTTGTTGGACTTAAACTTTAAAAAAAATTAAAATTCACAGTTTTATTACAAAATTTGTGGGTTGTTTTTTCTGGGTCATCCTTTAATATTATGTTACTCAACTAGGTGGGGTAGGTTTAGGGTTAGGGTTAGAGTTGGGTTTTAGGGTTATTTTAATGGAAAAATAGATAATTTGGGTTCTGTTTTTTCTGGATCACACTGTAATATCGTTACTCAACTAGGAAATAACCTATCTTTTTTTTTCAAAGTTAACGTGTGCATATGTAATGCAATTGACTTGGTTTTACAAACCCAACCACGTCCTCTTACAGCTCTACACTCTCCGTTCAACGTCACTTTCTAGTAATTCCGTAATGCTCACGATACGAGTTCACTTGTTGGACTTAACCTTTTAAAAAAATTAAAATTAACAGTTTTATTACAAAATTTGTGGTTTCTGTTTTTTCTGGGTCACCCTGTTATATTATCTCACTCAACTAGGGGGAGTTAGGGTTAGGGTTAGGGTTAGGTTTTAGGGTTAGGGTTGGGGTTTAGGGTTATTTTAATGGGAAAATAGATAATTTAGGTTCTGTTTTGTCTGGATCCCACTGTAATATCATGTTACTCAACTTGGAAATAACCTATCCTTCTAAATTTCAAAGTTAACGTGTGCATATGTAATTCAATTGACTTGGTTTGTCAAACTCAACTACGTTCTCTCACAGTTCAACACATTCGTCCAATGTCAATTTCTTGCAATTCACTCTCGGCGCCATTTTTTCTTCGGCCACGAGGTAAGTGAATCATATCACATATACAAATATAGCAAGAAATTTTAATTCAATAATTTACATTTTTTTTAAATAAGATATAAATGAGGTAATTAATTCAATCAATCAATATTATTATAAGCATGCCCCCAAAAAATAAATGAGATGAGAGTGGATCTGGGAGTAATGGTGATGAAGGGGTACTCCACACTCCCTAGATATCCAGAACTGGAGCCTCACCATCAGATGCATAATTCAATTGAATTGGTTTGTCAAGATCGACCATGTTCTCTCACAATTCTACATTTTCCGTCTAACGTCACTTTCTTGCAAATCTGTAATGCTCGCACGAATTCGCATTCACAAAATCCAAACTTCTTCTGCCAGACATACGATTTTATTGCCATCCACCCCATTCCCACAATGCATCTCATTTCCGGTCTGCACTCTACATAAAGAGAGTCACTCTTGGCGCCACTCTTTCTAGGGCCACGAGGTAAGTGAAATTTCCATCTTTTTTATTTTCATTTTTTCTTATTTCAACTACAGTCATTATGAATCAGA
The DNA here is from genome assembly GCA_023376005.1 of Doryteuthis pealeii. Classification (NCBI taxonomy): domain Eukaryota; kingdom Metazoa; phylum Mollusca; class Cephalopoda; order Myopsida; family Loliginidae; genus Doryteuthis; species Doryteuthis pealeii. Next base: position 26,632,279 of record CM042169.1, read on the forward strand.
GCTTTTGATTAGCCGAAAATGACCTATTGTAAAAGGTTACTTTTAGAGCCGGGTTAGCTCATCATTTTAAACTTTAAACATATATCCAACCTAATATGAATTTACCCACCCTTCCGAACGAACACTATTTGACACATAGTCCATTTTTAAGCGGGACTTAACGGGTTTGAATTCAGTTTTCCTTCTCCAAACTAGTTGTCATACCAAAGTTAAAGAACCCAATCTGCCCTACTATTTACCTATAGCCAGAGAAAGAATAGATGGTATTATTACTATGTGAAATACTACTACCATGTCCAGGATATGAACTCGTCTTGCCGTGTTCATTCTCTATAAAGATAACCACTACATCATGGCCAGACTTATCCTTTTATATATCCTTTTGATTATAGCAACCCCTCGGGTGGGAGTTGCTTTGATTAACGGCGTTGATCCCAGTGGACCATCCACCCTAAACAACACCTGCACCCTCGATTTAAAGGGGCAGGGTTGGATTTATTGTCCAGTACCTAAGGCGCCCCCTTGAGGGGGGAATGCCGACGGAATCAACGCAATTGTTCACCCGCCACCCATGAGCTTCGGTTTGTGGGTAGTCCCACATTAATAGGGCCTTGTGCCTACTCCGTACACGTGAGGTACGAGGTAAATACCAATGGTAACATTTTTTTTAAGAACAATTTTTTTTCCTTATTCCCATCATGCATCCTTAACAATGTTTATACAAGTATGATTATAAATATTCAACTTTGCATTTCCGTAAAAAACAGAAAAAATGTCAGCTAATTTATATATTCATTACTGTTTTCCCTCTCCAAACTAGCTGTCAAACCAAAGAACCAAATCTGCCCTACTATTTAGCTGAAACCGAAGAAAGAATTGTTGGTATTATTACCATGTGAAAATACAACTACCATGCCCAGGATTTGAACTCGTCATACTGTGTCTATTTCCTACAACGATAACCACTACACCATAGTCGATTCCACAGACTTATTCTTTTATATAATGGTAACATTTTTTTAAAGCACTTTTTTCCTTATTCCCATCATGCATCTGTAACAATGTTTATACAAGTACGATTATAAATATTCAACTTCGTATTTCCGTTAAAAAAAGGGAAAATAATTTCAGCTAATTTATAATTTCATTACTCTTTTCCTTCATCCAAACTAGTTGTCAAACCTAAGATCCCAATCTGACTAAAGCCGGAGAAAGAATAGATGGTATTATTATTACCATGTCCAGGATTTGAACTCGCGCGGACGTGTCCATTTCCTACTACGATAACCACTACACCATAGTCGATTCCACAGACTTATTCTTTTATATAATGATAACATTTTTTTTAAAGAACATTTTTTTCCTTATTCCCATCATGCATCTGTAACAATGTTTATACAAGTATGAATAAAAATATTCAACTTCGCATTTCCATAAAAATAAGTTCCGCTAATTTATATTTTCATTACTCTTTTCCTTCATCCAAACTAGTTGTCACACCGAAGAACCCAATCAGCCTAAAGCCAGAGAAAGAGTAGATGGTATTATTACTATGTGAAATACTACTACCATGTCCAGGATTTGAACTCGTCGTACTATGTCCATTTCCTACAACGATAACCACTACACCATAGTCCATTCCACAGACTTACCCTTTTATATAATGGTAACATTTTTTTAAAGAACATTTTTTTCCTTATTCCCATCATGCATCTGTAACAATGTTTATACAAGAATGATTATAAATATTCAACTTCGCATTTCCGTAAAAAAGGAAAAATAATTTCAGCTAATTTATATTTTCATTACTAATACTGTCAGGCATATCCTGCTTTTTAAACGTTCCTTGAAAACAAAATTGAATTATTTTGTGTTTGTCGTATTTTCTTTTTTGTCCTTCTGGTCTCTGCCCTTCTTCCTTAATGTCCTACCGTCATCTCAAAGATACTTCCCGTGTCCATATTGTTTTGCCAACCTGGCGGAAATAGCCTCATCTCCTTTCGATTATCAACAGCTGCCGTTTAAACCCATTAAAACTGCCCGTGACACTTTTCTTTGATTTATCGACATTAGTTTATTGTTAAGTGAAATGATATTATTGCTCAGGTGTTTTATGGCATCTTTCGTAGGACAGTGTCATGTCAAAAAAATTGAATCCTTTCACTCGGAGTGAAGGTTTTTTTTGGCGGGGGGTGAGGGGTGTCACAGATATACATTTACATTATCCAATATTGGACTAAGTAACCAATAGGGACCCCAGCTGGGAGCTGTTTTGAAAGGAACACCTTTTGCTTTTCACTGTAAACCCCAGGTTGTTTGTTATACAAATAGCAGACGATTTTTTTGCATTAAAATTCAACTGGAAGATTTTTTAAAGTTTGTGTATATTTAGAACCCAAAGGCACGTTTTATACAAAAATAGTTTTCGATTTTGATTTTTTTTAAATAGTTATTTCATGTTGTTGTTTTTTGGGGGGTCAAAGAGATACATTTACATTATCCAATATTGGACCAAGTAACTAATAGGGACCCCAGCTGGGAGCTGTTTTGAAAGGAACATCTTTTGCTTTTCACCGTAAATTCCTGGTTGTTTGTTTACAAATCAGATACGATTTTTTTTGCATTAGAATTTCACTGTAAGATTTTTTTAAAAGTTTGTTCATGTATATTTACAACCCAAAGGCACGTTCTTATACGAAAATAGTTTTCGATTTTAATAAAAAAAAAATAGTTATTTCATGTTGTTGTTTTTTGGGGTCACAGAGATACATATATATATTGTCCAATATTGGACCAAGTAACCAATAGGCACCCCAGCTGTGAGCTGTTTTGAAAGGAACACCTTTTGCTTTTCACTGTAAACTCCCGGTTGTATATTTACAACCCAAAGGTACGTTTTTATATGAAAATAGTTTTCGATTTTAATAAAAAAAGATAGTTATTTCATGTTGTTGTTTTTTTTTGGGGGGGGGTCACAGAGATACATTTACATTATCCAATATTTATTTACAAAATATTTTTTATGTTTATTTAAATAAAAGGATGTTGTTTGGAAATGGTTTGCACACGATCATATTGAATACGAATAAGTTTTAAATAGATCTATTTGACCCTTTAGATGGGACCCTATTCATGAAAAGAACGTTTTAGTATACTGACAAGGATTATTTTTCTTAGGAAGTGCGTGGTGTAATGGTTAAAGTCATGGGAAATGGACTGGTCGCCTCGAGTTCAAATACTGGACGTGGTAATTGCATTTCACTTAGCGCTAATACCCTTGGGAAAGGTATGAATCTTACTCTCCCTCCAGCTATGGGTAAATAGCAGGGCAGACCGGGCTCTTTAACCTTTGTTAGGCAACCGGTCTAGGAGAAGGAAAACTTTGAATTCAAACCTGTTGAACTCCGCTTAATAAATTGACCTTGTGTCGCATCCTGCTCGTGCGGAGGGGTTGGTAAAAAAAAGTAAGTTATATATGCTCGCTTCTTAAATATTGAATGATTTTAAGGGCATATCAACACGTCTGGGGATATTTGATGCCATGAATTTAGAAAGTAGCGTTCTTTGTACGTTCATATTTTCCTTTTTGTGTAGTTGTTGCTTATGTGATTTCTTTCGTGATGAAAATTTCAATAATACAGTTTTCTTAAAATATTGTTTTATACTATGGTAAGTTTGTATTATTTGTATTATTTGGACTATTTTCCTCATCTTTATTGTTATCTATACAACGTTTCGGCCGATGTGCCCTCCGGCCTTCTTAAGGTATTTCTTGTCGGACTCAGTAGCCTTCTCGAATTCAGGAACCTTCTTGTTGGACTCGGGAGCTTTCTCGAATTCGGGTAACCTTCTTTTCGAATTTGGGAACCTTCTTGTCGTAATCGGGAGCCATCACGGAACTTTGAACCGAACCCTTTATTCAATCCACAGGGGGATCCAGCAACCAGGATACCAGCCTCTTCTATGTAGTACCAGTCCAGAGAGATGAGTATACAAATATTCATACTATCAGCACATGATCACTCCATTCGGAAATGAGTGTCGTAATGTAAGCAACGTTGACACGTCATCTCTCCATCCCGACAAGGAAAGCGTAACGCAACATTTTGTTATATACCCACATGTTGCAGGTATATACACAATGTTCTTTCACTAGAGAGGGGAGAGATATAGACAGGGTATCAGAGAGATGAGATGCATAATTGCATTACTTACTTCTTTCTTCTTCGTGTGATCGCCTAGTCACTATGTTGGGTTCTATCTTCTTCTGCTTCTTGTTGGCCGACCTTGTCGCTGATTCATTTTCTAGCTAAGCATTCATTGACCAACAACGCCAAGTTACTTCTTAAACTTTTATTCATAATCTTAACTAATTAACTAACACAGCGCGCGTGCAAGTGATGAGTTCCAGTTAAGCAAGGCAAGTCTCTCTTCGCCAACATCATGCATGTAACTGACGAGCTAACTAGCTCTCACGTGACTGTTAAGTATCTGGTCGGCATCCTTAGTTCCAGATGTAGGGAATAAGTAAGCAAGCCAATAAGAATCCGGTGTTATAGTATTCTTTGTAAGTCCGACGTCCAAGAGAATCCAAGTGTCAATGACATAAGTTCAGAATGGGGCCTCTATTAATACAGCAGAAGCAGCAGCAGCAGTGCCAGTGATTGGACAATGGGAATCTATCTCAGGTCACGTGCTTATAGGCGAGTCAATAAGTAGAAGTGACCATTTACCTCATGCCTTATATACAAAAATCTTGCAACAGGATTAGGGTATAATCATAGAGTAATTGACAAGTTTTGGTGACTGTTGTGCGAACGATTCTTATGGTGAATGGATAATTGTAGTATGAATTGGGTCACGAATGAGAATAGCTAGGTTAAAAGTTAGGATAGCGATGACCAGACCTTTTCCCCCTCCCCAATTTCGGCCTTGTGCCACATTTATGTATTTATTTTAACATAATAAATATATATATACAAAAATCTTGATTTTAGGTTTTCCGCCTGTGGGGGACAAAAGTCCCCACGCTTCATACAATGACTGCTATTTACATAGTAGCATTGCAACCAACAAAGCCTTTATCAGATGATGACTCTGGGTTCAGGCATGGTTTCGGGGCCGAAGCATCATTATCACTAACCCAGAGTACCGCAGCAGTATCTCACGATACCTCCAGACTTTGTCGGTTTGATATCACATCGTAGGATTGCCATATCCACGCTGATGCGGTTAGATATTTATCCTGGATCTTTTTTATGTATTTCCTATTGTCTAGTTGGAGAAAGTCCAAGTTTAGTAAAAACTGCCATGGTTGAGTTTGGTAATAAATCCCCGTCATCCGACTTCGATAGGAAATACATCCGTCTCCATCCATTTCTGACGCATTGTTCTCTTTTAATAATCTTTTAATCAATCATTTACATTTTTGTGTAATTTCTTAAGAGGATATTTTTTCACACAATCATATTGAATACAAATATTTTTTAAACATATATATAGATGGGACCATAAGTGATACTATCACTCCGGGTCAGAGTAAACCTGGGGGGTAATGAAGGGGTACCCTACAATCTGTAGATTTCCATAACTGGAACCTCACAATCAGGCGCATTTTACTATCATACCCGGGACCCCCCCCCCTCACACACACACACTTTTTATGTGTAGGGGGCATATTATCTTCTGCAAGGGATACAGGTAATTTTTAAACATATCTATTTGACACATAGATGGGAACTTAGTGATACTATCCTCCGGGTCAGAGTGGACCTGGGAGTAATGGCAATGATGGGGTACTCGTTAAATCTTTATATTTTTCCATTGAATTGCGTTCATTATACACTCATATTTTAACTTTTTGTGTAGTTGTTTTTTAAGAGTCTTTTTTTCTTTTTTTTTTTTTTTTTGCACACGGTTCAATCAAATACGAATAATTTTAAAAACAAAATCTATTTGACCCATACATGGGACCCTAAGAAGGTGTTTGCGTGCAATGGGCAAGTTAAAAGTAGAATACACACATAATTTAATTAAATTAATGTTTAGAGGATTAATCTATAAATGTTTTTAATAATTAAAAGTTTAATAAATGGAAAAATTGATTTTTTTAGACTGTCACGAAATCTAATCGTAAAAATTTGAAAAAAAAACGAAATTCTAACATTACAAAAATCTACACGGTAAAGTCAAAAATTCATCGCACTTTCACCGTAACATATCTTTATCATTGTTCCACAGCGTCATGTGATCGAAGTTTGAGGCTGATCGCACCATTTTGTTTGCTGTTTACAGTATAAACATGGCCGCTCCACTGGCAGTATGCACCGATTTCTGTAGTCGGAAAGGGTGACAGGGGATGAAATTCATTGGAGACGTAGAATTGCGTATGAGTGAATGAGAAGTTTTATTTTTCTAAAAACTATTTAGTACAAACACTTGCTAGTGTATGTTACATACTCATACATATATACCCATGTTGGGTATATACACAAATATTCTTTTACTTGAGAGGGGACAGAGATAGACACAAATAGACAGAGAGATGCATATGCATTTTGCATTACTTACTTCTTTGGCCATTTGGTGATCTCTAGTCGTTTCTATTCTTTCTCTCCATGTTGAATTCTAT
>CM042169.1:26643909-26651409 GCA_023376005.1 Doryteuthis pealeii
AATTGCCTTCAAGCAAAATATAAATATTAATATATATAATAATATAGGTATATAGATCAAGAAAAGATCTTCAAATAAACACCATAAAGATTAATTTGACAGCCCTGATGATTGCGACTTTAGCAAGACAACCTGGGTAGCTGTCTACAATAGCATTTATTTTTAAAACTCAACAAATTAAATAAATAAATTAATATATATATATATATATATATATATATATATATATATATATAATATATATATACATGGTGGTGTACTCTCCTATCGTAAACGATAGATGAGGTCAGCAGTGAGTGATTTGTTTCCTCCCATGTTGTGCATGCTGTCAAGAAGATCATTTTGTGTTTCCTCGTGTGTGACAGCAGCCCAGTCTTGCTGCCAGCCATGAAGCCGCACTGACAAATGAAATGCTCCAAGACAGGAGTTAAATGTGTTTTGGTTTTAAAGTTAGGCGGAGCCGATCTCTATGCTTCAGTCTATTTTCTTCAAAGCTCTTTAGTCTAGCGAAACATGTCTTACACCGCCATTCCTTCCGATCCGATGCTAGATCTTCCCAAGCACTCAGGTCAATATCAAGACGTTTCTAAATATATATATATATATATATGTGTGTGTGTGTGTGTAGTTTGTGTGTGTGGTGTTGAAAATAAGAGGAAAAAGTGGATATAACAACACAGATAACTAAATTCAATTTATATTTCGCCTCGGTTTTTAGTGAAGATTCCTCAGAATTTATTATAAAGACAAATGCTTTTTACAGTCTACTTTTATACTGAAAAGGTAATGTTTGGAGTGGGTAGGAGATGGAAAGAGTTGAGGGTTTGGGTGTGTGGTATAGAGAGGGGAAGTGAAAAAAGGAAGGGATGTGTTTAACTTGTGGGTATGGTATTTTTATGCCTTTGAAGAAATTTGATAGTCAGGATGTAGGTCAGTGTGTGATGACTGCTGTCAGCGAAAGTTTGAGTTATTCACATACCTAGGTAGTAATATCTCATCCACAGATAACGATATTAATGTACGAATGGGAAAGGCCTGGCTGGCCACAAACACATTATTAGTCATATGGAAATCCGACAAGCTAAAGCGACATTTCTTCCAGGCTGTAGTCATATCAGTACTGCTGTATGGCTGCACCACTTGGACCCTAACGAGGCGCCTTGAGAATAAGCTAGATGGGAGCTACACAAGAATGCTGCGTGCAGTCTTGAGCATCTGTATGGCCACCTGTCCCCTATCTCACAAACCATCTAAGTGCGACGGACTAGACATGCAGGACACTGCTGGAGAAGCAAGGACGGCGTTTTCCTGTGGAAGCAAACACATGGACATGCTAGTGTGGGCCGCCCAGCAAGGACCTACATTGACCAACTGTGTGAGGATGCTGGCTGCTGCGCGAAGAACTCCCAGAGGCAATGAATGATAGGGAAGGTTGGCGAGAGATTGTCATGGATATCCATGCTGCCTGCAACGGCATGATGATCATAAACAAGATACTGGTGAACGAGTAACTGACAGGTTACATTCACATATCCATGAAAATCTCACTCGATTCTCTCGTCGGTGGCTCACTATTTTAGAAAACGGACGATTCCACTGTCCTCTTTTAGGTACTGTATGACAAGAATATTCTGTCTGTCCAAATTATTGATAATGGAACCAAATAAAGACCTTAGACATAATGCCTTAGTGCCATGTTGTGTTCCTTCCTCATCTTCAAATATCATTCGGCATAACATTGCGTGAAATGACAAAGACAAGAAAGACTTCTTTTAGATTTATTGTTGTGTGATAATCACTGATTTTTTAACAAATACTCTTTTTTCATCGGTCGTCATTTTTCGTCGAACTTAAAGAAATGCATGCCATATTCATTGTTGATGTGAAGCAAACAAGACCTGAACTTTGAAAGTTTTCCGTACATAGAAGTGTAGGAGGTGGTTGAAGTGTAATGGTTATCGTCGCAGGGAATGGAGATGGCGAACAGAGTTACATACGGAATATAAAACGTTTGCACTGTTATTAATTCACTGTAATAACTGGACAACACTCTTCTCTCTTTCTCTCTCCTCTCTCTCTCTTCTCTCTCTCTCCTCTCTCTCTTCATCTCTCTCCTCTGTTTCGGCTTCCTCTCTCTCCTTCTCTCTCTCTCTCTCTCTCTCCTCTCTCTCTCCTCTCTCTCTCTCTCCCTTTCCTCTTTTGTTTCTTCTTGTAGCTCTTTGTAAATCTAACCCTTTTTCTCTCCTCATCTCAAACTTTCAACCTCTCTCTCTCTCTCTCTCTTCTCTCTCTCTCTTCTCGTCACCTCGTCATCTCCTGCCTCTCTTCTCTCATCTCTCTCTCTCTCTCTCCTTTCCTCTTTTGTTTCTTCTTGTAGCTTTGTAAATCTAACACATCACTTTTCTCTCTCTCTCACTCTCTCTCTTTTTCAACTCTCTGCTCTCTCCCTCTCTCTCCTCCTTTCCTCTTTTGTATTTCTTTCTCTTTCTTGTAACTCTTGGTAAATCTACGCCTTTCACTCTCCTTTTCAACACCCGCCCCCTCTCTCTCTCTCTCTCTCCTCTCTCTCTCCTCTCCTCTCTCTCTCTCTCTTCTCTCTTTCTTTCCTTCCTCTTTTGTTTCTTCTTGTAACTCTTGGTAAATCTATCGCCCTTTCTCTCTCCCTTTTCAATTCTCTCTCCTTTTCATTCCACGCCTCTCTTCTCTCATCTCTCTCTCTTCTTCTCTTCCCTCTCTCTCCTCTCCATCTCTCTCTCTCTCTCATCATCTTTCTTTCCTTTCCCTCTTTTGTGTTTCTCTTCTTGTAACTCTTGTAATCTAAGACGGCCTTTCACTCTCCCCTTTTCAACCCCTTGCCTCTCCCTCCTCTCTCTCTCTCCTCTCGTCCTCGCTCTCTCTCCTCCCCTCCTCTCCATGCAGACAGAAATGTAACTCTCTCTCTCTCTCTCTCTCTCGTTTTGCCATTCTCCGACTTTTCTCCCCTCCCATCTCCCATCTTCTCCCTTCTCTCGTCATCCTCGCCACTCTCTCTCTCTCTCCATCGGCATGACCCGTCTCGATTTTCAGCGTCTCTCTGTTCTTCTTCTTTCCTCTTTGCTTTCCTTTCCTCTTTTGTTTCTCTTTCTGTAACCTTCCCTGGTAATCTAAGCGTGCATTTCTCCCTCCCTTTTCACACCCCTCTCTCCTCATCTCTCTCATCNGGCACAAATAAAATAAAAAAAAACAATCAAGGTTTAAAATTCCTATCAAGTTACTGTTTATTTCTAATTCGATTGAATATATATATATCTATTAATAATGGAGATTGTGGGTTTGTCTGTCTGTAACCGAAACTATATTACTATACAAGTCACAATTCCCTTAGTTATTTCATCACATTCTCTCCATGATTTTATTATACTAAGCATTCATAATTGTTCCTACGTTTTCGTGCATTACATCTAAAACTATCAATTTTATAATATACAAAGAAAGCGTGATATATCGAGTGATTCTTTTAGTATGTGCTTCAATCTTGTATTACAGGGCATCGACAGTTTACAGATACGAATGCCCGAGCGTATATACTCTTCTCTCTTCTTCTCTCTCTCTCTCTATATATATATATTATTTATATATATATATATATTATTTAATTCCCCTCTCTCTCTCTCTCCTCTCTCTTCTCTCGTCTCTCCTCTCTCTCTCTCTCTACCTGTGTGGTGTGTTGTGTGGTGTGTGTTGTGTTTGTGTGCATACGAGATAGATGCTCTGTGGTCATTTGTCACTTTCACTTACAATAGTTCAAAAACAAAAAAGAAAATATAACCTTATGAAAACATGGAATATGTTGGCTTTTCGCTACTAGAGTCAATAAAAGCAATGACAAATCAACTGGTCATTCTGCGTAAATGAAGATTCCGAGAGATATTGTTCATTCAATATTTCATGGTAAAACATCATTGTGGAATGCAGAATGAGTCGCAAAGACATGACCACGGCAATTCCTACCAACAAACAGAGGAATGGAATCCAGACCTGGCTGTTCTTGCCGTGGCGGTTTCTTGAAAATATGGAACCTGATTTCTCTCCGAGAAAACAAACTAGGTGGCGGCCTATCGAAAGTGGCTTTTATAAAAAAAAAAGAAAGAAAACAAGGACAGTGACTTTTGCAGAATGCTTCTTTGGCTTGTTTGTTTATTTTTTTGTGGGGGGGATTTTATACTATTACAGATTTCGATATACAGCTTGAATCATCTGAATAAAGTGTTTTATATGTGGTGCTTCACGGCCGCGACCAGAATAATCTCCCTACAAAAGTTTGAAAATTGGATAGACTTTTTCGGTGTCCGCTGATACTGACCGACACTAAGGCTACTCCGCTTTATGATTACTTTTAGTAAATCTGAAAGTTAAATGGCATTAGTATTTTATTAGTTATTCGTTTATTTTTCTTATAAATGTAATAAATTTAGACAGTTTTGTTATCATCTTATTTCTAGGCATCACTTCTAACGATAATGTACATTTTCACCTGCGAGAAGAAAATAATAGCATAACATCATTTTGAATCGAATAAGAATGTACATGGGAATGGCCGTCCCCAAAAATGTGTTGCGAATCAAGCATTTTTGATGTTGAAACTCGTGTATCTGAGTTATAGAGAAAGTAGGAAGAAACGCAGAACGAGTATTTTAGTTTCAACCTATATATATATATATATATATATATATATATATATATATATATATATATATAAGATTTTTTTGATGTTTGTTTATTTTTTAGAAGTATTGTTGAAGAAAGTATATATATATTAATATTTATATTTTTGCTTGAAGACAATTACAATGCGAATATCGCATAAATTCGATAATTATAGAAGATAATAATGACAAGTAAAGTTCGCAAAGAATTACTCGGTGTGTAGAATATCGTACAGACTGCGAAATTCACTTGTCATTATTATCTTCTATAATTATCGAATTTATGCGATATTCGCATTGTAATTGCCTTCAAGCAAAAATATAAATATTAATATATATAATATATATAGGTATATAGATTAAGAAAAGATCTTCAAATAAACACCATAAGATATAATTTGACAGCCTGATGATTGCGACTTAGCAAGACAACCTGGGTAGCTGTCTACAATAAGCATTTATTTTAAAAAACTCAACAAATTAAATAAATAAATTAATATATATATATATATATATATATATATATATATATATATATATATATATGGTGGTGGACTCTCCTATCGTAAACGATAGATGAGTGTCAGCAATGAGTGATTTGTTTCCTCCCATGTTGTGCATGCTGTCAAGAAGACATTTTGTGTTTCCTCGTGTGTGACAGCAGCCCAGTCCCGCTGCGAGCCATGAAGCCGCACTGACAAACGAAATGATCCAAGACAGGAGTTAAATGTTTTTGTTTTAAAGTTAGGCGGGGTCGATCTTTATGCTTCAGTCTATTTTCTTCAAAGCTCTTTAGTCTAGCGAAACATATATTACGCCATTCCTTCCGATCCGATGCTAGATCTTCCCAAGTACTCAGGTCAATATCGAGGTGTTTAAAATATATATATATATATATATATATATATATATATATATATGTGTGTGTGTGTGTGTGTGTGTGTGTGTGTGTGTGGTTGAAAATAGAGGAAAAAGTGGATATAACAACACAGGAACTAAATTCAATTGGTATTTCGCCTCGGTTTTTAGTGAAGCTTCCTCAGAATTTATTATAAAGACAAATGCTTTTTACAGTCTACTTTTATACTGAAAAGGTAATGTTTGGAGTGGGTAGGAGATGGAAAGAGTTGAGGGTTTGGGTGTGTGGTATAGAGAGGGGAAGTGAAAAAAAAGAAGGGATGTGTTTAATTTGAGAGGAATGGTATTTTTATGGGGTCAATTTATTGCCTTTGAAGACATTTGATAGTCAGGATGTAGGTCAGTGTGTAATGACTGCTGTCAGCGAAGGTTTGGGTTATTCACATACCTAGGTAGTAATAACGAGGCGCCTTGAGAATAAGCTAAATGGGAGCTGCACAAGAATGCTGCGTGCAGTCTTGAACAAGTCGTGGAAACAGCACCCCACAAGGGAGCAACTGTATGGCCACCTGCCCCCAATCTCACAAACCATCCGAATGAAACGGACTAGACATGCAGGACACTGCTGAAAAAGCAAGGACGAACTCATAAGCGACGTTCTCCTGTGGAAGCCAACACATGGACATGCTGGTGTGGGCCGCCCAGCAAGGACCTACATTGCCCAACTATGTAAAGATGCTGGTTGCTGTACAGAAGACCTCCCTAGAGCAATGAATGATAGGGAAGGTTGGCGAGAGATTGTCATGGATATCCGTGCTGCCTGCACGACATGATGATGTAACAAGATACTGTGAACGAGTAATCAGTAACTGACAGGTTACATTCACAGGTCCATGAAAATCTCACTCGATTCTCTCGTCGGTGGCTCACTATTTATAGAAAACGGACGATTCCACTGTCCTCTTTTAGGTACTGTATGACAGAATATTCTGTCTGTCCAAACATTGATAATGGAACCAAATAAAGACCTTAGACATAATGCTTAGTGTCCATATTGTGTTCTTCCTCATCTTCAAATGTCATTCGGTCAACATTGCGTGAAATGACAAAGACAAGAAAGACTTCTTTTAGACTCATTGTTGTGTGATAATCACTGATTTTTACAAATACTCTTTTTCATCGGTCGTCATTTTTCGTCGAACTTAAGAAATACATGCCATATTCATTGTTGATGTGAAGCAAACAAGAACCTGAACTTTGAAAGTTATTCCGTACATAAAAGTGTAGGAGGTGGCTGAAGTGTAATGGTTATCGTCGCAGGGAATGGACATGGCGAACAGAGTTCAACACACGGAATATAAAACGTTTGCACTGATTAATTCACTGTAATAACTGGACACACTCTCTCTCTCTTTCTTTCTCTTTCTCTTTTTCTCTCTCTCAACTCTCTCTCTCTCTCTCTCTCTCTCTCTCTCTCCTTTCCTCTTTTGTTTCTTCTTGTAACTCTTGGTAAATCTACGCCTTTCTCTCTCTTTTTCAACCGCTCGCTCTCCCTTTCTCTTTCTTTCCTTTCTCTTTTGTTTCTTCTTGTAGCTCTTTGTAAATCAACGCATTTCTCTCTCTCTCTCTCTCTCTCTCTCTCTCTCTCTCTCTCTCTCTCCTCTCTCTCTCTCTCTCTCTCTCTCTCTCCCCTCCTCCTTCTCATTTCCTCTTGTAACTCTTTGTAAATTACGCTTTTCTCTCTCTCTTTCTGAACTCTCTCTCTCTCTCTCCCTCTTTTTCTTTCCTTTCTCTTTTATTTCTTGGTGTAGCTCTTTGTAAATCAACGCCTCCCCCCTCTCTCTCTCTCTCTCTCTCTCTCTCTCTCTCTCTCTCTCTCTCTCTCTCTCTCTCTCTCTCTCTCCTTACCTCTTTGCTTCTTCTTTGAGGAGCAACACAGACTCTGAATGATACTGGT
>CM042169.1:26656409-26666409 GCA_023376005.1 Doryteuthis pealeii
ACGTTAAATAATTAATTAATTCAACAGATAATATAGGACTGATGCAATCTTCTTGGGGAATTGGCATCATAGGTCAGAGCTGCCTGGGTATGAAGCTAAACTACATCTAGTAGTGAAGTTCAAATGATGGAGCTCTGGGGTGCGTGGAATACCCCTTCATTGCCATTACTGAACGTATAATAATCAATGAATTAGTTTATATAAAGAGCAATATTTAACTTTCAATTGAAGAAAAACTTAACAAACATATGTATATATAACTTAACAAACAAAATTATATATATAAGTTAAGAAACTTATATATATATATATATATATATATATATTATATATATATATATATATATATAATATGTTGCTTTTGTGTAGTAAGATTCTTTTTTTAGTGATGATGTGCATCCAATGTATATTTTTTTTGCAGTTAGTGCATTCTATTATGTAAACTACATTTTTTGAGGTACAGTCAAGATTTCTATTTATTTTGAAAGTTGTGTGGGTTTTTTTTAATGTATAGGTTGTTCCTTCTATAATTATGTTGCATACCCCACATCTTCTGTTTCCGCATTTTGAGACACCCTGTGTAGTTTGTGTCCCAATTTTGGATGAAGTTAATATTTGTTTTAGATTTTTTGACTGTCTCTTGCTTTTAATTTTTTTTGTTGTGTCTAATATATTTTTAATTTTTTCATTGTTTTCGAGTTGGTGTAATATGTTTGTGAATATTTCAGGGTTGTTTTTGTTATATGTTGAGACATATGCTAGTTGTTGTTCGTTGTTATGTTTTTTAGGGGTTCTTAATTGTTCTAATGGTATTTTCTCCGCTAATTCATTAATATATATATATATATATATATATATATATATATAGCCATGTGCAAGGAAGTGCAAAGGGAGGTAATTTATTTATTTTTTTTAATTTCTTAATTTTAAAACAATTACCAAAAATCAGGGAATTGTCCGATTTTAATGAAATTTTCACCAAATTATTTTCCCACGACTTAATTTTATAAGGATTAGTTTATTTTATGGAAGAAACTTGAAAAAATACTTTTTTTATAAATTCAGAATGTAGGGGGGTTTTGACCTTTGACCATTTGAAGAAAAAAAAATCCCGGTCCCTAATTTTTACATTTCTTGAAAGATCATATCCTGAAGAATATATAGAAAAATAAAAAAATAAAAAATATAAATTCAATAACCTAAAAAAGTGATTTTAAAATTTAAAATTCATTTTCTTAAAACTCAAAAAATAAATAATGTAGCAAGTTTGTTTTTTTCATAGTATTAAAAAATGTAGTTTTCTTTAAATTGATGCAAAAAAAAATTATTCTATCTAAGTTAAACTGAGTTTTTCACTACCTTAAAAATTTCAAGGTCCATTATATATGTGCAAGATTATTATGGACTAACTATCAATTTTAACCAAAAGATAGCCCAGAATTTTATCTTTGAAAAAATCTAAGTTAAAAACCATGCATAACCTGGCAACATATTTTAAAAGAATTAAAACGATTTTTTTAAAATCGTCAATTTAAATTATGGAAGCCTAAAAGAGCCATTTATCTTGCTCTCTGACCACGTGATTTTTGAACGAATTCAACGCATCTCACAAGTTTGTGAACGAATTCAACGCATCTCACAAGCTATTATAATTCATTCATAAAGGAAGACTTTATTTCAAAAAGTACATTGTTCTTTTATTTATTTATTTATTTATTTTTTACATTCCTTTCAAAAATAGTAAACTGGAAATTAATACCTAATCTAATTAAAATAAAAAAATTAAATTATTGAACACTGAAATTAAACTGAATGTTCTTAAAAATATATTTTACACGAATATTTTTATTGTTATACTGACACTAACTAGTAAACATTTTTGTTGTTATATTTAAAAAAAACAAAAAAGCAAAAAAAACAAAAAACAAACAAAACAACCACAAACAAATAACACTTTAACACTAACTATTAAACATTTTTGTAGTTATAATAAATAAACAAAAAAACAAACAAACAAACAACCACAAACAAATAACACTTAAAGTCTTGTTAAATTTTGGCTGTTTTCATGTAAATTTTCATTCGCGTTAACAGAAATTATTGACAAATGAATTCTTTTTGTTTATGAAATTATTCGCTATTGAAATTTTTTAAGTTTCCTAATATCGTTTATTCTGTAATTGGTCAGTCTGGAATTTTTTTTCCGGTGCTAAAACCATAATTTTTATTAATTAACAGTATTATTAAAAAAATTGTGGCTTCTGTTTTTTCGGCAAAATATAACTTTATGCATAAAGTTTATAAACAGCGATTTTTTTAAAAATATGTTTCGTCATTAAATTTTCATTCAAGAAATGTAAAATTAATTTTCCTCAAAAAAAAAAAAAACTTAAACATTTCTTCGTGTTTGTTTTTACAAAAAAAAAAAAAAATACCTACTACTTTATCTTTACTTTAAATTAAAATTTAAAGTAAAGATTTATTTCAAATATAAGATCTTAATTCTTGATATACCGATCATTTCATTAAATTCGGATTATTATTTTAATTTTGCTGATTCTTTTTTAAATTGTTGTGCTTAACAAATAAATTTTGTTCATGATTTAAACATTTTCCGTTTTAAAGTAAAAAAAAAAATGAAAACAAAAAAAAATGATTTTACGTGTTTGTTTTTTTTTGTTTTTTTTAAACACTTAGCGCTTTTTTCTTAAACTAAAAATTAATCTTTACTTTTTAATCATAATTGACGCAATACTTTTAAAATTCATTATTCAGCAATGTTTAACCGAAGTTCAAATCTGGGTATTTGAAACATACGAAATAGAATTATGTCACTCTAAATAACATTGGGCCTCCATATCTTTTTTCACCTATTGTAAAAAAAAACAGGAGAGTTCTAACCTTTAGAGACAAGCGTTCTAACCAATCTCTGCACATCCCTATATATATATATAAGTTAGTATTGGAGAATTGAAAATAGAATGCTCGATTACGTGTGTAAGGGCTGTATTTATTTATTTATTTATTGTAGTGTAGTGTATTGTTAGTTCAGCCGGTAGAGCGTTCGGCTAGAAATCGCAAGGTTCCTAGTTCGATACCGGTCCTCGCCAACTCAGCGTATGAGTAGCACAGAGATCTGTGCGGTAAGTAAGGAGCTGATGGTAGGCGTGTGGCGCTCCACCTCAGATGCAAAAAATCTCCTTGGTCTAGTGTAGTGAAAAGGGGATAGACTCCCTCGCTGTCTGGCTGATACCGACTTTAGGCCGCCCGTTGACTTTACTTACAATACATTTAAGGTATCATTGTTACCATTGGTTCCAGGTAGCATGTTAGCCACTTTTCTTTCCGACAACGCGCCTGTAAGAATAAAAACTGGAAACCAATGGTAAACAATGGCACCTAAAAATGTATTGTACACTATAATTATACATTATTANAAATAAAAGCTTCTACAAATTTGTGGTTGAGCACTGTGATTTCTTTCTTTCATCCCCAAATTATAAAAAAAATATATCTATATATCTAATATCTAATATATATATATATATATATAATATATATATATATATAAGTTTCTTAAGTATATATATAATTTTGTTTGTTAAGTTATATATACATATGTTTGTTAAGTTTTTCCTCAATTGAAAGTTAAATATTGCTCTTTATATAAACTAATATATTGATTATTATACGTTCAGTAATGGTAATGAAGGGGTATTCCACGCACCCCAGAGCTCCATCATTTGAACTTCACTACTAGATGTAGTTTAGCTTCATACCCAGGCAGCTCTGACCTATGATGCCAATTCCCCAAGAAGATTGCTCAGTCCTATATTATCTGTTGAGTTAATTAATTATTTAACGTAGTTATTTACAACATGGTCAGTTTCTTTATTGATATTTTTTAGCAGAATTCTGTATTCATGGTTCCTTTGCTAAAAAGACTCTTGATAAAAACTTAAAAAAATCTTCGGATATAATTATTCAGACTCTTATCTTCATAGAAAAAAAATAAAAATCGTTTTTTGTCGGTTCATTTTTTTTCTCCACATTTCATAAAGTAAAATAGGTAAACTTCGTAAAAAAACAATTTCCACTCATATTTTTAGGGGAAATATTTCAGATATATTTTCTGTCACTTCACAGCTTATTTTCCAGAATTTACATAAAAATCAACTGTAAATAACTGAAAGGGAAGTACTCTACACTGATCATTTAATACTTATCTCCCTTGAAAAACCATAAGTGACTCTGAACGGTGAACATTAAACTATTAAGTCGCAAATTGGATTGGAAATTGATTCATTCGCAAAGAAATGTTGGCTCAAAGTGCATTGTAGCCGTGTTACGACACCATAACATACGAAAAGAGGATCATTAAAAAGAGTGATAATTTAGATAATTGAAACCATTTTGCTATGGTTCATTTTTAATGGACACTTCGTCGTTTTTTGTAGGTTTCCTTTTTGTAGATAGAGAAAAAAATCCTATGAAAGCACAACAAAAAGACACTGCTAATATTGGGTCTTTGAAGATGTTAAAATAAAAGTTATTTTTCCTGGGTGTCTGCACTTAAGTACTTGTCAACGAAATTTCTATGAACGTATATAACCATCGGATGTTGTATTTTCACCTGAATGTATTAAGTAAATAGTTAAGTCGGTGGGGTGGCCTATGTTGGTATCAGCAGAACTCTAGGAGAAAGAAAAATCAACTTAAACCAGCTGTACTCCGTTTGACCTTTTTTGTATAGAAATCAAATTTTCATATGGTTGATAGGCTAAACTTGCAAATCGGTCGGAAAATTAGGGTGATCCGGAAAAAACAGAACCAAAATTATTATTTATTTTCCCTTTTAAACTAACCCTAAAACCCAAACCTAAACCTCAACCCTAACCCTAACCTAACCCTAACCCTAAACCTTAATCCTAACCTAACCCCCACTAGTTAAAATTAACAGTTTTATTACAAAATTTGTGGGTCCTATTTTTTTCTGTGTCAACTTGTATACAGGGAGACCCAGAAAAAAAGAACCCAAATTATTTATTTATTTTCCCATTAAACTAACCCTAACCCTAACCCTAAAACCCCTAGTTATAATTAACAGTTTTATCATAAAATTTGTGAGTTCTGTCTTTTGGGTCCCCTAATTTCTGACCGATTTCAAGTTTAGCCGGTTGATAACCTGTTAACAGTTCCATGCTATACTCCATGGCAATGTTTACACCGCTTTCTGTAGATGAGACATTACTACTGAGGTATATGAAGAGGTCTACTAATTTCAGAGATTGGCCATTTAATGAGATGGCTTCATCTTTATTAAAAAGGCATTAACTCTGTTTTAACTGTCTGAGTTATGATATATTATATTATAAATATATTTATATATATATATAAATATATATTATTCACCCACAGACACTTGTTTTGACTTTATCAAGTCTTCTTCATTGTGGCTAGACATTTTGTGAGCTACCTACAACCAGGATAGAACTCCAATCGATTCAGCAGCAGTCGGACAATTATATATATATATATATAGTATATATATATATATATATATATATAAGAGAGTTTCATAATTTTGCTTGAAGCATTGTGTATGTATTGGGTTAGGAGGTTGATTTTTAGAAGGCTATCACAATGCAGTTTGGAATAAATAAAGAAATAATAATACGATATACAATGGTGTTGTGTGTTAACCTGTATTTTTATTCTTTCTTGAATTTTCGAGGTAATACCTCTTTACCAAAGAATTGAACTGAAGCAGTCCAGCTATGGCATTTCTTCCCAAATGAATTTTTTGGAAGAAATGCCATAGCTGGACTGCTTCAGTTCAATCTTTTGATAAAGAGGTATTACCTCGAAAAATTCAAGAAAAGAATAAAAAATACAGGTTAACACACAACACCATGTTACGTATTATTATTTCTTTATTTATTCCAAACTGCATTGTGATAGCCTTCTAAATCAACCTCCTAACCAATATATATATATATATATTATATATATATATATATATATATATATATAATAATAAATGCACCCAATTTCCTGGTAGAGCACTGTAGTTGAGTTGAGTTTTCTTTCTCCTATTGCTTATTAGATTAGGATTAGATTAGAGAGAGAGAGAGAGAGAAGGGGGTAAAGAGAGAGAGAGAGAGAGAAAGAGAGAGAGAGAGAGAGAGAGAGAGAGAGAGAGAGGAAGTGAAGTACATACATATATACATACTAACTTTGCTCTTGTAAGTAATATATCTACACATATTTACTCGCACCTAGTAATGAAGTTAGATCCTGAATTAAAAATGGCAGGAAATTGGTATTTCCTGTATTTGAAAATCACCTTACACTTTCTTTTATTCTCTAACACTTTTTTTTGTCCCTCTCCTAATTCCACTAATCGCTCACGTATTTTCTTATCTCGTCTTCTCTTTTCCGTGAATCAAATTTCTTTCTTTCTTTTCCTAAATGTTAGACAAACTTTCCTCTCTTTTGTGCTCTTTTTGTGCTCGTAAAATACTCTTAATTTTAGCAGTTTTTTCTTTTCTTTATTTTGGTGCAAAATACAAAATCCCCTAAGGAATCAGACTGTGTTCCAGTTTAGATAAAACCTCCTTTACTAGAGTTTATCGAAGAAAATATCATCTCATATTCAGAAAGGTTCATAGAATCTAGTTTTCGATACATTATGGTGGAATAAAAGCAATGATTTTAGTCTCCTTCCACGGTTGTTGTCATTGTTGAATTTACAAAACCCAAAAGAGACTTTTTATACAAATGCTTCATTAAAGCGAAACCGATATTGAAGACTTGCTAAATATTCTTACAATTATATTAATATTCTTATATATATTATATAATTATAAATTATTATCATTATATTAATTTATTATTATATATATATTATTATTATTATTATTATTATTATTATTATTATTAATTATTATAATCAATTATAATTAGTTATATTATTATTATATTAATTATTATTATTATATTAATTATTATTATATTATATTAATTATTAATTATATTAATTATTATATTATATTATACTTATATTATTATTATATTATTAATTAATTTATTAATTCTATATATTATATTAATATATTCTTATATTATATTATTATTCTTATATTATATTAATATTCTTATATTATTTATATTAATTATATATTATATAATATTATTATTATATTATTATTATTATTATTATTATTATTATTATTAATATTATATTAAATTATTATTATTAATTAATTATATCATATTATATTAATTATTATATATTAATATAATTATATTATATTAATTAATTATTTTCTTATATTATATTAATATTCTTATATTATATTATTATTCTTATATTATATTAATATTTCTTAAATATTAATTATATTGATTATTAATTATATTAATATTCTCATATTATTATAATACTTATTATATTAATATTCTTTATAATTAAGTCTCTATTTTCTTTTTGCCAAAATTAATTATTTACTAACTGAAAACACGCGCTACTGTCGCTTTTAAACTACTACAGAACTACTAGAGAAATATATCCTTATGAGGCTTAACGGGTTAAATCGAACTTAATGGACCTAAATTCCACCCTCGTATGTCACCCCACCGAAAGAAAAAAATACCAAAAAATCAGGGAATTAACGGAAATTTAATGAAGATTTTCAGTGTTGATAATATCAATGATAATAAGAATATAATGCACCCGTTATTTTATTTAAAAACTTTTATAATTTTCTCAGGTCAGTTAATTTGAACCAGTATCATTTCAGAATCTGTGTTGCTCCTCAAAGAAGAAACAAAAGAAAGTAAGGAGAGAGAGAGAGAGAAGAGAGAGAGGAGAGGAGAGAGAGAGAGAGAAAGAGGTGGGGGCGGTTGATTTACCAAAGAGTTACAAGAAGAAACAAAAGAGGAAAGAAAGAAAGAAAGAAAGAGAGAGAGAGAGAGAGAGAGAGAGAGAGAGAGAGAGAGAGAGAGAGAGAGAGAGCGGGTTGAAAAGGAGAGAGAAAGGCGTAGATTTACCAAGAGGTTACAAGAAGAAACAAAAGAGGAAAAGGAATAGAAAGAAAGAGAAGAGAGAGAGAAGAGAAGAAAGAGAGAGAGAGAGAGAGAGAGAGAGAGAGAGGGGTTGAAAAGGAGAAGAGAAAGGCGTAGATTTTAACCAAGAGTTACAAGAAAGAAACAAAAGAGGAAGGAAAAAAAGAAGAAAGAGAGAGAGAGAGAGAGAGAGAGAGAGAGAGAGAGAGAGAGAGAAGAGAAGAGAGAGAGGGGTTGAAAAGGAGAGAGAAAGGCGTAGATTTTACCAAGAGTTACAAGAGAAACAAAAGAGGAAAGGAAAGAAAGAAAAAAGAGAAGAGAAGAGAAGAGAAGAGGAGAGAAGAGAGAGGAGAGAGAGAGGTTTGAAAAGGAGAGAGAAAGGCGTAAGATTTACCAAAGTTACAAGAAGAACAAAAGGAGGAAAGGAAAGAAAGAAAGAAAGAGAAGAGAGAGAGAGAGAGAGGGAGAGAGAGAGAGAGAGAGAGAGAGAGGGGTTGAAAGGAAGAGAGAAAGGCGTAGATTTACAAGAGTTACAAGAAGAAACAAAAGGAAAGGAAAGAAAGAAAGAAAGAGAGAGAGAGAGAAGAGAGAGAGAGAGAGAGAGAGAGAGAGAGAGAGAGAGAGGTTGAAAGCGAGGAGAAAGGCGTAGATTTCCAAGAGTTACAAGAAGAAACAAAAGAGGAAAGGAAAGAAAGAAGAAGAGAGAGAGAAGAGAGAGAGAGAGAGAGAGAGAGAGAAGAGAAGGAGAGAGAAGGGGTTGAAAAGGAGAGAGAAAGGCGTAGATTTACCAAGTTACAAGAGAACAAAAGAGGAAAGGAAAGAAAAAAGAAAGAGAGAGAGAGAGAGAGAGAGAGAGAGAGGAGAGAGAGAGAGAGGGGTTGAACAAGGAAGAGAAAAAGGCGTAGATTTACCTAAGGAGTTACAAGAAGAACAAAAGAGGAAAGGCAAGAAGAAAGAAGAGAGAGAGAGAGAAGGAAGAGAGAGAGAGAGAGAGAGAGAGAGAGGCTTGAAAAGGAGAGGACCGAAGGCGTAGAGATTTACCAAGAGTTACAAGAAGAAACAAAAGAGGAAAGGAAAGAGACAGCAAGCAAAGAAGGAGGAGAGAAGAGAGAGAAGAGAGAGAGACGAGAGAGAGAGAGAGGGGGTTGAAATAAGGAGAGAGAAAGGCGTAAGATTTACCACGAAGTTACAAGAAGAAAGCAAAGAGAGAAAGAGAAAGAAGAAAGAGGAAGAGAGAGCAGAGCGAGAGAGAGAGAGAAGAGAGAGAAGAGGAAGAGAGGAGAGGGTTGGAAGGGAGAGACAGGCGTGTAGATTTAACCGCTGTTAAGTTACAAGACGAAACAAAGAGGATAAGGAAAGAAGAGAGAGAGGCAGAGAGAGAGAGAGAGAGAGACGAGCGAGAGGAGAGCACGCAAGAGAGGACGGAGGTTGAAAGGAGAGAGAAAGGCCGTAGATTACCAAGAGTTACAGAAAACAAAGAGGCAAAGAAGAAAGAAGAAGAAAGAGGAGAGGAGAGAGAGAGAGAGAGAGAGAGAGAGAGAGAAGAAGAGAGAGAGGGGTTGAAAAAGGAGAGAGAAAGGCGTATGATTTCAACCCAAGAGTTACAACGAAGAAAACAAAAAAGAGGTATAGGAAAAAGAAAGAAAGAAAAGAGAGAGAAGAGAGAGAGACGAGAGAGAGAGAGAAGGAGAGAGAGGGTGAAAAGGAGAGAGAATAGGCGTACATTTAACCAAGAGTTACAAGAAGAAACAAAAAGAAGGAAAAGGAAAGAAAGAAAGAAAAAGGAAAGAGAAAGGAGAGAAGAGGAGAGAGAAGAGAGAGAGAGAGAGAGAGCGAGAGGGTTGAAAAGGAGGAGAGAAGTAGGCGTAGATTTTACCAAGATTACAAGAAAGAAACAAAAGAGGAAAGAAAGAAAGAAAAGAGAAGAGAAGAG
>CM042169.1:26673909-26681409 GCA_023376005.1 Doryteuthis pealeii
ATATATGTGTGTGTGTGTGTGTGTGTGTGTTTTAGGCAGCATTTTTCTTGTAGGCATATATTGTTAAATACCTTGTAAAAAATACCTTGAAGATGGCCCACGATAGGGGCAGAAAGTACTCGGTCTATGACATATGACAAATACATCAGCCAATTCTCGCCAGATATTACAAAAATAATCCGGCAATACGAAAAACAAATGACAAAACTTGCAGACAGAAAATGGCTGCATTATTTAACAATATATATATATATATATATATTATATATATATATATATATATATATATATGTGTGTGTGTGTGTGTGTGTGATTGTATGTGTGTGTGTGTGTGTGTGTGTGTGTGTGTGTGTGTGAATATTATCGCACCAGTTTATTGCGAACGGATATCCAATTGTTATGATAAGCTGCGATAAAGTATCCAAGTGTCGGCAAAGGTCGTCCATAGTTTTAATGATTATTTTCTGTTGATAGTTTGAAAACATTGTTATTAAATTACATCTGATGTAAATTATGTATTAGTACCACTAAAAACTTTGGTTGGTTGGTTGGTTGGTTGGTTGGTTGGATTTTATCTCATTGGTTTTTTATACCGGAGATGTTTGTTTTATTTGAGTTTAAATTTGAGTTTTTGTTTAACGGCATATCAACCTCTGTGTGTCATTTAATACCAGAAAGGGTTATATGAAATGTTTTTTTACACAGGAATTATGGAGTAGCGGTTTTATGAATATAAATTATATAATAATAATTATATAATATAAATTATATAATATAAATCTAATGAATATAATATAAATAAGATGAAATATAATGATACAATATAAATATCATAAATATAATATAATAATAATATGATATAAATATAATATAATAATGATATAATATAAATATAATATCATTGGCAATTCAGCCTCGAAAGACTATGATAAAGTTTTTGTGTGCCCCTGAAGTTGCAGCGCCTCCTGTGACTATGAAGTCCTATGTTTGAGAAACATTCTCGACCACAGATTTTGCATTTGTAGGTTGTCCCTGTAGATGATGATGTTCCGATGCTTTGTTGCCGTTGCTTTCTTATGGACCTCTTAGCTTCATGATGTTGTATCAGGGTGACTTCTGACATGTACAGTCCTCTATGGAGATTCTGCCGCCACCGAGGGCGGTCTTGAGCCAAATTTTCCCAGCTGGAAGGGACAATGCCAAAGCACCTGAGATCATTTTTGCAGACATCCTTGAATCGCAGTAGGGGGCGACCAATCTGTCTTTTACCAGATGTTAGCTCTCCATACAGGATGTATTTCGGGATTCGTCCATCATCCATCCGACGTACATGACCCAACCATCGGAGACGACGTTGTCTCAGTAGAGAGTACAGGCTGGGGAGTTGAGCTCTCTCTAGGACTGCTGTGTTAGTGATCCTGTCCTCCAGGTGATGCCCAGTACACGTCTAAGGCAGCGAAGGTAGAAGGTATTTAGCCGCCGCTCTTGGTGGGAATGTAAGGTTCATGTTTCACTTCCATACATGAGGGTGCTGATAACACATGCCCTATACACATGTACCTTTGTACGGATAGTGAGCTTGCTGTTGTCCCACACTCTTGTTGTATAATATATATAATATAATTTAATATAAATATCATAAATACAATATAAATTACATATATAAATTATTATTATATAAATCGTTGGAATGTGAATTATGAATAGCTTTTTATGGTGGTATTTCGGTTATGTTTTGGTTAGATCTTGTTGAAAAGGTTCCTTTTTAAAAAAAATTAAAATGTCTTCTGGTTTTTGTTATTTTTAAAGAGGTCTTTTAAGTTTTTTGTCTGGTAATGTTTGGTGCGGGTTTCTCTGAGGATGCTGCAGTTTATATTTATATTTATATAAATATATAAATATTATAATTTATATTTAAATATAACCGTCCCCTAGCGGGAACCAGCAAACTAAACGGGCAGACAACTCTCCAGGCAAAATACGAAACTAACGCCACAGTGGTATTCAGTTATGTTTTGGTTTAGGAGGATGTTTTTAATACTGAGCTGTACCTTGCATGTTGGACATACTGGGGCGTCCCCTTTTTTTAAAAAGGTGAAAATGGGTGATATGGGTGTGCCCAATGCGCAGTCTAGAGAATATCACTTCTTTTCTGTTTTTTTCGGTGGCCTTTTGAGTTTGTTTTATTCATTCTTATTGGGTATTAAATCATTTTAAAACTCAATTTTAAAACATTCAAGACTCATTTAACCCATAGATGGGACCCTTCCAATTCAATACTGATAAGGAGGAAGTCCTAGTGTCTTTGTGGCTAAACTCCAATCTTGCTATTACTTTCACTTTCAATTGAGTAGAAAATTATTTAAAAAATCAACACCAAGCAGTTTTGGTAGCAGGTGCAATCTGTGCCTGTAGGAGACAATTCAAATAATTAGATATAGGGACACAAGCGAATCATTAAATCAAAGAAATGAGATTATATTTAAGTGTTGCCACAAAAATAGATTCAAAGTATAATAGAAAATGACTTATTTCTTTTATAATCATGTGTAGGAGACTTTCATGGAACTTTAATTGTGTATGTTGATTAATAATCTAGTTACTTATATGACAAACATGATAACTAGTTAGTATTATTAGCGTTATTCGGACTATTGTCCCCATCTTCATTGTTATTTGTACAAATTTTTCGGCCGATATACCCTCCGGCCTTCTTCAGGTATTTCTTGTCGGACTCGGGAACCTTCTCGGACTCGGGAACCTTCTTTTCGAACTCAGGAACTTTCTTGTCGTATTCGGGAGCCATCACGGAACTTTGAACCTAACCCTTTATTTATTCCACGGGGGTATCCTGTTCTCATTCCGCTAACCATAGCTGGGGTAGGAGTTGTGTTAATTAATTATTTTTCTAACTGCTTTCACTCAGGATTGAACTCGGGAACCAGAGAAGGTTCCCGAGTCCGAGAAGGTTCCCGAGTCCGACAGGAAATACCTGAAGAAGGCCGGAGGGCATATCGGCCGAAACGTTGTACGAATATCAATGAAGATGGGGACAATAGTCGAATAATGCTAATAATACTAATCTTCAAGCCTCATCTCAAACATTCAGAGAAATATGATAACTAGTTTGATCTTTTTTTTTTATTTATATGCTGTATTTTTATGTATGTTTTTTGTATTTGTACCTTCGGGATAGAGTGAAACTAGGAGTAATGGCGATGAACGGGTACTCCACGATGTTGCAGATTGACTATTGTTCAGTTTGTTTTGCGCGGGAAGTTCGAAAAGACAAAGGAAAATTGAACTGAGAAGACAATGGCTAAGGTAGACAGAGGGTCTGGTGTGACAAAGGACTCATCTGGACAAACGCGAATTTGAACAAAGAGAAAGGACTTCCGGTCAGGGAACAAAAGGATGTGTGGGCGGTCGTCAATACTTAAGCGGTCATCAGGGCAGCCCAAAAAGTAGACCCCAGGAGACGGCGAAGAGAGCACAAGGAGTCTGACCGTCGACACGGTCGGGCGCTGCTGCAGGCAGTGAGGCTCGCCCACCACCTTCCACCACACCATAGGTAGTCGTAGTGTCATTATCCATGCCCGCCACTCACCTACCACACACCGAAGAAAATAAAGAAGAGTCATCTTTTGTATACGCGTATCTGTTGTTATTGAAGTTCAGTAGCTGACTACTACCATACATCGCTTTTGGGTTAGTGACGATATCCGCTACTAACATACACGAATTCGAAGCCAGTATACAACACACATTACCCAGAGCTCCAGAATTAGAACTTCATTACCAGATGCAATTTAAGGTCATACCCAGAATACTAAGACCCTCAGCCACGGCTTTCTAGCATATATATGATTTTAAAAAAAGTTGCCATAAGGGAAATAGGATTTGGACAATTATATAGGTGCTAGGGCTTGATATGATCTGCCGTTTGATGCTGGGGGCCTTTCCGACCGTCCATCTAGCCTAAATGAAGTATTGCATGTTATAGACTGTTCAGCCACCAAGATTCCGTCCTTAAGTATTACGAATCACCACCCACAACCGACATGGGGATATCTTCCGGCTACATGCCGAGTTCTGTGCACATGCGCTGTACATCACTTCCGAATAAATAAAAAGTTTGTTTGGAGTGAGTGCACGAATGTGCTCAATTCAAATAGACACAACCGACATGGGGATATATTGGTGGATGCCCTACCCCTATGCTGAGGTACAGTCGGCGTATTCTACTCCCCCAGCCGACAGGGCTACCACTAAAGACGGTTTTATGTTTTAATGGTTAGTTTTGTTGTTGAATTTTATTAATTTAACTTATAAAGAACTCGGAACAGATTTCTTTACTTTCTAGTTCTAAGATGAATTAAACTTTTTTAAACATTAAATCCCCATAAGTAAGGGAATTGTGACTTAAAGAGTGATATAGTTTCGGTTACATTCAGACAAATACACAATCTCCATTATTTGAACTAGCAAATATATGCACCCTCCGGGTGCAAGTATCTAAGTTTTAATATAATAAAATAGCATAATAGAATAACTCAAGGGAGATAATTCTGATTTTTGTTTGTCTCAGACTACAAAATTAAAAAAAAAAAGTAATTGTGTTATACAATAGATGATTTGCTTAATTTTATTTCTTTTAGTTTCTGAGTTAATGAATACAAGAAGTAAGAATTTTTAAAAAGTTTAAAGAAAACTTGAAATCAAACCAGTGAGCATAGGATGCTGTATTAAACTAGGTAAGACATACATACAAATTCTACTACTTACTACTACAAAACACAAACACACATACATAGAAATATTAAAGTAATTTTTTTTTTTGGGGGGGCGGGGTGATAAATAAACAAATAATTCATTATGTTGACTTAGTGAAAGAAAAGAACAATAGGAAAGAAAAGATTAAGATAATTCTTAAAAGGCATTTATCATTGATGCAACAGGCCAGAAAAAAATTACGTTTTAGATAAGAATTGAATGCAATTATCCAGACAAGATCGATAATCTGTTCTAAATCCATCCAAAACAAAAAAGGACCGCCCTGTCGGCTGGGGCGTTAGAATGCACCGACTGTACCTCTGCAGAGGGGTAAGACTCCCCCAATGGGGCCACCTGTTGGCCGTGGGTGGCGACCCGTGATGCTTAAGGATAGAGCCCAGGTGGATGAGCAGTTCATGACATGCAATACTCCACTTTGGCCCTATCTTGGGCAAGACGGGCGGTCGGAGAGGCCCCCTCCGATCAATCGGCTGGTCACGTCAAGCCCTAGCACCTATATGATTTTCCCAACCCTATTGCCCTTATGGCAAGCCCCAACCCCTTTTTATCATATGGGTGCTAGAAGGCGGTGGCTGCAGGTCTACATGTCCTGGGAATGACGTTAAACTCTATCTGATGGTGAGGTTCCAGTTTTGGAGGTTTGGGGAATGTGGAGCACCCTTTCATCACCATTGCTCCCAGGTCCACTCTGACCCGGAGTGGTACTACCTGTTAGGGTCCCATCTATGGGTTAAATAGAAAAATGTATTTGTAAACAAAATTGTATTATGCATTAAGAAATAATTTATTTCAAAACTTTATCGGCATTAAATGACCCACTGAGGTTGATATGCCGTAAAACAAACCAAAAAACAAAAAAGAAATTGGTTATTCTCAAATTGTTCCGGAGACGCTTCATTCATCATAAGGTTAGAACTACAAATAAACGTGAAAGGTAGAAAGAATGTTTTATAACATTTATAACAGTTCCCCGCATATACTTATAGACCAGGCGAGATTATGTGGTCTATTCCTTAGCCAATCGCTGGCCATACTGCGTGGCTGATATATTACTTAAGCGCTGATTCTTTCTCAGTCTACTCGTGATCATCAACGAGGGAATCTAGGATTCTCTACCTGAGAGGATTACCAAAGGAACCAAATCGGAGGACTCTCAATGTTGCTTTCTTCCTGTCATAGGTTTTCAGAATGGCGCGTTGTTCATCTCTTCAACGCTGGCACAAAGATATTGCTTTTAATCTGTTTTTGTTAAAGAACTTTCTGGTTGGTTTATCTGCTTAATTGGCACCTGATCATTGCAATGACATGTTGTGCCTCTTTCTAAAAAAAAACAAAAAAATAATTTTTTTTCTTTTTTTTTTTTTTTTTTTTTTTTTTTTGTCTTTTCTCTACCTAGAATCAACTGGCCAATTATGGCTCTTACAAACTTAACTCTCACACTCACCAATTGTGTGCGCGGTGTCTAAGTGGAGTTTTGCATGTCATGGACTGCTCATCTGTTTTTACAATTCTGTATTAGACGGTTGTGTTTGTTTTTTGGTGGGGGCTGGGTTCTTTCTAGCGTATTTTTTCATTTTCTTTTTTTTCTTTTTGTTGTTGATTATTGTATCGTTGATGTCGTCAACAAAGCATCGGAACATCATCATCTACAGGGACAACCTACAAATGCAAAATCTGTGGTCGAGAATGTTTCTCAAACATAGGACTTCATAGTCACAGGAGGCGCTGCAACTCCAGGGAAACACATAAACTTTTATCATAGTCTTTCGAGACTGAATTGACAATGATGATGATGATGATGATCAGAATGTTTAATTTAAAGCAATCTTTTATGATTGAACACAATAATTATGTGACCACGCTCGTTATTTTTTTTCAATTATCTGGCCCACCGAGAAAAAAAAGTTTGGTGATCCCTGATATAAGGTAATAGCTAGGTCTATAGAAAAAGCCGAATTCTTCTCTGCAGAGGGATAAGACCCAACCTCCAATGCTTAAGGGCGGAATCCAAGCTAAGCAATCCCGAAAGACATCCTGTATGGAGAGCTAACATCTGGTAAAAGACAGATTGGTCGCCCCCTACTGCGATTCAAGGATATCTATAAAAATGATCTCAGGTGCTTTGTCATTGTCCCTTCCAGCTGGGAAAAATTGGCTCAAGACCGCCCTCGGTGGCGGCAGAATCTCCATAGAGGACTGTACATGTCAGAAGTCACCCTGATACAACATCATGAAGCTAAGAGGTCCATAAGAAAGCAACGACAACAAAGCATCGGAACATCATCATCTACAGGGACAACCTACAAATGCAAAATCTGTGGTCGAGAATGTTTCTCAAACATAGGACTTCATAGTCACAGGAGGTGCTGCAACTTCAGAGGGCACACAAAACTTTTATCATAGTCTTTCGAGACTGAATTGCCAATGGTGATGATGATGATGATGTTGATTATTGTATCGTTGATGTCGTCTTTTTCTATACAAGAAACATATTTCGAAAGGAAACATTTTAGAAAGTTTAAATTATTACTGAGATGGAAAAATGAATTTTTAATGAGCAATGAACCCTTCAAACGTTTCAAACTTTCATTTTAATTTCAAATTACTTGAATTGAATTCTTAGACAAATGATATTTAATACAGAAGAAATCTAATATGTTCTTTACGTGTATGACAACGAAACTGCTGTCATATTAATCTGAACAG
>CM042169.1:26688909-26721409 GCA_023376005.1 Doryteuthis pealeii
TGACCCACTGAGGTTGATATGCCGTAAAACAAAAAAACAAAACAAAAAAATCTGTATATACTAAAATGAGACTATTAAAAGACAGAAAACTAGAGGTGATAGAGCAAAACTGTTTATAAATTTGAATTCAGCACACCCAAATTAGTAAAAAAAACAAAAAAAAACACCTATTCACATTCTTGCGTCAGACAAAAAATATTTTTTCTAAACCGGTGTAATCTATAGGTACGTCGATTACTCTAATTCCAACACCCAGCACTGTCAATATTTTCACAAAGAATGTGAAGCTTTCGTTCTGTGGGGGATCAAGAGGTTTTATATTAGGTGTACCATAAAGTCCTGTCCCGAATTTTGTTAGAAATAATAATTGAAAGAAATATTACTGACAAATCTTTATTGCTCAACCAAATAGACAGCATCATTAGATATAACCTTTTATAATATTAATTTTATAGGAAAAAAATTTTTTTTAAATAAATAAAATAAAATAAATAAATAAAATAAAGATTTAGTTTAAAGAATACATTTTATAAACTAGTAAAAGTATGCACCCCTCGGGTACAAATATTTAAGTTTTAATGTAATATTAAATAAGAAAGACTAATTAAACTAAATAAGAACAAATATAAAAATAATATTTTAATGTTACTAGCAAAATAGATTTTTGAAACATATTGCCTGGGGGGGGGGAGTTAAAAATTCACAAACTATATATAGATATATAATACCAGTCATGTATTTATTAAAACTTGTTTTTAAAAAACAATGAGGACTGTCTAATGCTGCATGTTCAAATTTTCAGTGTATTTATTCTATGTTATGACGATTTTGGGTAATATGACGTAAGCAGGGACATAGTTTTTGTTACAGACAAAAACCGGAAGCGAATCTCCATTATTAATAGATTCTAATTGATTTCTATATGAAATTATATATAGGATTGCTTTTAATACATTTGAGAATAATATGATAGTATTAGAAATCAGTAATGGCAAATAATTATTTATTAAACCCATTAGGAGCTTTTTAATCCCTCTTTCAAAAAAGATTAACATCTTTGGAAACTCGTGAACATTTATGAATCATTTCCCACATGCTCTAATCTTTTTCCAAATGCTCTAAAGAACAGAATAAGTGAAATCTGATGGAGCAAGGTCTGGCGAGTAGGGAGGGTGAGGAAGAACTTCTTAGTCTAAGGACTTTATTTTTTCTTGAGTTTGTTTGGCAGAATGGAGTCTAGCGTTAAAAGGAGACTGCTGCAGATTGTTGCCCGCATTGCTTTGTTGGCTGGAGAGAGTTCACGAGGAACCCACCTACCCTCTCTATACACCTTTCCAATCTTTTTCAGATTCTCCTAAACAGTAGACCAAGGTGCACCAAGTCTTTGGAACAATCTTCTGATTGTTTGTCGAGGATCTTCTTCCACTGCAGACTGGGTCTCCCCGATCGAGGCTCATCAGTAATTTCGAAATTGCCTTTATCAAAATTCAAAAACCATTTACGGCAGTTACTAACACTCACACCTTCTGGAAAGACAGCGGTTATGTTTTTCACTGCAGTTGTTGGATTGCTACCTTTGTGGAATTCATACAAAATGCAATGACGCATATGATTCACTTTGAAACTTTTGTCTTCCATCGGCTATAGATGTTTTAAAACTATCAACAGCAGTAGATTTAACTAAATGTGAAGTTTAACTGAGTATCTGGCATCTGATTTGACCTTGAAAACAGCTGTCTAGACTTAATCTGGTGTTTTAGTTTGGTTAAAGAAAAGCGGACATAACTTTCCGGTACCTCTAATATTTTGGTTAAAAAGTTATTCCTGGATCTGCTTTTAACCCCATCTTATTTGGTAGTCGCGCTGAAAAAGGAATTCAAGGAAAGAAAAAGGAAGAGACAAAGACAAAAGGTGGTTTTATGATTTTGGCTTTATTCTCGGTGATAGCCACCACGTGGTAAGGAAATCCCTTCTTGATCAGTAGTCGTGTCTCGTCCCAGATAAGGCCTAAGTCCGAATGGCCGAGACATTATCTTGGGGGTCGGAAGAGGGTCCTTTTTCCGCGCATGCTCGGAGGGTTCTTCCGGTGAAGGCTTATGGGAGTTTGCTTATATTTTTTTAATCTTAATTTTATTTAATCCCCACAGTTCCTATCAGAGATATTTTTTCAACGCATGAAGTATGAAAGATCTATTTGAAAATATTAATATGAATGGCATTTTGTCCTTCTTGAGAAAAATTAAGAAATACCGAAAATTATGAATCAGATATAAAATACACCCACGATAATATATCTAAAATATATCTGTAAAGGAAACTTGATTACCAACTGTTGTCTCACACTCTAACAATTTGTTTAAAAATAAATATTTACCTACAAACAGACCCTTAAAAATCACATCCAAAAATCTAAAAGGACGCAGTAAATCGTATCTGCATCCAGTGTTTTTTTTTTTCTTTTTTCTTCCCTCACCATTTCAAGCTAACTGTAAATACATTTCAATAGTTTCTTGGAAAGGAATTACACAGTATAGGTTAAAAGGTAGGGGTTATACGGCTTTAGTTGTTTTCCCCAGATCATAAATAAAAACCCTACAATCTATTAAATAACTTTAGTTGGGGCCCATAAATTTTCCCAGGGACTCAATCAAAGCAAATATGTGCGCCCCACACTACAATAAAAAAAAGAAGCTATTAGCATTACTGTGAGCAACCCACTCCCTAGAAGCCGTTGGTCACCTCTTGTCTCCCTGTGTTGAACAGATGGCCGTCTCTGGTCAACCGGACACTCTATCGACTGAGTTAAACCGGCCCTATCTCTAAAATTATCTAAAGGAAACTTTAATAACAACATGTGTCCCACTCGAACAATTTGTTTTAAAACAAAATATTTACATACAACTATTCCCTTGCAAATCATATAATAAAAATGGCATTAAATAACCCACAGCGTTGATATGCCATTAAACAAACCGATTTCTTCAATTATTTATTCTATTTATACATTTTGAATTATATATATTTTGACACCTCACGTGGTGTAATGTTTATCAGCTAGATTCCCAGACAATTGTTAGTGAGTTCGATTCTCATTGGGTGCCCATACTTCTGGCCTTGTGCCACATCTAAGCTAAGCTTAGTAAATAAACTATATCACAATTATGGTAACTCACGTGATGTAATGGTTAGCAAGTCAGATTCGCAAACCACAGTTAGCGAGTTCGATTCTCACTGGGCGCCCCATACTTTTGGCCTTGTGCCACATCTAAGCTAAGCTTAGTAAATAACTATAATGCTGTATATGGCACTTCACGTGGTGTAATGGTTAGCAGATAGACTCACAAACCACTGTTAGCGAGTTCGATTCTCACTGGGCGCCCCATACTTCTGGCCTTGTGGCACATCTAAAGCTAAGCTTAGTAAATAATATATCACAATTATGGGTAAACTCACGTGGTGTAATGGTTAGCAAGTCAGATTCGCAAAATCATTGTTAGTGAGTTCGATTCTCACTTAGTGCCCCATACTTCTGGCCTTATGCCACATCTAAGCTAATAACTATATATTTGGCCGCCTGTCGGTGAGCATAGAATAGGTTGACTGTATCCTCTACAGAGGTGTAAGTAAGTAAAGTCGACGGAGTGGCCTGTTGTCAGTATCAGCGGTACGGCGAGGGAGTCTATCTCCTTTCCTCTAGCGCAGACCAGAATTGGAACCTCACCACAAGATGCAGTTTAACTTCATACCAGGACAGTTAGACCCTCAGCTACCGTCTTCTATCACGTATATAATAAAATGGATCGTTTTTTTTTTTTGCTATATGAGCAATAGGGTAGGGACAATCATATAGGTGCTACGGTTTGGTGTGGTCAGCCGGCTGATTGGATGTGGGCCTCTCCTACCACCCATCTAGCCTAAGTAAATATGAATATGGAGTGATGAAGGTCATGGACTGCTTAGCTTGATTCCACCCTTAAGCATTGGAGGTTGGGTCTTATCCCTCTGCAGAGAAGAATTCGGCTTTTTCTATAGATCTAGCTATTACCTTATATCAGGGATCACCAAAACTTTTTTTTCTCGGTGGGCCAGATAATTGAAAAAATAACGAAAGCGGTCACATAATTATTGTGTTCAATTATAAAAGATTGCTTCAAATTAAACATTCTGATCATCATCATCATCATCATTGTCAATTCAGTCTCGAAAGACTATGATAAAAGTTTATGTGTTTCCCTGAAGTTGCAGCGCCTCCTGTGACTATGAAGTCCGATGTTTGAGAAACATTCTCGACCACAGATTTTGCATTTGTAGGTTGTCCCTGTAGATGATATGTTCCGATGCTTTGTTGCCGTGCTTTCTTATGGACCTCTTAGCTTCATGAGGTTGTATCAGGGTGAATTCTGACATGTACAGTCCTCTATGGAGATTTCTGACGCGGTCTTGAGCCAAATTTTCACAGCTGGAAGGGACAATGCCAAAGCACCTGAGATCATTTTTGCAGACATCCTTTGAATCGCAGTGGGGCGACCATCTGTCTTTTACCAGATGTTAGCTCTCCATACAGGATGTTTTCGGATTCGTCCATCATCCATCCGACGTAATGACCCAACCATCGGAGACGACGTTGTCTCAGTAGAGAGTACAGGCTGGGGAGTTGAGCTCTCTCTAGGACTGCTGTGTTAGTGATCCCTGTCCCTCCAGTGATGCCCAGTAAAAACATTCTGATCAATGTTATTAAAATCTTATAGATATTGAAACATGGGTTTGCTCTTTCCAAAAATGTTGTCTCATAACTTTTAATCTATTAGTTGTAAAAAATTAATACCAGGGGGGTTTATTGGCATTAATTCTCACATGAGGGTAAATTTTCTACTTCCAATATTAAGGCAAATTACCAAATTTCAATTTAATTTAATTAATACATTGGGGAAGTAATTCCTAATTCCAATATATGAGTAAATACCTTATCGTGTGCATTGGGAAATGGTAAAAGGGTAGGTAATTACCGAAATTTTCAAGTTCGGAAGAATACAAGTAGTAGACCTTGAAAAAAACAGGCTGTCCTAGACTTAATCTGGTGGTTTTTTAGTTTGGTTAAAGAAAAGCGGACATAACTTTCCGGTACCTCTAATATTTTTGGTTAAAAAAGTTATTCCTGGATCTGCTTTTAACCCCATCTTATTTGGTAGTCGCGCTGAAAAAGGAATTCAAGGAAAGAAAAAGGAAGAGACAAAGACAAAAGGTGGTTTTATGATTTTGGCTTTATTCTCGGTGATAGCCACCACTGGTAAGGAAATCCCTTCTTGATCAGTAGTCGTGTCTCGTCCCAGATAAGGCCTAAGTCCGAATGGCCGAGACATTATCTTGGGGGTCGGAAGAGGTCCTTTTTCCGCGCATGCTCGGAGGGTTCTTCCGGTGAAGGCTTATGGGAGTTTGCTATATATTTTTTTAATCTTAATTTTATTTTAATCCCCACAGTTCCTATCAGAGATATTTTTCAACGCATGAAGTATGAAAGATCTATTTGAAAATATTAATATGAATGGCATTTTGTCCTTCTTGAGAAAAATTAAGAAATACCGAAAATTATCAATCAGATATAAAATACACCCACGATAATATATCTAAAATATATCTGTAAAGGAAACTTGATTACCAACTGTTGTCTCACACTCTAACAATTTGTTTAAAAATAAAATATTTACCTACAAACAGACCCTTAAAAATCACATCCAAAAATCTAAAAGGACGCAGTAAAATCGTATCTATGCATCCCAGTGTTTTTCTTTTTTTCTTTTTTCTTCCCTCACCATTTCAAGCTAACTGTAAATACATTTCAATAGTTTCTTGGAAAGGAATTACACAGTATAGGTTAAAAGGTAGGGGTTATACGGCTTTAGTTGTTTCCCCAGATCATAAATAAAAACCCTACAATCTATTAAATAACTTTAGTTGGGGCCCATAAATTTTCCCAGGGACTCAATCAAAGCAAATATGTGCGCCCAGGACACACTACAATAAAAAAAAAGAAGCTATTAGCATTACTGTGAGCAACCCACTCCCTAGAAGCCGTTGGGTCACCTCTTGTCTCCCCTGTGTTGAACAGATGGCCGTCTCTGGTCAACCGGACACTCTATCGACTGAGTTAAACCGGCCCTATCTCTAAAATATATCTAAAGGAAACTTTAATAACAACATGTGTCCCACTCGAACAATTTGTTTTAAAACAAAATATTTACATACAAACTATTCCCTTGCAAATCATATAATAAAAATGGCATTAAATAACCCACAGCGTTGATATGCCATTAAACAAACCGATTTCTTCAATTATTTATTCTATTTATACATTTTGAATTATATATATTTTGACACCTCACGTGGTGTAATGTTTATCAAGCTAGATTCCCAGACAATTGTTAGTGAGTTCGATTCTCATTGGGTGCCCCATACTTCTGGCCTTGTGCCACATCTAAGCTAAGCTTAGTAAATAACTATATCACAATTATGGGTAACTCACGTGATGTAATGGTTAGCAAGTCAGATTCGCAAACCACAGTTAGCGAGTTCGATTCTCACTGGGCGCCCCATACTTTTGGCCTTGTGCCACATCTAAGCTAAGCTTAGTAAATAACTATATGCTGTATATGGCACTTCACGTGGTGTAATGGTTAGCAAGATAGACTCACAAACCACTGTTAGCGAGTTCGATTCTCACTGGGCGCCCCATACTTCTGGCCTTGTGGCACATCTAAGCTAAGCTTAGTAAATAACTATATCACAATTATGGGTAACTCACGTGGTGTAATGGTTAGCAAGTCAGATTCGCAAATCATTGTTAGTGAGTTCGATTCTCACTTAGTGCCCCATACTTCTGGCCTTATGCCACATCTAAGCTAATAACTATATATTTGGCCGCCCTGTCGGTGGAGCATAGAATAGGTTGACTGTATCCTCTACAGAGGTGTAAGTAAGTAAAGTCGACGGAGTGGCCTGTTGTCAGTATCAGCGGTACGGCGAGGGAGTCTATCTCCTTTCCTCTAGCGCCAGACCAGAATTGGAACCTCACCACAAGATGCAGTTTAACTTCATACCCAGGACAGTTAGACCCTCAGCTACCGTCTTCTATCACGTATATAATAAAATGGATCGTTTTTTTTTTTTTGCTATATGAGCAATAGGGTAGGGACAATCATATAGGTGCTACGGTTTGGTGTGGTCAGCCGGCTGATTGGATGTGGCCTCTCCTACCACCCATCTAGCCTAAGTAAATATGAATATGGAGTGATGAAGGTCATGGACTGCTTAGCTTGGATTCCACCCTTAAGCATTGGAGGTTGGGTCTTATCCCTCTGCAGAGAAGAATTCGGCTTTTTCTATAGATCTAGCTATTACCTTATATCAGGGATCACCAAACTTTTTTTTTCTCGGTGGGCCAGATAATTGAAAAAATAACGAAAGCGGTCACATAATTATTGTGTTCAATTATAAA
Source organism: Doryteuthis pealeii (assembly GCA_023376005.1). NCBI lineage: Eukaryota > Metazoa > Mollusca > Cephalopoda > Myopsida > Loliginidae > Doryteuthis > Doryteuthis pealeii. The sequence goes on from CM042169.1 coordinate 26,696,402, forward strand.
AGATTGCTTCAAATTAAACATTCTGATCATCATCATCATCATCATTGTCAATTCAGTCTCGAAAGACTATGATAAAAGTTTATGTGTTTCCCTGAAGTTGCAGCGCCTCCTGTGACTATGAAGTCCGATGTTTGAGAAACATTCTCGACCACAGATTTTGCATTTGTAGGTTGTCCCTGTAGATGATGATGTTCCGATGCTTTGTTGCCGTTGCTTTCTTATGGACCTCTTAGCTTCATGAGGTTGTATCAGGGTGAATTCTGACATGTACAGTCCTCTATGGAGATTCTGACGCGGTCTTGAGCCAAATTTTCACAGCTGGAAGGGACAATGCCAAAGCACCTGAGATCATTTTTGCAGACATCCTTGAATCGCAGTAGGGGGCGACCAATCTGTCTTTTACCAGATGTTAGCTCTCCATACAGGATGTCTTTCGGGATTCGTCCATCATCCATCCGACGTACATGACCCAACCATCGGAGACGACGTTGTCTCAGTAGAGAGTACAGGCTGGGGAGTTGAGCTCTCTCTAGGACTGCTGTGTTAGTGATCCTGTCCCTCCAGGTGATGCCCAGTAAAAAACATTCTGATCAATGTTATTAAAATCTTATAGATATTGAAAACATGGGGTTTGCTCTTTCCAAAAATGTTTGTCTCATAACTTTTAATCTATTAGTTGTAAAAAATTAATACCAGGGGGGTTTATTGGCATTAATTCTCACATGAGGGTAAATTTCTACTTCCAATATTAAGGCAAATTACCAATTTCAATTTAATTTAATTAATACATTGGGGAAGTAATTCCTAATTCCAATATATGAGTAAAATACCTTATCGTGTGCATTGGGAAATGGTTAAAAGGGTAGGTAATTACCGAAATTTTCAAGTTCGGATACTGATTGAAAAGACAAGGCAGTAACACACAAATATATTTAACAATTTTAATAGCTAACAACAATGGAAAGGAAAGACAGAAGAGATAAAGAAGAGTAAAAGGTGAAGGAGAATAGAAAGGAGGGTTGCAAATTTGTTGTGATTTGCGGAAACTTAACTTAATGAGAAAAAGCAATTTTCAAGCAGTCGTAACAAGTGAAAATTCCAGATCGCGTAAGTAACAAGTGAAATGCTCACACGCACGAAATTTTGTAACCTACCTACAGTAGTCAAGTCCATAAAGATTTAGTAAGCTTAACAGGATATTTAAATTCAAATGGTATTAAAAGGTCTTGCGTTCCGTACGTTTCAACAAATTCAAGTACCGTTGGCGGGCTTGATAAAATGCCTTCGCAGGCCGGATCCGGCTCACGGGCTGTACTTTTGGGACCCCTGCACTATATTAAGTGTTTGGATTAATAGTATCATATGTCACCTTTTGTTTTGTTTTTTTTAATTAGAGCAAAATAATAGAAGATTATCACAAGGATTTCTGATCAGCACTCTTTTATTTTAACGATATTCTTTTTTCTTTGGAGTGACAGGAGTTCTAAAGAGAGCTCAATTCAACTTGTGTTCTCTACAGAGACAGCGTCTTCTTCGATGGCTGTGTCAAGTCGGCCGGATGGATGATGAATGAATCCCGAAGGACATCCTCTATGCAGAGCCTTCATCTGGTAAGAGATTGGTTGCCCCCAGCTGCGTTTCAAGGATGTCTGCAAGAATGATCTCAGGTGCTTTGGCATTGCCCTTCAAGCTGGACAAATTTGGCTCAGGACCGCCCTCGGTGGCGGCAGGCTCTCCATAGAGGACTGCTCATGTCTGAAGTCACCCTGGCGCAACACCATGAAGCTAAAAGGTCCAGAAGAAAGCAGCGGCAACAAAGCACCGGCACATCAACATCTTCAGGGACAGCCTTCACATCCGACGTATGTGGTCGAGAATGTTTTTAAACATCAGACTTCACAATCACAGGAGACGCTGTAACTTCAGGGGCACAAAAACTATATTATAGTCTTCCGAGGGTTTAATCCTACGTAACGGACATAAATTCCACCATCGTATGTCACTCTGCCGAAAGAAAAAAATTGTATAAATCAGGGAATTAACCAAATGTAATGATGTTTTAAGTGTTGATATATTAATGAATAAAATATGTATGCACCAGTTATTTTATTTGAAAACTTTTACATTTTTTCAGGTCAATTAACTTTGAATCACGTATGTTTGTGAATCTGTGTTACGTCTCAAAGATTCGTGGTTCAAAGTTAGCTGACCTGAAAAAATGTTAGAAGTTTTTAAACAAAATAACTGGTGCATGATATGGTTTATTCCTTGATTTTTAGTATGTTTTTTTCTTTCGACATACGATGGTGGAATTTAGGTTCGTTAAGTAGGATTAAACCCTTCTGTGACTGAAATGCCGAAAAAAAACATTTTTCTGGATGTTAAAAAAAACATTCGTCGTTCTGATGAGCAAAATAGATGGCAAAAAAGTTCTCTAAAAATTATGCTTTGTTATGTCCTACAGTCTATTATTTCTAATTGTGTTTCGTGCACGTCTCCAAGAAAATGTCAAGTTATTTCCTGATCTTTCCACAGAGCTTCCGTTTTTTGGAAAACGACAATTCTACGATTATTTGGACAGTTGGCTTGTCAAGCAGAATTACTCTTGAAATCCAAAAAGACGCCCCAAAGATTTCTTGACGAATTCTTCCCAAGTATCCAAGAAAAGAAAAACACACACTTCCCCAATTCACAATAAGTATAGATGTATACACGCAAATGTATATCTATTTGTAGTTATTTGTAAAAAAATATTTGTACCCATGTTTCGCCCTCTATATGATTTGATTATGCATATGGAAGCTTATACCTATAGCAAAACACTTCAACCAACCAGAACACACACTTGATATTATGAAATGTATTTTGATAGACAGTAACTTTGCAACAACACAAATACGCAAACAAAAAGAAATGAAATAGATAATCAAACTCAATACACTTAAAAATGGTTTGAATACTGACCTCGGTATTTTAAACACATACAAATACTTTCACACATCCCATACCTAATATCTCACCTCAATATATCATAACCCTTACAACAACAAAAAAATGCAGAAATTCAATGAAAACGCATATTTCGGCCTAAAACACGGCGAGGAGCCGAAGACTAATGCTGTGACGTAATAGCATTGTTTTTTTTTTTGTTTTCTTTTATTCTTTAATTTTCTTCAAGTTGCGCATGACTTTCACGATCAAAGTCATGCCACATTTCGAACGATTACCATGATCGTATTTCGAATGAGTTACGTCACACAATTTTGAAAGAAAAATAACGGCTAAACAACGCCAAATCCGTTCACTTCATTTCATTACTTTTTTGCCCTCATATACAACATTTCATTTTTTTTTTCTCCAGACCGTCTCATATACCTTGAAAAAGGGTGAATGTTCACCCGAAATATCGGAATTGATCAAACCAGGAACAGAACAACAATTGAATATTAAAATTCTGATTTTTGTTCTGTTTTTCTTGTTTTTGTTCTTTTTTCTAATGCTTCAAAAGACAAAAAAAAAGAACGTTCACAAGAACATAACACACACACACACATATATATATATATATATATATATATATATATATATTATATCCGACTCATTAGGTTTAACTTCATTACTTGCTTTACTTAGGTATTGAGCACTCTTTACTTTTTAGCTTTAGATAATCCGATAGCAGTTTATATATATATTTTTTTCATATATATATTTTTTTCTTTTGACCAAGTATTATAGTATCAACCAATTATTTTGGGTTGGTACGACTATCTTGGTCTTTTCTTTTTTGCAATTTTTTTCTCCCCAGGTGATGTTTGGTAGTATATTTTTACAATCAAACTATTTGCCGGTTTTTTTTCTTACCGCAAGGGTTTACCAACAAGTTTGGTATATTAAATTATATATATATGCTCCCAACTTTCATGGTAGAGCACTGTAGGGGAGACATTAGTTGACCTTTCGTTTAGCGTAAAAGCACATACTCGCCTGTTGTTTACAGACTTGAGTTCTCTGGTGATTGTAAAAGCATACATCCTGTAAGTTTGTTTGTATCAATTAACTGTTCGCCCCTGGCTGACAGTTCCCGTAAGCCGTGAGGGTAAGGAGCTTGACAGATAAAAATTCTGTCGAATTTCGCAGACGGCTAGAGGTAGCTGTTAAAAAGTATAGCCGCACTGATGAGAAGTAAACTTCGAAACACGACTCTGTGAATGACTTAAATATATATATATATATATATATATGAAGAAAATGTTTTCAAAAATATAACACACAGGATGTTACGATCAAAGGAAAAATTTTTATATGTCCAACTCTCTTTCTTTCTTATATTTTTTCTGTGTAGCATGTCTGTTATATTTTTGAAAACATTTTCTTCACATATTGTGGGATTAATTTCCTCATCGTATTTCCATTTTGTTTTATCAATATAACAACACAAAAAGGAAACTACATTTATTATAAAGAAAGAAAGGTAAGAAAAAAGACATGCTACACAGGAAAATATAAGAAAGAAAGAAAGAAAGAAAGAAAGAGAGTAATACATATAAACATTTTTCCTTTGATCGTAACATCTTGTGTCTGTTATATTTTTGAAAACATTTTCTTCACATATATATATATATAAAAACGAGCAAAAAAAAAAATTCTATTTCAATATGCCCTGAGCGGGGAATTGTTTGTTTTATAGTATTAAAAAGGAAAAAAAAATAATAATAATAAATTCCTTTATAAAAAAATTAAAAAATTAGAGAAAATAAATTTAAAAGAAAAAAAAATGATTTCAAACGTCCCGCAATTTAACAACTCACGGACTTCAACGGACATACACGAACTCTACCGAATTTGAAATCTTAACGGAAGATTACGATCACTTCTAAATTTCACATCTCCATCAACTCAACGTTAGAACCAAGTTGATTTTAAAAAAACACAAATGGAACATTTTCAACTCTATAATAAATTCTCTGAAGATGGATATTATCCGAAAATTAAGAATGCTTCAATAAATATGTTTTTCAACATGAATCTGCATTATTTTGCCTTCAAAAAAAGAAAAAAAAAGATATCGTATTATAAATGGTGCTTCTATTTTACTATAAAAACGAGCAAAAAAAAATTATATATATATATATATATATATATATATATATATATATATTGGAGAAATATGTGCTTAATTGAAGTCGTACCTAATTTTGAAAATTAATTAATTAATAATTAAATGAATTAGGCGGGCATACCTATTTAAATTTAAGGCTAAATCAGCAGGGCTATTGACAGGAATTTCGGCATACATCAGCAGAGCTATAGACAGGAAGACCGCTTTGTGTGTGATACTATAGCTCTGCTAATGAGGCCTAATAGGCTGAAATGTACATACAGAGATTGATTTTTCTCGATTTGTTTAGCCTTACATTTGAATAGGTATGCCCGCTTAATTTATTTGATTATTAATTAATTAATTTTCAAAATTAGGTACGACTTTAATTAAGCACATATTCTCACAAAATTGTCGGCTAAAAAAGCCATATCAAAACACATTGTTTGTTTGTTACTTCTCATATATATATATATATATATATATATATATATATAATGCTTCTGATTATTTTTAAAATTAAAAATGTGATTCATTTTATTTTTAAATAAAATTCATTTTATTTTAAATAAAATTCATATTATTTTTAATATAGACAGCGCATTTTTTTTATTAATTCCAACGTTTGACTAGCAGCGTTCTGTTTTTACTAACGGTCATTTTTCCCGTCTTATTTTTGTTGATGACCGACCCACGTGCGGTCGATGCATTATAATGCGAAAGGGTCCTCATATCAGTGAGGAAGCGCCGGTGTTACTTTTTAAAACCGTCGAGAGATTGGCCCCGAAACGGTTCTGCCCACTTCTCTCCTGATGAGCCTATTTCAGTTGTAAACATCTCTTGTTTTTTCATTATATCATATTCATACTGTCGGATTAATTTCCATTTTATTTTCACACACACATATATATATATATATATATATATATATATATATATATATATATCTTATTATAATGGAGATTGTGTGTTTTTCTGTCTGTAACCGAAACTATATTCCTACTCAAGTCACAATTCCCTTAGTTATTGACATTACATTCTCAATGATTTTATTTTTATTTAAACCTCAATTATTAATAAAATTGTTTTACATTATTAATACTGTTAAGCATATCTACATAGTAATAACATGCAATTGTATTTATATATACAACAAAATAGCGGTTTACAATTTCAACGAGAAGGCTAATTTGCATATTGATATTTAAAATTTTATTTTAATAAATATATGCTTGGTATTATTGATTTCTAATTGTTTGGTTTTATTTTAATAAATATAAGCAAAAATCTCTTCAATGAATCTCAAATGAAATCCATTAACAATAAAAAATAACTGTAATTTTATTCTTTACTTCCTCTTTTAACTAAATACTTAAATTAGAAAAAATAAAAATGAAAGACGAGAGTAATGGAAGAGTAAGTTTCAGTTGTTCTATTTTTCGATTATACTCCCCTCTGTTTCAAATATTTTTATATGCATTTTTATTTAGTTTCATTAGCCTTTCTAATTTAATACGATATTTCATTACATTATAACTTAAATACTTTTCACCCGGAGGGTGCATATATTTGCTAGTATATATAACATTGATTCGTATGCAAAATTTAGGGTGTTTTTTTGGCGGTGGAGGCTGGAACAGATTTATAACATTTCAGTTTATTTCAATGGAGAAATTTGATTTGATATACGAGCAAATTGAATTACGAATGGAACGAATTAAACTCGTAAGTCAAAGAACCACCGTATTTGAATAGCTCGACAATTTTGACAATTTTTTGAGCGACAATTTCGTTTAGGGGGGGGGGTAGGGTTGTTTAAGTTTTTTTTTTTTTTTTTTTTTTGTGCCACAAGAATATTCTTGCGCATCGATGTAAAAGAGAATTCTATATAGAGAATTACTTTGCAGACATTCCTAACCATTTTTTTTTCTTAACTTTTCTTTTCTTTTCTCATGACGAATGATATCGCAGATTACAAAAAAATTATTTACATTCTACGCTTTAAATATTATAGACATATTCTTTTTATTGTTGTTCGTTTTATATGAGAACCAAACAAGTCAATAAAATTTACATAATTTACGTTAACGCTTTTTTGCATACTCGTCTCTTGACTTTCTCAATGATACGAAAAGCGAAATACAATATTTCGGTTTTTATAATGATCTTCATTGTAAACTTTGACCGTTTTTACTTTAGCTGTTATTTTTTTTATTGTTCTGCTTTGAATATAAATGAAACCCACACAATAGATATGGAAATATCGTTAATATGAGGCGCTCATTTCATTTGAGAAATTTTTGTTAGCGGCCATGAGAATCGTATAAATATGAGACAATTTTCTTTTCTTTTCTTTCTGTTTTTCTCAAGAACTTCCGTTTCCACTTGCAGGTTTGGCTTTGTGGTTAAAGCAACGGACCATGATGTTTGATATTTTGTCTTATTTCCTGAACATAATTGTTTGATTTATTAATTGATAATAATAATTGATAATTTATTAATAATGATAATTTATAATAATAATAATTTAATGATAATAATAATTGATAATTTATTAGCAATTAGAAGTACAATTCTTAATTGTGAAAGCACCTGACCGTGACATTTAATACTTTGTCTAATTTCTTGAACGTAATTAATGGATGACTTATATATATATATATATATATATATATATATATATATATATATAACATGAATTCGTATGCAAAATTTAGGGTGTTTTTTTTTGGCGGTGGAGGCTGGAACAGATTTATAACATTTCAGATTCTTTCAATGGAGAAATTTGATTTGATATACGAGGAAATTGAATTACGAATGGAACGAATTAAACTCGTAAGTCAAAGAACCACCGTATTTGAATAGCTCGACAATTTTGACAATGTTTTGAGCGACAATTTCGTTTAGGGGGGTAGGGTTGTTTGTTTTTGTTTGTTTTGGGGGGTTTTTGTGCCACATCGATGTAAAAGAGAATTGCGCATCGATGTTTGATTTATTAATTGATCATAATAATTGATAATTTATTAATAATAATAATCTATAATAATTATAATCTAATGATAATAATAATTGATAATTTATTAGCAATTAGAAGAACAATTCTTAATTATGAAAGCAACTGACCGTGATATTTAATATTTTGTCTTATTTCTTGAACACAATTAATTGGTTGATTGATCGATTGATTGATTGATAATAATTGATAATTTATCAATAATAATAATTTATAATAATATAATAATTGATAATTTCTTAGCAATTAGAAGTACAATTCTTTGTTGTTATAGCAACGGATAGTGATATTTAATATTTTCTCTTATTTCTAACATAAATCCCCAAATGGGTTAGAAGAGGCTCCTTAGCCTTGGTCGGCAACCCATCTAAGTCAAGGAAAAGTCCGATACAAAACCTCTGCTGCCTTTCAAGGAAAGGCTAGGAGAGTAAACCCCGAAAACAAATCAGGAGCCGGAGTCCTAAGGTGGTGTGATGCTTAATCCCATTATTAATTAAATTATCATACTGTGTATATCCACAGGTCCTGCTAGTACAGTATTAACTTCATGCGAATGCCCCAGGGAAAGACATGTCTCCACCATACCCTCCCCTAGCTATGGGTAACTATTTATCAATATCTCTTAAGTAAACATACCAAATGTTGTAATAATTAAATTATCATACTGTGGTATATCCACAGGTCCTGCCAGTCATGTCTCTGATATTTCTCAGAACTGTGTTCTGTAGGGGTGTCCCCATGGCGCAAAGGCTAACCATCAACTCCTGCGACACTACCGTTGCCAAATTGCATTGATTCCTTACTTTCCTTTGGATAACAGCGACAGTGTGGAGAAGGGGGATTTGCTGCATGGGCAACAGCTCATCCTCCATATGAACCCGCCCAAGCTATGGAGTAAAAAAAAACACTTTGACACTACTCCATCGTCTCTCGTAGACGGAAGGCTGCCAACAACTTGAAGCCATATAATCGTGTACAAAAAAATACATAAAAATGCAAATATGAATGTAAAATATATACAGTTCAATAAACTGTTGACAAAAAGTAACCCTAGACGGGTTGACATACCGTTAAAATCAATCAATCAATCGATCAATCAAATAATTTCAGTGGGCACTGGGTTAATACAGAAAATGCGTTTAAAATGTATTCAAACATAAAATAACAATTTAAAAATCATAATATGGTTTCTTTTATAAGATTTTGAAATAAAATTCAAGAAAAGTTTAAATTATGAAAAGAAAGGAGTTTAACGCTTAACAGAAATGCGAAAAGTTTGTGGAAAATTAAACTTTTTTTTCCAGAAAAAAAGTTGAGAAAATAAACTAATCAACAACATAAAACAGTGTCAATAACCTCATAGTAGTAGTCGTAGAAGTATTACTTGTAAACTAGTAGTTTTAGAAACACACGCATATATATATATATATATATATATATATATATATATATATATATATATATATATATATATTGGAGGATAAGTGCTTAATTGAATTCATACCTAATTTTGAAAATTAATTATTTTTAATAATTAATGAATTTAGGCGGGCATAAATTCATTAATTATTAACTAATTAATTTTCAAAATTAGGTATGACTTCAATTAAGCACATATCCTCGAATAATTGTCGGCTTAAAGCCATATTAAAAAAATAAACACATTTGTTTGTTTACTTACCCTCATATATATATATGTATATATATATTATATATTATATGTACATATATATGTGTGTGTGTGTGTGTGTGGTGTGTGCATACAGAGAGAGAAAGAGAGTGAGACTTGGATTGAAAATCAAATAGGCGAGGAACTATCAGTAATTAAGTACCGTTGACTTCATGTACACACTACCCTAAGATACAAAGGCTCTATCCTCGATATTGAGCACTTTTTTTTAGTCGACGGGGCGGCCTAAAGTCGGTATCAGCCAGTCAGCGAGAGAGTCTATCCCCTTTTCAATAGCGCTAGGCCAAGGAGATTGTTTTAGCATCTGAGGTGTAGCGCCACACCTACCACCAGCCCTTACTTTACCGCACAGATTCTCGTGCTACTCATACGCTAAGTTGGCGAGGACCGGTATCGAACTAGGAACCTTGTGGTTTCTAGCCGAACGCTCTACCGACTGAGCTAACCCGGCCCCTTTGAGCACTATTTACTTATAAATATAGCACACTATATTATCGATACTCATTATATATATATATATATATATATATATATATATATATATAAGGTGAAAAGGCGATAAGACAAATAGAAATATTTCTTTTATGTTATTTATTTTTTGATTGTTCTCAACTAGTATCGACCTTAGGTCACCGTGAGGAGAAAATTTCTTGTGAAAGAAAGTCTTTTTAGAAAATTTTAGAAAGTTTTCTAAGTGTCCGACAATATATATCTTATAATGGAGATTGTGTGTTTTTCTGTCTGTAACCGAAACTATATTCCTACTCAAGTCACAATTCTCTTAGTTATTGACATCACATTCTCCATGATTTTATTTTTATCTAAACCTCAATTATTAATAAAATTGTCTTATATTATTAATACTGTTAACTATGTCTACATACTGACAGCATGCAATTATATTTATATATACAACAAAATAGCGGTTTACACTGTGAACGGGAAGGCTAATTTGCATATTAAAATATTAAAAAATCGAATTTAATAAATATGTGCTTAGTATTATTGATTTCTAACTGTTTGGTTTTATTTTAATGAATATAAGCAAAAATCTCTTCAATGAATCTTAAATGAAATCCATTAACAAGATAAAATAACTGTCATTTATTCTTTACTTCCTCTTATAACTAAATACTTAAATTAGAAAAAATAACAATGAAAGACGAGAGTGATGGAAGAGTAAGTTTCAGTTGTTCCATTTTTATTATACTCCCTCTGTTTCAAATATTTTATTATACTCCCTCTGTTCAAATCTTTTTATCTGTATTCTTATTTAGTTTCATTAGCCTTTCTAATTTAATACAATATTTTATTACATTAAAACTTAAATACTTGCACCCGGAGGGTGCATATATTTGCTAGTATATATATATATATATATATATATATATATATAGAGAGAGAGAGAGAGAGAGAGAGAGAGAGTTAGAGAGAGAGAGAGGGAGAGAGAGAGACTGCCATCTTTATAATTAAAGTGCTCAATATCATTGATAAATCCTATATATCTAAGTTAGAATAGTCGACAAATAAAGTAAACTGCGCTTGGTAACTGTCAGTTTCTTGTCTGTGCGATTTTCAAATCAAGTCTTGGTTTAAAAAGCGCATAGGCGAGAAGCTGACAGTTACCAAGTACTGTTGACTTTATGTCTCCACTACCCTAATATATATATATCAACTTGCATTTACGCTGATCAACCCGTAGTCTAATGGTTAGAGCCGTAGGAAATAGACTCGTCGACACGAGTTCTATTCCTGGACGAAGCTGTTTTCATTTCACATGGCGCTAATACCCTTGGGAAAGGTATGAATCCAATTCTCCATCCAGTTATGGGTAAATAGCAGGGTAGACTCGGCTCTTTAACCATGGCTAGGTAACCAGTCTAGGAGAAGGAAAACTCTGAATTAAAACCTGTTAAACTCCGCTTTAAAAAATTGACCTTGTGTCGCATCCTGCTCGTCCGGAAGGATTGGTATATATATATATATAATATATATATATATATATAAAGATAAATCTAATGAGTCAGACAAACCTACTATTAATTTCGCTTAATGCTCTTCAGGGCTAAGATCTGAGTCAGATCTTAGCCGTGAAGAGCATTAAGTGAAACTAATAGTAGGTTCGTCTGACTCATTAGATTTATCTTTATTATTTGCTCTACTTAGGTATTGAGCACTTTTTACTTATTAGCTATTCTCCTAGCGGTTATATGAATATATATATATATCTTATATACATATATATACATATAAATTGTTTTTTCTTTTGGCCAAATACTGTACCAATAGGTTATTTTTTGTTGGTACGACTATCTTGGTCTTTTCTTTTTTTTCAAAAATTTTTTTCTCCCCGGTTGATGTTTGGTAGTATATTTTTACAATCAAACTATTTGCTGGGTTTTTTCTCACCGCGAGGATTTACCAACACGCTTGGTATATATTATATATATATATATATATATATATATATATATAATATATATATATATATATATATTATATATATATTCAAATAAATTCAATGTTCACTAAATAAATGTTCACTCTGATGAAGGTCGATTCTTCTATGTGTGCGAAATATTTTCACACACATAAACTGACCGAAACACATGTGTAAGTGATATCGATTAATGTGATATCGATTAAATTCATTTTATCCATTTACATTTCTTTTCTTTACTCATTTTTCCTCATATATATTTATATATATATATTAACGCTTAATAGAAAAGTGGAAAGTTTGTAAAAACAGAAACCTTTTCTCTGGAAGAGGAGCTGAGAAAAGCTAATTGACAACGTAAAACAATGTCAGTAACCTCTTAGTAGCAATAGTAACAGTAGCAATAGTAACAGCAGCAGCAGCAGTAGTAGATAGTAGTAGTAGTAGTAGTAGTAGTAGTAGTAGTATTGGTTGGTTTTATTTGTCAGTGTGGTTGATGAACTCCTTTTCTTTCTTTCCCTGTTCTCAAAGAGTGATAGTAGACTCTAACTGACTGTTTCAGTAAATGTCCTCCCAATGGATGCCTTACAAGTCGACCCTACGCGGTTGGAAGCTAATGGAGAGCCCGCAGCGAAATAATGGAAGAACAAGCACTGCCAGTGGCGATTTCTATTAGCCAAAGATGCTACGAAATCCTTTCAAGTCGACCCACCTGCGACTAATAAATTTCACCTGGCTTCAATGAAGATGTCCTGGCTGACACTGTTTATTAGCAACGGGGAAAACATGGCGGCCACGGAGACGAATAAAAGATGGCGAGGTGCCGCTCAAGCGTTTCTAAGCGAGATATACTCGTATTTATCCAGTCATCTTAAACTACGATAATTAGTCTCTATAGATGAGAAATAAAAACGAAATTGGGAGAAGAGATACGAAAAGTCGCATAAATAGATATAATTACGCTGATAATAGAATATATGTCAATAACAAGTCTATTAAATGTACGTTCCGGTTAGCTCAGTCGGTAGAGCGCTGGGCTAGCAAGCCACAAGGTTCCAAGTTCGATACCGGCCCTCGCCAACTCACTCAGCGTAAGAGTAGCACAGGGAACTGTGTGGTAAACTAAGGAGCTGATGGTAGGTGTGGTGCTCCATATCTGACGCAAAAACAATCTCCTTGGTCTAGCGCTAGTGAAAAGGGGACAGACTCCCTCGCTGATTGGCTGATACCGACGTTAGGCTACCCCGATGATTTGCTATATATATATATATATATATATATATATATATATATATATATATGAGAAGTAAACAAACAATGTGTTTGATATGGGTTTTTTTAGCAGACAATTTTTGGGAGAATATGTGCTTAATTGAAGTCGTACCTAATTTTGAAAATTAATCTTATTGATAATTAATGAATTATGCGGGCATACCTATTCAAATGTAAGGCTAAACAAATCGAGAAAGATCAATTTCTGTATGTACATTTCATCCTATTAGGCCTCATCAGCAGAGCTATATATATAAGTTGAAAATGGAAATGAATCCGATTATATGTTGAAAGAATAAATAAATAAAGGAAAGAAAATGTTGAATGGATAAAATTGATTTAATTTGAGTTACCAACACGTGTTTCGGACAGGAGTTAGTTCCTATAGACATGTATTCTATTCATAATCATTTTAAATATAAAATAGAATAATGATAATAGAAAATTATAAAATATTTAAGTATATGAATAAGTATACATGAAAAAAATTCTGGTCGAAACACGTGTTAGTAACTCAAATCAATTTTATCTATTCAACATTTTCTTTCTTTATTCATTTAACCTTTCAACACACACACACACACACACACATACACAATAAAAGTCGAGTCTACACCTATGAGGGTGGCCGATGTCACCTAAATAAACAAACACTGACCACCACGCATCAAACAAGCCACTTTTGTCCCAATTAAAAATCTAGAAGTCATGCGCACAGTACCGAGATACATACACACACTCACATTCACACACATGAATACACGCACATACATTTATATGTATACACATATAGTCATATACACAACTCTCATGAACCCTCCCTCACATATATAAGAGCATTCAAAAAATAACCCACCTCACAGAGGTTCTTCACGGAACAAATGGACATGCTACTACTAACACACTCGTCTACTTCTATTTTAATAGCATGTCAAACCCTCAAAAACACTTCAATTTTTATAGTTCTTCTATAATGCTCCCTTTCAAAAAATCTATAAACAATTTCTTCAAATAAGAAATTTTCTCCTGACGATGACCTAAGGTTGAAACTAGTTGAGAATAAACAACATACAAGAAATATTCCTGCTTGTCTTATTACTTTTTGTTCATACTGTATATATATATATATATATATATATATATATGGGGGGGTCATATATATATATATATATATATATATATATATATACATCATATCATCATGTCGCGCTATAGCACGGATATCCATGATCTCTCGCCAACCTTTCCTATCATTCATTTTCCTCCTCTGCGCAGCAACCTGCATCTTTGCTTAGAATGTAGGTCCTTGATGTAGGAGAACGTCCAATCTGCACGAGTAGGATATGACATAAGGTCAATTTCTTGAGTGGAGTTTAACAGGTTTGAATTCAGAGTTTTCCTTCTCCTAGACTGGTTACCTAGCCATGGCTCAGTCTCCCATCTATTTACCCATAGCTGTTGATCTCTAATATTATTGTTTTATTCTCCAACTTATCAAAATCAATCCTATGAATGATTTTATATAGAAAGCAATTAGAATATAATTAGAATAAGTTGTCTCCTTTTATATGTGTTCTTATTTAATTTCGTTAATTTTTCAGATTTAATATATTTCATTAAAAATTAAATACTTAGTTGATGCAATGATTATTGCATTAGTCATTGTTGTTGTTGTTTTTCCTTTTCTTCTTGTTAGGATCCTTTATGCTTCAAGCTAGAGCGCTGACCAGCGGAGATCCTTTGTGTTAAGCAGATTGTGATCCCTAATGAAGAATCCTTTGGTTGTTCCTTGGTGCCCCTCAGTCTTGCAGGTACTTCGTCAATGATTGTAAATGGAAATCTGTCAGTATCAGTGATTAAGTAGTTAACCAACCACGTATTCGGGCTGTTCAGTGTAATTATATCTATTTAAGTAGTCAATCAGACACTCATTATAACTGGTGATTGGCGTGACCTCGCCCAGCCCATGAATTTAAGTGGTGTATTGTAGCTACAATGCATAAAAGTCTCATGAATAATGTATTAATGTCAAAGTCTCATGTACGATTTTACGAGCCATCCTTGAGGCTTAAAGCAAGAGCGCTCTCCAGCGGAGATCCTTTGTCTTAAGCAAAGCACAATCCTTAGTGAAGAATCCTTTGGTTGTTTCTTGGTGCTCCTCAGTCTAGAAGATCCTTCGTCAATGATTGCAAATGGACGTCTGTCAGTATCAAAGTCACATGTACGATTTTACGATTTTTGTGGCTTCAAGCAAGAGCGTTGTCCAGCGGAGATCTTTATGTTAAGCAGAGAACGATCCTAGTGAAGAATGCTTTGGTTGTTCCTTGGGGCTCCTCAGTCTTGCATGTCCTTCGTCAATGATTGCAAATGGACGTCTGTCAGTATCAACCGATGAAGTAGTTAAGCAACCACGTATTCGGGTTGTTGATTGGCCGAGGTTTAAACCACGAGACATCGCTTAGTCTATGGATTTAAGTGGTAGATTGCAGCACGGCTTATATAAAGTAAAAATATGGAGGTGCGTGGTCTAATGGTTAGAGTCGTAGGAAATGGACTCGTCACCCCGAGTTCAATTCCTGGACGAGGCTGTTTGCGTTTCACATAGCGCTAATACCCTTGGGAAAGGTATGAATCCAATTCTTCCTCTAGCTATGGGTAAATAGCAGGGCAGACTGGACTCTTTAACCATGGCTAGATAACCAGTCTAGGAGAAGGAAAACTTTGAATTCAAACCCGTTAAACTCTGCTTAAGAAATTGGCCTTGTGTCGCATCCTGCTCCTGCGGAGGAGTTGGTATATATATATATATATATATATATATATATATATATATATATATATATATATTATAGTCGTAGGAAATAAATATTATCTATAAAGGCGAAAACATGGTAGACTTTGCTAAGTGTTTGGAAGCGCGTGGTGTAATGGTTAAAGTCATGGGAAATGGACTCGTCGCCCAGAGTTCCAATCCTGGACGTGGTAATTGCATTTCACTTAGCGCTAATACCCTTGGGAAAGGCATGAATCCTACTCTCCCTCCAGCTATGGATAAATAGCAGGGCAGACTGGGCTCTTTAACCATGGCTAGGTAACCAGTCTAGGAGAAGGAAAACTCTGAATTCAAACCTGTTAAACTCCGCTTAAGAAATTGACCTTGTGTCGCATCCTGCTCGTGCGGAGGGGTTGGTAAATATGTATATAAAAAAAAGTATTCCAACATTTCTGTGCATGTTCATCTTCTTTCAAATTTAGTGAAATTATTTCGGCAGGTTAAGCGTCACGTGCATTTTCTGCTTTTTGAAAAGAAAAAAAAAGTGCCACATTCTATGGAAGGTGAATCTCTGACATTTGGGAAAAAGGAAAAAAAAAATATCAAGGAATATTTTCCGAAAACTTCCGGATTGCTTTAGTTTTGTTACTACGTGACGCAGTATTTTCCGAACTTCAAAAGAAAATTAATACGTTATGGACATTCTCAAAATGGAAGAAATAATTTCCGAATGCCAGCCAAAAATTACATTTTTTTACCAATTGTTGACGGAAAATTTCAATTTCAACAGTTATCAAATATCCACTACCAGTAGTTGAATATGTAAAATTGATTTACTCACAAAATAATATATATATATATATATATATATATATATATATATATATATGTGTGTGTGTGTGTGTGTGTGTGTGTGTGTGTATATATATATATATATATATATATATATATATATATATACCAACCTCTGCACGAGTAGGATATGACATTAGGTCAATTTCTTGAGCGGAGTTTTAAGAGGTTGGAATTCAGAGTTTTTCTTCTCCTAGACTGGTTACCTAGCCATGGTTAAAGAGCCCAGTCTGGCCATCTATTTACCCATAGCTGTTAATCTCTATTATTATTCTTTTATTTTCCTACGTATTAAAATCAATCCAATATATATATCTTAACATCTGATGATTACAAGTAAGCATGAAACTTTAGTTACGGGATATTAAATCCATAACATTTAATATTTGATTTTAAATCTGATCTGCTATTTTGGCATTGAGCACCTTCATATGCTAATATTTTTCTCATTCATTCTCCATTCATTTTATATATATATATATATATATATATATATATATAAAAGTAAAAAATGTAAAATCGTCGGGGCGGCCTAAAGTCGGTATTAGCCAGTCAGCGAGGGAGTCTATCCCCTTTTCAATAGCGCTAGACCAAGGAGATTGTTTTAGCATCTGAGGTGGAGCGCCACACCTACCACCAGCTCCTTACTTTACCGCACAGATCCCTGTGCTACTCATACGCTGAGTTGGCGAGGACCGGTATCGAACTAGAAACCTTATGGTTTCTAGCCGAACGCTCTACCGACTGAGCTAACTCGGCCCTTATATATATATATATATGAATCCTATGTATAATTTTATATTGAAATCAATTGAAATGGAATGAAAAGAACTTTTATTTTTTTCATAGGCACGTATTGTGATATTCTTTTAACCATCCTTGAAGCTGTCCATATCTCCTTTTTCCGGCCTACTCTGTGCAAACAAACCCCAAAGCACTCCCTCTATTTATTGGGAGACACTTCCAACCCTGTTTCTACCTAGGGTGCATACATACCCCCTCTCTCCCCCTCTTTCTTTTTTTTGTCCCCCTCTGGCTCACCCCCATTCGTTTCTTACAAAATTCTTGTACAATCTGACTTTTATTTGTCACCGGTGTATCACTTGAAAAGATCCGGTTGAAAAGGCCTTCGTGTTACCCCCCCCCCCTATTTATTTTATATTTTATTCTTTAATAAAATATTCTCCCAAATTACATATGATTCCTCCACTTTTAGTGTTCCGAAACAGTTTGCACATTTCTCTGCTGATGAGCCTATTTCAGTTGTAAACATCTTTTGTTTTTTCATTATATCATATTCATACTGTCGGATTAATTTCCATTTTATTTTCACATACTTGTCTATGAAAAAACTTTACATATGAATGTTTACTCCTTTGACGATATTTATCCATAAACACCACGGATTTACCTATAAAAGTGGGCTACTTATTTTACAGTTGGATTGTATTACAATAATTTTGATACTTTATATACACTTTTTATACATATTTACACTTTTTTAAATAACTCTACACCAGACTTTTTTGAGTCTTATTTTATAACTATAATGCTTCTGATTATTTTTAAAATTAAAAATAAGATTCATTTTATTTTTAAATAAAATTCATTTTATTTTTAAATAAAATTCATATTATTTTTAATATAGACTGCGCATTTTTTTATTAATTCCAACGTTTGACTAGCAGCGTTCTGTTTTTGCTAACGGTCATTTTCCCGTCTTATTTTTGTTGGTGACCGACCCACGTGCGGTCGATGCATTATATTGCGAGGGTCCTCATATCAGTGAGGTAGGGCCGGTGTTGCTTTTTAAACTGTCAAGAAATAGGCCCCGAAACGGTTTGCACATTTCTCTCCTGATGAGCCCATGCAGTTGTAAACATCTTTTGTTTTTTCATTATATCATATTCATATATATATATATATATATATATATATATATATATATATATATATATTTAAAAAAAAAAACGGAACTGTTTTCCTTATCAATATATAGATAGGCATGTCACAGTACGCGCTTTTTATCTTATAACTCATAAAAGATATGTCATTCATATTTGATTTGGTGGCAAATCTATTAATAACGGAGATTCGGTCTTAATTTTTCTGTAACTAAAACTACCTCACTGCTTACATAACATTACCCAAAATCCTAAATACATAAAGAACAACCTCATATTATATTCAATCAAAAAAAAATTTGTAATCTCACATTTTTTAGGGCCGGTTTAGCTCAGTCGGTAGAGTGTTCGGCTAGGAATCACAAGGTTCTAATTCGATACCGGCCCTCGCCAACTCAGCGAATGAGTAGAGCAGGGATCTGTGTGGTAAAGTGAGGAGCTGATGCTAGGTGTGGTGCTCCACCTCAGATGATAAAATAATCTCCTTGGTCTAGCGCTATTGAAAAGGGGATCGACTACCTCGCTGTCTGGCTGATACCGACTTTAGGCCATCCCGACGACTTAATTTTACTAATAAATAAGTACATACGATTTTGTCCACCCTGTCGCTGGGGCGTTAGAATGCACCAACTGAACCTCGGCAGAGGGGTAAGACTCCTCCAATCGGGCCACCTGTTGGCCATGAGTGGTGACTCGTGATGCTTAAGGATAGAACCCAGGTAGTTGAACGGTCCATGACTTTCAATACCCCACTTTGGCCCTATCTTGGGCTAGACGGGCGGTCGGATAGGTCCTCTCCGATCAATCGGCTGGTCACGTCAAACCCTAGCACCTATATGATTGCCCCAACCCTATTGCCCTTATAGAAACCCCCAATCCTTCTTATCATATGGGTACTAGAAGGCGGTGGCTGAGGGTCTACATGTCCTGGGAATGACGTTAAACTCTATCTGATGGTGAGGTTCCAGTTTTGGCGGTTTGGGGAATGTGGAGCACCCCTTCATTATCATTGCTCCCTGGTCAACTCTGACCCAGAGTGTAGTACCTGTTAGGGTCCCATCTATGGGTTAAATAGAAAAATATATTTATAAAAAAATTGAGTATCTATTAAAAATGAATTTATTTCAAAACTTATTGGCATTAAATGAGGAGAAAATAAGTATACCCAATTTCGGTTCATTTTTTTAATATCTCATAAAATAAAATAGGGGATGGGGTAGACCTCGTAAAAAATATTTCCCCTAATATATTTTCGTGAAAATCGGACCATTAATTGATTTTTCATAGTATATTTAAAAAACTCTCTTGTCGTAAGTTGTTTTTGGCTACGTTAAATTTCAGTTGATTTAACGGTGAAAAAATGAAAACATTGTTTTTCAATCATTATTTTTATTTTATTTCCGTGAGCTGAAAATTAAAAAAGACATCAGGAGTTTGTTTAATGTTTCTTCTTTCGAATGGAATTTTTTTTTCAAGATAATATTAATTTTTATGCAAGTTTCGTTGTGTTAAATATAGGGGGGGGGTAAATTTCACAGGGAAAATTGGTGGTAACTAATAAGAGATAATTATCATTTTTTTTTTAAATCGCCGAGAATTGTCTAATGAATAAACGGTCGAAATAAATGTTATATTCGAGACGACACAAATATGAATGAATTAAAATAACTTCTAAAGTTAAAAAAAAATGTTAATTGATTAAAAGATAAAGTTTTTAAAAAATGTTAATTAGGGTGACCCCCCACACACACACACACACACAAAAAACCCAAACCGAACCCAAATTATTTATTTATTTTCCTAAACGCGCCACGCAGAGAGAAGAGAGAGAGAGAGAGAGAGAGAGAGAGAGAGAGAGAGAGAGAGAGAGATTAGTGCACGTATGTACAATGAAAAATAAAATATTAATCAGTGCATAAACACACCATATATATATATATATATATATATATATAAGTCATCAACAGACACCGTCTTTCGACGTTGAATGTCTCTTAAATGTGGTTAGACACAGCAACTTCATCTGAACAGGATCGAAACCCGGTTGACTTTTCCTCAGCCCAATTCGTTAACCTCTCGGCCATTTTACAGCTACCGTTAAGGGGCGGTTTTTAAACTATTAAATACATATATTTGTTTATAAATTTTACGATCACCAGAGAGATCCAGTCTGTAAACTATGCTAGCACTGAAATTTGATTTATATATATATATATATATATATATATATATATATTTTATATACATATATATAATATATATTTACATATATATATATATATATATATATATATATATATATATATATATATATATATATATAAAGCCAAAGAGAAAGATTGGTATGGATTTTAACTTCTTTTATACAGTTATGTGCACCATATTATTATAAGTAAACTGTTGGAAAACACGCACACACACACACACACACACACACGCATACACACATATATATATATATACACATAGATAGATAAACATACACACACACACACACACACACACACATATATATATATATATATATATATATATATATTATATAAGTGTATTGATATTCTCCCTCTAATAATTAGATGATGATCCGTGTAATATCATGATGAGATCAATAAACACACACACACACACACACACACATGTATATGTGTATGTATATATATATATATTTATACATAGTACATATATATATATATATATATATATATTATATATATATATATATATATATATATATATATGCATGTATATTCTCCCACTAATAATTAAATGACGATCCGTGTAATTCTATGATGAGATCAATAAAAAGTCGAATGTAATCTGCCCATCCAACTTATCCCGACAAGTGTTGTGTACACAGTGATGCCAGAGTTGTCTGCTCTTTGTATACAATATGCCAGCCAAATTGACTGCTGACAAGTTAGAGTTTGAGACGAGTAGTCCTAACTAATCTGTCCCTTGAGTGACCCTGATTGAGAGAAAGTGATTGTACGTGCTCTTAGAAAAGGTTGATCTTCTCATCACCTAAAATCATATTTGTTATCTTGTTCTAAAAAAAATGGTAAAATGTCTTTTCCATTTGATTAAGTACACTAAACAAGATGGCGCGTCAAATGGCGCGAATTTTATTTTAACGGGCAAATTGACGTTTCTCAATATTTATCTTCCCGCTTTTCAGAAGTTCAAATAGACAAGTCTAAATAAAAAGCGTCGGAATGCCCAGTGTAGAAAATGATATACAAAATGTTCAAATAAGAAAGGCATTTTTTATAGACGTCATCCGAGAAGCACATGACACACAGGACACATACAAATATCACACGTTATATTTTCATTAAAAAAAAGTTTTGTAAGTTTTTTTAATTTCTTTTTTTAGTTTCAATCATATTATACCTTTTGATATAATGAATATGTAAATACCTTGGTACCCCCTCACTATAATCTGATTGGACAGTGTCATGTATAAATGGTCGACACTGTGTTGGTACAAATACATTATGCCTCACCCGATCAGGCGGGGGTCCAGTGAGCTTCGGCCACTGGACCGGTGAGATGGTAAATTAATAGCGTCGATCCCAGAGGGCCATCCCTCCAGGCAATACCTGCCCCCTTGACTTAAAGGGGCAGGGCTGGGTTTATTGCCCAGCGCCTGAGGCGCCCCCTTGAGGGGGAATGCCGACGGGATCGACGCAATTTTTCTACCTGCCACCCATGAGTCTCGGCTTGTGGGTGGTCCCACATAAATAGGGCCTTCGTGCCTGACTCGGTACGAGTGGGTACTGGGAAAATAAAACCTTACACCTACAACCCGTCTTTCGGGACGGGGGTCCAGTGCGCTTCAGCCACTGGACCGGTGAGATGGTAAATTAATAGCGTCGATTCCAAAGGGCCATTCCCTCCAGGCAATACCTGCCCCTTTGACTTAAAGGGGCAGGGCTAGGTTTATTGCCCAGCGCCTGAGGCGCCCCCTTGAGGGGGAATGCCGACGGGATCGACGCAATTTTTCCACCTGCCACCCATGAGTCTCGGCTTATGGGTGGTCCCACGTAAATAGGGCCTTCGTGCCTGACCGGTACGAGTGTTGTACTGGGAAAATACACCCTTATGCTTTACAAGCTAACTTACTCGCTAGACGACACCACGACTGCTCGGAGACGGATTACTATTAATGTACCAATTACTACTGCATAATATACCAAATACGAACTTCAGAATATATCCCTTAACCCGGATATATCACCTTTAATCACCTTTTTAAAGGATTTTTTATTTTATGATTTTTTTAGATTATGATTGGTTGATTTAACATTATGTAAACCTGTCTTTTATGTCTAGAGGTTAGGGAATCGTGTTTATTGTATATTTCTCCCTGGGGCGGTAGAATATGCCGACTGCACCTCTGCAGAAGGGGAAAATACCTCTCCCCTGATCCCCCACAGAATCGAAAGCTTTCACAGTTCAATGTGGAAACAACTACTGGACAGTGCTGTGGCCTGTCTGGAAATTAGAGTCAATCGATCCTAAGCGTACCTATAGATACACATGGTTTACCAAAAAAATATTTTTTGTGTCTTGGAGCAACGCAAGAATGTTGAATAGGTTGGGTTTTTTTTAAAATTCGGCTGTGCTGGAAATTCAAATTATAAAACCAAGTTTTGGCCATCTATCCTAATCTCTATGTTTCGTGTCTTTATAATAGTACTATATTTAGAGTATATACGAGTCAAGTATTATTCGCTTACGTTTTTTCATAGTTGCGTCAAGCTTATAAGGATAAAACGAGAGTAGATGAAAGAACATTAAACGGGAATAAATATACCCTTGGGATTGACCAAGCTCGTACACAATTTTCATTGTACCGACAGAACCACGTTAGCAGTTGTTTCTTACGAGTACTCTGCCGATTGCCAGTGCATTCTTACCATTGCCCACTCTGGGCTGTGATTGTGACGTGGTTGGCGTGCGCGCTTAACTGCCCAAAAATCCCGTTTTGATATATAGCATTATATTATATATATTTGTAATTGCTATTCAATTATACCAATTATGCATATAATAACTAAAAAGAAGGGACATAAATGGACCACCAAATATTAGAAAAATTATAACCCCTGAATGCATATATAGCCCTTGATGTTTACGGTATGTGTACAAAAATGTACAGTATGAAATCTTAAAAACCTAAAGGGTTGATGAGTAAAAACACGGATTTCAATCTGGACTCCAAGCACCCCGGGACAATTAAGTTAAAAACAAGCTTATTTGTGGGTGCATTTGACCTTCCAATTTCTTGTTAAACTCAGTGTTCGATCTAGTGGACAGCATTTAATAATTGTCGCCAGGATTTCGGAAGCTTTTCAGTGGTATGTGGTGGAGAGTTACATTCCTTATCGTGTGTCATAGGAATTTTTACGATGAATTTAATTTTGTAATCTACGTGGCACGACGAAGACTTTGTTATTTCTTTGCTCGTNTATTGAGGCACCTGTTGGCCGTGAGTGGTGATCCGAATGCCGGAAGACGGGATCGTGGTAGCTATGCACTCAGTAATTCGGTACTAAGTGTTCTCGTGACATTCAACACTCCCCTTCGGCCTTACTTAGTTGTCCCCCCCAACATCTGATGGTCTCCATCAAGAAGTGGCATCACATTTAGGAGAGTTAATTCAAAAACTCAGTTTGGATGAAGAAAGTTTGTCAGTAAGTCACCATTAAATTATCATTTAAAAAATTGACATTTATTTGGTAAAGTATTAAATGTTTTAAAAAAATTAATTTGAAATATAGCAGCTTCTTCTGCAGTCGCTTCTTAATGTTACTGAGTAAAAATATTTCTGTCATTCATTTAAAATACTAGCAAAAATATGCGCCCTCCAGTCACAAGTATTTAAGTTTTAATATAGTTAAATATTATATTGAATTAGAAAGACTAATGAAATTAAATAAGAACACAAAAAAGATTACACTTAT